>JARHVA010003530.1:772500-1292500 GCA_037957365.1 Torreya grandis | reverse complement strand
AAAATTATTGTATTTAAATAGATGTTCATATGAAATTCTAAAACTATAATTACCCTATTGACATAAATGTATTTAATACACCCATGCATTATAGAAGGTATTACATTAATTTATCTATCCAAGTCATCCCAATAGCATATAAAATACTAACATGTATAATATAACTGATAATTTAATAACCACATGTGTTGGCCAACCCATAGAGGTAATTCAATCTCACCATGGAACTGTTATGATGTTTCATCGAATGTTTTGAACACTTTGGTCTAAGGTTGTTAATAATCATGTGTATATCCCAAATGTGTAAGTCACGGTGCAAACATTATCACTATAACCATTATCAATCATAGCACTTTGTATATGTTGGTGGTCAAGGTATGCTCAAATGAATAATGAATGAAAGTCTGAATCATCATCCACAATCTCACTATCATAAAATGTAATAGAATTTCTTTGAATCATGGGGGTGTATGTCATGTATAATTACTAATAATCCCATATAATGGCTCCCCATAATATGGTGGATGAGGATGTGCATTATATTCCATTTGTACTTTTAGTTCCTTTTTATAATGGTCTTAAAAAGGGTTTTTAAATATTTTTTGATTCTAGTGATCACCAGGTTGTATACCTAATTCCTTTGGAGGATCATCAAATGTAATTTTTAGCCATTGATAAGGTCTTGTATCTTACACTTCAAGGTAAAACATATGTTCATAGAATTACTAGGGCCTTGATGATAGTCAAAATAAGAATTTTCATTATATACTTTGGGTAGATGTTGACTCATATCAACCTCTATAAGATGAGGGAGAGATATGAGGTGACATTCCACAAGCTTTAGAAGTAGTGGAGCTAGAGGCTCAGTTAAGTTTAAAAATTGCTTCCTTGGTGCATTGGATAAGATAAGATGATTAGTTTGTTGTGACATTGCATTAACCATAGTAATTATTTATTTTTTAGGTTATGTATATTTACCTTATAATTTGTTTTGATAATGAACTTGGTATTAGATGTAGTTGATGTGTTTTCTACATAATTGTTTTCATTGAGATAATTTTCATTTCAAGATCCCAAATAATATGGCATAATTTATTATAAAATTTATACTTTTTCAAAACAATCAACTCATGTAATGGGGAAATCAAACTTTGCTTGATGTCCTAAGGCTCTTTATCTACCATTAGATTGGTCATTTTAGACATCATTGTCTTGTACCTTAATTCATATTCATTAATAAGTTCATTGGTTCCTTGTTTATTTTTTTATAATTTGAGCATAGTAAACCTTTTTAGTGATTTTAATAGAGAAATATACCAAAATTTTATTTACAATAGGTTTAAATACTTTTATTTATTGGATTGGTTAATCATAGAACCACCTTAGAGCATATTCCTTAACAATAAAATACTAATTCACTACAGAAATCAAAAACATTAAAATAATTATAAGGTTAACTATCTTGAGAAACCTCAAGGGAGTTGCAAATACATATATACAAGAATGGAATCATAGCCAATGTAGTTCTATTGTGTGTGAGTATAATTTTTAGGGTAAGAGCTCCACTTTATCTCCCACATATATCAAGTGAAACTATATGACATTCAACTAGTTCCTATTTAAGTACAAGATGTAGATAAAACCTTATTTTAAGTCCTTAATAGTATAATTATCTCAATGTAAAGGGTGCCTAGACTTGAATCCTATTAATGTCCTCTCTTTGAATGCCTATAAGAGGTTTTGTACATATAGCCATCACAAGTTGTAATTAATGACCTGTTATTATTTAATATAACCAATAAGACCTAAAATAATTGATAATAATGGGTCCAAACATCAATAAGAAGTGAAGATGGCAGAAGGGCCCACAAAAATACAAGGGATGGAATTGGTAGGCCACCAAATCTGTATGGGATAGATTTAACATGTAATAAAATTTGAACCAATAGAATAAAAGGGTTAATATGAATAGGGGAAAAAAAGGTCTCTAAACACAACCAAAAATAAAAGGAGAGAGAAAATAGAGGAAATGAAGCAACACAGAAAAACACATAGAAGAAGAGGGGAGATAAAAGCACAAGAAAGTGTGTCAATAAGACCCTAATCTAAACTATGGACTATATGCATAAAATGAAACTAAAAAAAATTCAATAATTAGACTTGTACCAAATTATGTGTCTAAATAATGCTCTTAATTTTATGTGCATATGTGATGTGAATACATGCGTGCATCCAAGTTAAAAAATAATTGAAAAACTTACCTATACTTACCTAGGGAAGGAAGGATAAAATGTCTGAATACATGGGTAAGATTCCACCCACACTTTGATTTTTTTTTTAAATATGATATACCTATAATCAATGGAAATTTTCAAAGAAGTTCTCAATACCATATCAAATCAATGTAAAAATAATAATTTGAAAATTAAAATTTAAAAAATGAGCATATGAATGATCACACATGATAGTATGCAATTCATGTTGCTATAAATTAAAAATAGAACCTTATCACACTCTAATAGAACTCACTTGATTATTATATATTTTAGAGTGAGTAATAAAAAATTAATTCCACTTCTTGATTAGGGAAGCAGACACTAGGCCAATTTTGATGCTCTCATTTTGATCAATTTTTTTATTTTCTCAATATTTTGCTCAATTTAGCTCAATGTTGATAAAATATGAAATTAAAATATCTATTTCTAAGCCCAATTTTTTTTAGGAGGGATTGTAAAAATACACTCTTGCAAGTTAGTCATATCCAAATAAAAAACTATGTGTCGAGTTAGTAATCTCCAAATAAAAAATCATGTGCATCATGTGCCATCAAGTAATATACATTAAGTTGTTGGAAATATTGATAAATTTGCTAAAAATAGATGTATGTAACTATCATAAAAAATCATCATATATGATCAGTATTAATATATGGCTCAAGTAAGTATTAGGATGTGAGAGTGAGGGAAAACCATATGCCCCACTATAAGTAATAGGAGAGATAGAAAGATAATATGACCTTATGAAACCATATAGTTTAGATAATAATGTGTAAAGCTAGATAGATCTACACATCCTCATATGGGGATGAGATAGTGAGGGGATCATAATATGCCTGAATATAGTTGTGTGAAGGGGAAAAAATTATTCCAAAATTTTAGCTATGTATGTACAAAATATATAGGATAGTAATCTCAAAGAGATAAGTAAAGATATGATACCCCTAGTGATAAATCAGAATAATATGACCCAAAATGGTTATATGTATTAATGTATGTATCATATATGGATACCATCATGTGACTATATGTATGTAGGACTATGTCATATATTTATATAATAAATATAAGATCAATAGGCACATGGGTGTGATAAGTGTTTTTCACCCCAAAATATAGCTCCAAGAAACACTTATGGGATTAAGTGCTCAGAGAGAAAAGTGGGGAACAATGTAAGGGAAAAAATGTCCCCATCATTTTTAGGACCTTATTGGTGGTCCAAGGGCCAATCAGTTCCTAGTATAAACTTGTGTTCTAATATCAATAATTATTACCACCAGGGGTTCAATTGATATGAGTGTTTCATGTTCATTTACTTGATTGCTAATTATTTGTCTAAATCATGTTGTCTACTTGATTCAACTGATAAAATAACTAAGGCTTGCTTCACTAAATTTCCTATCACAACCTAAACTAAGAAAGGATATCATCCAAAAAAATAAAAGGATGGATAGATTAGGGGAAAAAAGAGAGGGTCATCCTTGAGTTAAAAAAGCTTCTTGATATAAAGGATCCATAATTATGCCTGACCATAATTATACCACTATGTGCCTAATCTATCAATTGCACAAACTCTTAGCCACTTAGTGGTCAAGCTTCTAAGGATAGTGTGAAATCCATTTATTCATTGAATCCATTATAAATAAGACCAAGCTTGTAATCTATAACTATTTCACACAATGACTACAATAAGATCAAATCAAACATGAATGAATTCAACAAACTAGTCATGATAGCTACTTCACAATATAACTAAGACAATCATTTATAAATAGACACAGTAATAGCCCTAAGTCAAATTCACAAGATAAATACAAGGATATGGAGACTTTATATGAGTAAAAAATAATAAAAATGTGTATTCAACATTATTTAAAGCATTATATTACAATCAATATCTCCAGGCAAGCAACTAAGATTGAACAAGAGGAAAGGCAGGTGTACTCCTGACACAATTCCTATAGAGTTTTGGTATAATAAGTTTCAACTTATTTTACATTACAAACATGTCTACATATATAAAATTTTGGCTCATGGAATACCCTCAACCCACTACTGGGGTGGTTACAAATATTCAATGATGATTGGGGAATGCAGTTGGGATTCATTGATTCTGTGATACATTTTCCAGCATGCCCATGATTTATAGTTAGAGGTCATGCCTCTTAAAGGCTAAATTATATATAATTATATTTTTGGTGGCCAATGAATTTATTTTTATGAATTATACCCTTTCATGACCAATGCCATTATGATTAATAACTAGATATTTTATCTTTTAAACACCATTCTAACTACCTTTTATTGACATATATTATTTTTACATAGAAGTCCATGGTCTTGGCATTAAATTCTGATCTACCCAATATACCATCAGAAAAATTATCAATTAATTTTTTCCCCTATGACTAAAATCTACGTATCCATTTTATTCAATTTGACAATTACCCAACATTAAATTTCATCGCTTATACTCACTTCATCCAGTTATAAATCAATTTTACCATTAAAATTGAATATGTATCCCACTTATAATTTTGACAACCTTGATAAGCCCAATAACCATCAATTTTAGTCGCTATGTCTTCTGATAACTTGACATTGACTACTTATCCATTGAGATCCTATTTGGTCCTTCTCAACTAATGTTTATCCACCTATAAATTTCAAGCTCACTAAATTGTGCCATTTAGCATTCCATTGTTGCATAGGTCCTCGAGTTTTACTTTCTACATTCTTAGCCTTTGTGTTTGATCTTTAAGCTATTTATTAATAAGATCATTCCATGTGTCATGATTGTATGGTTTCAATACATCTTGGTATTTTGGCAATGCCTTTACATCTATGTGATCATCAACATCCAAGATTTCACCATGTGATGACATCTAGGAAATTTGATCTTCAATACTACTTCATTATTGGGTCTATTTTTGATCAACTTATATTAGTCATTGATCTAATGGTTTGATGGTCAATGGCCTTCAATCACTTTATTATGTTTTTCTATGTCTTCTAAATCTCAATTTTCTATGATGCTACATGTAGGGGCATTTCAGGCCTTAGGGGTTCAAGACTATGTGTTATACCAATGGGTTTTTATTCCTAGGTTATTGTGATCATGCCACATGTATGATCTTGGGGTCCTGATCACTCAAAAAAAATTCAAATTATTCATCATCTTCTACCCACTGATCAGATGAGATCATGCTATGTGGCATGATCTCAAGGTTTTAAAAAGGACCCGACACTTAGATAATTTCTTGATTTTATATATTTCTACATGTGGCTAGGGTCTATAGGATGCTACCACATGTCGCTCTAGTATTAAACATTTTATCAAGAGATTTGCATTGTGCAAATTGAATCACTGAGTCTTGACTGAACATGATCATGTCATGTGGCATGATTGTGGGAATTTAGCCTTTGAGGCTTAAGGATGATTTATAAGTATTCCTTTACCACCTACCAATCCCCACTTACCTTTTGAATATCCATCAAAATTTATTTTACACCATCCTATGGGAGGAAAAGACCATTTTACTAATTTTCTATCTATCTTTCTTTGGACTATCTCTAAGTTTTATTCCTTTGAAAGGTTCTAATTTGTAACAATTTTACATTTATAATTTTATCCTCATTTTTATTTTTAATAGCTAATAAATTCTTAGTAATGGCATTTTTTATTCTCAAGGCAACTCTATATGCACTTCTCATATAATTTTGATGCAGATATTTCTTTCTAACCATATTATCCAAAAAATATAAGGGAAAGCCAGATACCAGATCTTTTAAATAAATTTGTTATTGAAAGGAGGTTTTCATTGGATTACAAAATCCAAATAGATTATGGTTGAACCCAAGATAATATGTATTTTGAGAGGAGTCTCCTAATTATTTGGTAAGGAAAAGGGAAGTTGAGTAGAAGGTGGGACATTGATTCTCCATCAAACTCACAAAGAAGACATTGTTAGGAAATTTAAGACCTCTTTTCATTAAGTTATCAATGGTGAATATATTTTTCTATGCATCCACCCAAAATAATAATTTATCTTTGGGATAAGATATTTGTCCCAAATAATGTGCCAATGGAACCCATATGGGTTAGCATTTTAAGTTATCCTAAAACTAAATTGTACACTATACCAACCATCACTTATCTTTGCCCAAATTAATTCATCCTCTTTATCCCTAATATGGACACTTTTAAGGATACCATTAAAACTAGAGATAATTTAAAGATCCACTTGAATACTGTAGTTAATAAAAATGAATTTCCAATTTTTACATGAAGGGGATTCTTAAAAATATTCAACCACTCTTTCTCCCATTTCTCTCTTCAATTGGAGGTATATTTTGTACCAAGGGTTGATATTTCCAATGGGTTGATCAAGAATCCAGTTTTAATCCTAAAACAAAGCATATTCACCATTTCCCACTTTTCACTTACAACTTTTCCAAAAAGGTTTCCTACTATCAACTAAAAACTTATGGAAGTGTGAGCTGGAAGGAAGAGAATATACAAATAAAAATCATTCAACTTCTGGTGAATACAAACATTTGGCCTTAATAATATCATTCCAAAGATTATTTTATTTTAATAATTTCCATCCCAACTTAGAAACAAAGGATTTGTTCATTAATTTCACTTTATGAATTCCCAAACCTCTGATATTTTTTGGCAACCAAACTCTATCGGATGTAAGCAAGGAAAATCCATTTTTTTCTTTTGTACCATTCCATAATATTCTTCTTTAGATTTGTTCAATTTTATAGGCAATATTTGTATGCATATTAAATAAGGATATATGATAAAATATTATTTTTTACTTTTCATTTAATTTATTGATAACATTATTATTATTTTATTAATACCTTTATCTACTTGTACACATTCATGTTTAATTTTAAGTACACTCAAAAAATTTACATTGGAGCATTCATGAATCCTCGGTGCTAGTCAAACCAGTCTTGCAAATAGCAAAGCAACAACATTTCTATTTTTTAGGTTGTTGGAGATGGAATTTGATATAATGTAATTTGCATCCCTCTTTCAAATCATTTCATATTCGTGATTGTCTTTTGAGAATAGCTTATAAGTATCAAGGTGACCACAAAAAAAATGGTATCCACCCTTGTTTCTTTTACTTTATTATATATGCACACACACACACACATTAAAATTGGCCATTGTGTAGACACTTGATTTTGGTATATGTATTGTAGGTGTAATGATTTTATCATGATTTAATACATTTAGAGCATTCGTGAACATTAGGATCTTATTAAAACATTTTTATTTTTCATTGGACCCCTATAACCTTTCATTATCATCACTTAGTAATGAACACCTTCAAATCTATCATTTTTTACTCAAGATACTCATTTTTACTCATGGAGGCATATTGATCTCTTTTCTCTAATATTTTATCACCTTAATTATAATCATAACAATCTGATAGCGACATAACCACTATTGGAGCATGTTTATTTTTGTCATGTCAATTTTGGGTCCTTCCCTCTAATCCACCATGTTTCCTTTTGCCATGATTGTCAGCTTTCCTACTTCTAAATTTTTGGATTGGATGTGAATGAGCTCCTAATTTGAATTTTCAATGCCTAAATATACACATGTATCCTAATCAAGTCTTATCAAGTGAAATCAAGATATATATTTCACATCATTTTTTACTTTTATCCTTATTATCATTCACAATTTCTATTGAATAATTGTTGTTGTATACATATAATAAAAGATTAAAAATTGCATTATTGAAAGAGAATATATATCTATGCCTTATTTCATTATGCAACTCATATCATAAAGATAATGGATGGAATTATCATATACATGGGATAAAAAAAATTGCATGCATGAGTGATGGTTTCCAATCTTGAAAACAAAATTTTCCCTAATGCAATAAAGAGGTTGACTAAGGCAAGCCCCTTGAAACAAACCCAATTTTTTATGTATTAAAAAGGTATTATTGGTGTGGATGGGATCTCAAGAGAAAAATAAATAATTCTAACATATACATATATCAACATGCTTATTGGAGATAAATTTCTAGGATTTAAGTGTTGATGAAGGGTTTCATAAAGTTTTAGATTGTCAAAATAGATTTGCCATTTTTGGAGTAGATTGTCACTATTGGAGGGGTCTAATACTATTTTGTCACTATTAAAGGATTCTAATTATAGTCACTATATTCTTTTTGGATGTTATTTTGTATTATTATAGGAGCTTTTTTTTAGTACTTTCAACCTATATCATAACTCAAGTGAGTCATAAAATCATGTATGCATCTCTAAATCTCCTTTTTAATTATTAATATTTCTAGGTAATTTCATTCATATTCCTTTTATCGACACAGTCAAATCTTATCTACTATATTTTATTGTATTTAATTCATATTTTCTTAGGGTCCCTCATATCATGGTCAGTGTATTATTTTCAACACTTATGTGCCCTCCATATAAAAATTTGGGATATAATGGAAAGAGAGTCATATGAATATTCCAATCATTGTGAAAAATGTAAAAAAACATTGTGATCCTAAGAATTATTCCTCTCAAGAGTTACAACATTATTTTTCATCATGGCTATTTTATATAAGGGATTTTTATTTTTTTAGAAAGATAAATTTATAATCTTCAAAAGGCCAAAAAATAAATATTAATACCACTTGAAAAACTTCATAGTATAGGTATAATTATCTCCTTTCAAAATAACTATAGTTGAGTATATTTACTAGTTCATCATTAAAAATATAATTTCAATGTCTATCTTGCCTTATACTATCGTTACAGATAATGGTACTTATTTCAATAGTAAAGATGTATAAAATATCAAGTAGAAAATGAATCACACATATAATTATCTACCCCTTACTACCCATAATTCAATGATAAATGATAAATCTAAAAATAAGAATATTATTTTTAAAATGGAAAAAATAACACAAACAAACGTTGGGATGATTTGCATAATCACATATATCCAACTCATATATAGAGTATTAGGACACCCACATGGTAAATTTCATATTCACTTGTGTATGGGGTATAAATCATCATGCCACTTTATCTTGAGATTACATTACTAAGAGTATCATTGAAAGCTATCGTTGATGATCATAGCTACAAAGAAGGAAGACTACATCAATTTGAAATTTTTGATGAGAAAATGACTCATGTTATTGAAAAATAGATAGTATATCAAAACAAAATTAATAAATGTCATCAAAAGAAGACAAGACCAAGAGAATTTTGTGTGGGTGAACAAGTATTGAAATAAAATTATAAAAATGATAATTCAATTCATGAAATGAAATGATAGTTTCAACCAAATTCACTTAACCCCTTTGTCATCAAAAATAAATTTAGATCAAGGTCATATCATTTTTCTAATTTGGAATTCAAGCCTTTGAATGACTCAATAAACATCATGTATCTAAAGAGGCTCTATGCATGAAACTTGCTTTGTTCCATCCCACACTATTTATGCTTATCATGGAAAGACATGGGGTAAAATATCTTTTGTGCATGTGACTCCTTTTTTATTCGTATGCACTATGTTTGAATCATGTTATTGTTAATATTTTATCTATAATGTAGGATTTCCACACTTAAATGTATTTTTCATATCTAATAATATTTATGAATCATGATTTCTATGACATATCATTGTCATATAATTTTTACATAATTGGTATGATACATTATTTCTAATTTACTACCTCTAAAATGGTTTCCAAGCTATAGGTTTGTTATGATACAATGTTGAATATAGTGTTAGTTATAGCACTACTCCATGCCACCTTATACCTCCTTTGATAGTATGATGGACCAATATGACTTTAGTTGCATAATAGAGAAAAAAATTTGTATCACTTATAAATTAAATTGCATTTATAATTTAATTTTCCATTTACTAACATTTTTTCAATAAAGGTAAGTTTAATTTTTTAGGTTCTAAGACTCATCATACTAGTACTCAAAGACTCAGAGTTGCAGTAAAATTTATATCATTTTTATATGTTCTCATTTTAAGTGAGTGCCCACACCACCTAAATTTTTCAATCACTCACCTCCAAGTGTGGGAAAATGTAAACACTAAAAAATGGCTCCTTGTCATTTATTTTACATTATTTTATATCTTTTTTGTGTATTTTTATATGTATGGATGAATGGTATAAATATGGATTTATTCAATCGTTATAATGACATACAAGGCTTGAACAGCCTTTATGCATATTTTTAAAACCCCCACATCCAATTTGTGTTCATCCTACTCTATGACTACGACCATTCATATGGTGGACTAGAATAATTCACTTATAAGCTTTTAAAAATAATGTATACTCATTTGTATTTCCTTCCTTTTTCAATGATAGTCATGTGAGGTCAGTCATATGCATCAATTTCATCAAAGTTTTTTTTTCATTTATATATATATATATATAATTTAATGAGTTCATTTACCATTTGGTATGCATCTAACACATATCAAGTATATGATTGGCATATTCATTTAGTTTTCATTTCAAATCCACAATTCTACGAACATTTTAAGGGTTTTGATAAATCAAAGGGGTATGTATTATCCCTATCCCACATAGACCCCCAAAACCAAACCCTACACAAAATCATATTTTTAAGACTTTCTTAAGGTGACCCTCTTTTCACAGATTAATAATTTAAACAATAAATTTGGGACAATATGAAATATATCAAAATTAGGAAAATGGGACTAGAGAATTGCTTCACAAAATTACAATACCTGACCAAGATCATCTATAGAGTCCTAGTAATGACCAAGACCATCTATATTACTCTAGAACTATCTCATTTCAAGCATAGATCTAGTTCACAACATGTTCATGTCATTTTGAATGTATATGGACATATACATGTTGCAATGATAGGTTCATAAATGACTCAAAGAATTTTCATTAGAGTGATAGGGTTTCCAAAAGTTGAGTGTCCCTTATTAATCTATGTTCAATCATGCAATTAAAAATGAATTTGTATATGTTTTTATAATTCTTAATTTGAGGCAGACATATTTTTATGCATATAGATACCTTTCATTGGTAATTTGAGGTAAAACATTACTACTTAGGGTTAGTATGGGATAGGTATCCAAAGCATGTAGAGATCTTAAATAGTTATAATTATAACAATGATTATAATTCTCTTAGATGTGAGCTAATACTTAAGGATTATTATAGGATATGGATTAAAAGGAGTTATGGGTCTTGAGTAATTGTGATGAGAATATCCCTTAGAATTAATTTTGGGTAGAAATTTACTACTTATAAGGAATTATAAGAGGTTATAGAACTTAATAAAATGGGATATGGTTTATATATAATATATTTAGTAGTATTTAATATGAGTAATTAATATTATTAATAATGAAAATACATATTAAGATGGTTTAGACTTATAATTACTTCATTATGAGCTACTAGAGGTTAGGGATCCTAATTAGAAGAGGAGAGTGTCGACACCTAATATTGGCAAAAGGTTTATTATTGAAAAAAATAGTGTTTTTTTATGAATATGGTTCATTGGTTTTATTTAGGGTCTTATTGGCACTTTTTTGTATACTATTGTCTTCCTCTTTTATCTTTTGTGTGGATACGTATGGCTCTATTTCCTCTATTTCATCTCTCCTCTCAATTTTGACCATGTTTGGAGGCCTCATGTGTGTTTCCCCTCTTTTTTATGACCCATTTATTCTACTAGGATAGATTTGGTGACCCACCAAATATATCCCATATAGATCTAGTAGCATGTTAAATTTGTCCCTTATCTTTTTGTCGACTTTTCTACCCTTCTTTACTTTTTGTTAGTGTTTAGACCCATGATTTTCAATTTTTGTGTGTTTTCTTGGTCATGTTGAAAAAATAGGTCCTTAATTTAAACTTGTGATGGATATATACAAAACCTCATATAGTTATTTCAACGAGAGAACATCTAGAGAATTTAAGTCTAGGCACACTTTACATTGTTATGTCTTTTACTCTTAAGGAATTATAACACAGTTTTAGCTACATCTTGTACCAAAAGAGAAAATATGTGAATGTCATGTAGTTTCACTTGATTTATTTGGGAGAACATGTGGATTTCTTGTAAAATTCCACTCACACACACTAGAACTACATTAGCTTTGATTCCATGCATGTAGATATATAATTACAACTCCCATGATTTTTACCAAGACATCTAACCTTACACTTATTTGAATCCTCTTGAAACATTTATGTTGAATCGATTAAAAAATAAATAATAAAAAAAATATAACATTTCAGACACCAACTCAGTGAAGCAAGCACAAAACAATATTCTTTATATGTCAGTGCATCAACCTAGAAATTTTTAGAACCTAAAAAATTAAATGGGTCTGAATTGGGCAATAGGGTATAGATTAAACACTTGCATAGGTACTATTTTATAAATTTTTCCTAAATATGAAACTTTTGCTTGGATGGATCAGGCCACTCTCTTGGACCTTTCACTAACCTTCTACCCCCATGACTAGTCCCTTTCTGATCTTGACTTGATGATGCAATGCAATATCATGGGAGGTCTTGGTGTGGTGTGAGAAGCTAAGAAAAATTTTGGTTGAATGAGTGATCCAATTGTGAGAGGAGAATACAAACCTCATTACCCTACCACATGTCACTTGTAATCTTTTTAAACACTTTAAGAAAGTTTTAAGGTGAATTTGGTGATTTTGAGGAAAAGGCCTAAAAACATGTCTAAAACTACAAGTGAAAGATCCAATAGGTTTATTTGGTGTTCTAAAATTCAAGGGTATGAAGGAGGTTTTAAAAAAGTATCATAATTTATAATAAGCCAAAAACAAGGCCTAAAGGAGCTATTATGCCCAAAATAACCCCAAAAGTGCATTAGATGACTTAAGGGTCCTCAAATTAGAAATTTCAAGTGAAAAAGTAACTTTTGAGGAAGTCAAATTGGTTTTGACTTATTCCCACCTCCTTATGTAATGTTTTAGCCTTTTATACATTTTCAAGGTCTTTTAAAGTCATTTGTAGTGGAGGAGAGGAGTTTGGGAGCAAAAGGATGTATTTTGGAACCTTTTCGAGCTTTGGTAGAATAGGTTTTTGAAGATTTTGCTTGATTAAAGGGATAATATATCATATTAAATCATTAATGGTGCACTTAATATCCTATTATATTCCTTTGAAATAAGATTCTAGCATAAGAACTAGCATAGGTAAGGAAAACCTATTGGCTACATAGGCAGGCTTTCTATCATTAATGAAGGTCCAAGAATTTCAAAAGGTTTCCAAAAGGAATTAAATATAATTTACAGAATAAAATTTTTTTACCAAGTGTTAGATTGCATAGGTAGGCTTTTGTTTCTTCATGCTAAGGAAAAATTGTTTTGGGTAGTTTTGGATAGCTCTAGGAGAACCTCACATTTGCAATCGGTATGATCAAGAGAGATATTTGGGATAGAATATTTTGTAAAGTGGTAAGGACCATAATTTACTTAAATTTTATGTAATTGGTGGTTTGGTTAATCTTACCATATTTATTAATTATCACTAATAGCTCAGGGGTGTCTAGATGGCCTACTCAGCTAGATAGGGTCTAGGTTTTCTCCCATTTCTTCACTTCAGAATTCAATGAGAAAGAATAGTTTCATGGGTATTATTTAAAGGTTAATTATGAATTATTAAAAAAAAAATATTATATAATTCCTCCCATGAAGTTACTTATTGCATAAATCATATTTTCCTTCTTGTCTTATGAATGGCATGTTTGATCAATTTCATAACAAAACCTAAGTATGAGGGATAATGTACCTCCACCTCATTATTACACATAAAATTAAATAAGTGATATTTTCTCATAAATCATTGGTATTTCATAAAATCTTTGATAGGCCAAACATCTCATGTTATTAGTTGGAGCTCCAATGGAGTTGCAAGCAAGTTTATCAACTACAGAGGTTTTCCTTTCTTGTAGTGGTTTCAAATTATAAAGGATATGATGTTTTCACATATAATATGTCTTGTAAATCACCTCTCATCCCAAAAATTAGTCTTAAAAAACTAAAATAAATGGATTTTTATGAATAAAATACCAACACAATCAACTCTCTACACATGTTCACTTACAACTAGGTGAATGAGGTGTATGAAGGATTTGAAAACATCCATGAAGATGTTGAAAACTTATTTTAGGTCCTTAAAGGTTATGAGGATTCATTTAGAATCTTGAGATATTCCAAGACTACCTTCAAGGCCATTTTCTATAAACATTTCTCATGTCTCCACTCACTACCCTATATGCATAAATGTCCACCTACAGGTGGCCTTAAATAGAGCCCTAAAGGTAGCCATAGAGCAGTCCAAGCATGTTTGAAACCTTCATGAGGTTTATGGAGTTGGATCATACAATATAATTCATGATTAAAGATTTATACTAGTATTAATAGTAATAGGTCACTTCAAAAGAAGAGAACTGAGCTTTAGGGACAAGTTCACTAAAAACACCAAAACAGGGCCATAGCCACTTTTGGTGTTACCAAATGATAGTGTGACATAGAGCCTATGTGATTTTTAATGGTCCTATGTTGTACCATTCATATATGGGTATAACATTTAAAAATAGATTGGGTGTGTGACTAGGGTAGCATGATGTTTATAGGCTTCCTTTCTTGGCATTTTTTCATTGCAAGCATACTGTGTTTTCTATAAGATATTGAACTGCCAATGACTTTACACCCCAAGATAGCATTTTAGTATCATATCCCCATGACTAATGATTAAATTAGAGTGAGGATAACATTAATTATTAAAATTAATTTTAATATATTTTAAATTTAGGGTATTGACCTCTATCAACACCTATAGGTGTGCCATTACTTGGAAAAGTTCACCTACAGCCACTTGAAACATAGTTATATGTTTAAATTAGTAATTAGTATGAAAACAAAGTTTTTTAGGGTGGTTTAATTATTAAAATAAATTTGAAGGACATGGAAATGATTTTTTATTCTAATCAATAAAAATAAATTCTACTCAAGAACATCATCTTACAATAATGCACCAAAAAATGCACCTACATCCATCTTCTTGGTTTGAACCGTGGTATCAGGTTGAAGATGAATTCAAGGTGTATAAGGCTAATAAATGACTAATGTATGTCAAATAAAATGTTATAGTAATAATATGACATTTTAAATTCCTTATTTTCATTCTCATACCATCATGACAAGGTGAAATAAGACAAATTCAGTCATATACCCGTGAAGCATGAAAAAACTAGGCAACTCAAACTAGCTTTTAATAAAAAAGAGTCTACATGACAAAATATGAATAAAAAAGGCATGAAATTTGGTAGTATTGGTCCTTTTTACTTTATAAACATTTTTTTTTTTTTTCCAAAAAGATGAGTGAAATTACCCTCTATTTTTACACAGTCTTATGCTTGTTCGTTGAGGAGAATGTGGAGCTAGGCAAGCTTCTTGAAGGGATTTAACATGAATGATGGTTTAAACCTCATATGAGTGTTTTTGAATAATTTTGGGGTGATTTAAAGTCTTAAAAAACCTTTTTATATTTATCATATTCAAGTTCTCAAGATAAAATGAGGAAAAGTGAAAGCTGGTGAAATTCAGGATTTTGGCATACAAATGTAGACAGTCAAAAAAGGTGTTTTGAAGGAAATTAAATGGTTTAATTATCAAATATAATTATTTTAAAATTTATTTGGGTAATTTTAGGTTAAAATTAAAAAATAATTAGGTCTTGATACCCCATATATCTCAGGATACACCATTTTCTTTCTCCCTGTGTCTCACAGTTCATAATTTTTTAGTGTGTTTGAGAGCGAAATAATGAGTTTTGGGGCATCTATCGCTACAATAAAGTTATTAAATTTGGTAAATGTTTTCATAATTAGTTTATATATCTATATATAATTTTTTTTTTCATTAATTATCCAATATTTTTACACAATTTTATGCTTGTTCATTGAGGAGAACATGGAGCTAGGGTGTGCATCAGGCTTAAATTATTGATTCTAGATGATTTATTGATTGAGAATGGAAAAATAATGATTTTAATACTTTTTGGGGGCCCTATGGGTCATAATTAAAAATTAATTAGGTATTTTCACCTCATAAAACTTTAAAAATGGATCTTAAGCCTTACATGTCCTAACACAATCTTGTAAAGAGAGTTTAGAACTTTGTGTTTTGAGTTGTTTCAAGTGTTTTAAGGGTTTACCAATGGTTATAAACTATTTTTAAAGGTTTATGAAGTAAATATATACGTTTTATTAGTATTATTTCTTCCACAATGGAATAAAACCAAAGAAAGAGGTCTCAAACGTCATGAAATCCTTGCACAATCCTAAAAAAGCATGTATAGTTGACTGAGTTTTTTGGTGTTTGAAGCTTGAAATGAGTGGAATGAAGGATATAACCTATGTTAATAGTTGTGTGAATTTTAAATAGACTTTTATAAGGTCATTTTGTCCTTTGAACATTTTAAAAACTCAATAAAATGAATTTTGAAGGCTCTCGACTTGTGTAGGATGGTGTCTAGGGTTTCAAAAGGAAAAACACTCTAACTTCTAATTCAACTATAAAAAATTAGTGAAAATTCATCATTTTTCATATTTTGGAATAATTAGAGTGAATCAAGTGGTTTTGGTTTGGTAGGAGGCCATACAGTAAGGTCTTAGACCTATTGGTGTGCTTAAGGGCTAATTAGGCTTAATGAGAGAGGGGTTACAAAGGAAGTGTACCCTAAGTGTGGATTTAAGGCATGGAAATTGACAAAAATATGAAATTAAATAGAGTGTACCTATAAATATTTTAAAATATCTTGATTCATTGCAATTTTTCGATACAATGGAAAAACAAGAAAAAAAGGTTACAAGCCTTAAGAGACCTTTATGAGCCTTGTGTGTGGAATGGAAGGGTGAACTATGTTTTGACATATATAATGGGTTGGAAAAGATGTAATTTGACTGTATATGAGCATATACCTTATAATAATTATTAATTTAAACCTATATCATCATTTGGTGTTTGAGACCTAAGAAGGATTGCCTAACAAGAAGCTAGTAAAAGCAAGAGATGAAATTTGGGGAATGGAATGAATGGTATGAGTTTGGAAATGAATGTAAGTGTCATGAATGAGGTAAATGAAATAAATAAGTGCCTATAAGATAAAAGGATTAGGTAGAGTTGATAAGGCATGATCAAAGTTGAGAAACTCCTTTTGGGGACACATTCCCTAAAAAACTCCAAAATAGAGAGCTACCTAATTTTGATGATATCATATAACAATGTTGCATGATGCCTAGATGAGTTTAAATGCACACATGTTGTAGCCTCCACTAAGGGTATGTATTTGAAAAATGAGGGTGTGTGAATAGTAAAGAGTAGTGTTTTAAGACCTCAAAATCATGAATTTGTTCACTATAGTTTTTTAGTGTATTCTACAAGTTTAAACTTCCAAGCAACCTTCACAATCCAAAGTTGTAGTATGAAAATACATATTCATGTTAAGTGGTCGTGTTGAGATTGATATGGCATACCAATGACTCAAATTCATCAATAAGGAGTTGAAAACATCAATTTGTGAGTTAACCACCACCTAAAAATACCTCTTCCAATAAGAAACATAGTTAGCAGTCAGGTCTGGTCAAGTAAGACATGGGTTGAAGATGAAAGTATGGATGATGGGAGGTTGGTGGGAATTTTAAGCACCTTCAACATGATGATGACCACTGCAAAGGACTTCCATATCATGGATACAATACAGTCAAGGTCATTAAGACAACCTATAGGTAGTAGAAAAAATAATCAAGTCACTAAGGTGAGGTTTGTCATCAAAATAAAGCATGGTGATTTGATAGGAGGGGGATGGTATACATCAATGGAGGGACTCTAATACCAATATACAGTCAATTTCACCCAGGACACATGACCCATAGCCATCCTTTTGGAGAGCTTAGACATAGTACCAAATGAAGTTGAATCCAAGGTGGATAGAGAGAGGGTTTATAGAGAGTGAATTTCTAACCAAGTCATACGGTGAGTCTATTACCTATTGTGGATTATATCCAAGGTGATTCATGTGTTACTTTTGTGTCACTTGGCTTGGTGAACCATAAACCCCCTGCACAGTCAAAAGGATACAGAGTCCATGCACCAAGATTAATTAAAAGGGCCTACATATGGGTCTAAAGACACAATAAATGAGTGAGATAGGTGTTTTAGTTTATGATAAGCCCTAAGGGTGTTTAAAGACTTTGGGAACACTTATGATTTAATTAAAACCATAAACAAAACCCTCAAAATTGAGAATGCAAACATCCAAGGATTTTCCTTAAGGAGCTTAAGTAAAGTCAAGAAAATGAAGGGTGAAATCATGAAAAGAGAATTTCCATGATAATTTCAAAGAAAAATAATCATGATAAGTCACAAACTGAGGCAAAAAGGAGGAAAATTTAGTTGTGAAATTTGACTAAGCAGACACATGTCACTAGTTTTTGCCAAAATGGGCCTATAAGCCAAAATATGCATGATCTAATCACAAAATTTTATGGAGAGGATAATTATGACCTGATATAACTATTAAACATATTTTTTATGTTTTTGACAATAGAAACTATTCATTGTTTTAGTACAGTCAACCCTATGTCTAATCATGGTTAATATTGGAGCCTACCTTAGAGGAATTACTCATTTTGGGGCATCTAAAGGTTTAGTCAAAGAAATAATTTGGTAATAATGGTCTCCATGACCTAAAATAACATCTCATTCCATATTAAATTTCATATAAATAGTGAAATTACCTATTATTCTTACACATTCCTCTTACAGTCAAGAAGGCAGACATTAGAGGCCAATTGAAGTTTTGTCAATTTTGGGTGCTAAGTAGTTTAGTCCTTAGAGAGGTCTTAAAATGGTATAAAATGATGTTTTCAACCTATATTTTCCTATATAAGTTATCACATTCAAGGTCTTTAATCAGAAGTTTAAAGAAAGACAAATTTAGGCATGGAGGAAGCATGCAGACAACTCAAGGTAAATTTTAGTAAAAAGGGGTCTACAAGAAAAAGTACACATCCAAAATACTTGAGACTTGGTATTATTGGTCATCATGACCTAATATGCCTATAAATAATATTTTTCAGGTCATGTGACAAGTGAAAGTGCCTACTTTTTATACACATTCCCCTTTATGTCTCATAATGGTCATTATTAATGCAAGCACACTTTTTGGAGTTTTAAGGTGTGGTTGAGGGTTCCATGCTTAGGTAAGTATTTTAAAAGAATTGGAAGATTTTTTTACTTCCCTTAAACACATTTCAAGAGTTTTCACACTCAAAACTTCATACAAACCCCACAAGCAAGCTCAAATGCATAAAGAGAAAAGTTAGTTTTTGATCATTTGAAAAGGTGTTATGAGATTTTTCATGTTCCATGAGGATGTTTTCAAGAAAATAATATCATTTGGAGATTCAAATTGGTCCTTTAGAGGAATTAAATATTTTTAGGCATAAGACACCCAATTTTAGCCCTTCTTCAAATGTTTGTTTCTTTCATACTATGAAGAGTTGGGCCAAGTGATTCTAGTATGTTTGGAGTACCCATATGTAATTTAAATTTATTATGGATTTGTGTTTTTTAAGTTCTTGAGTTTTATTAAAAATCATTAAGAGTGTAAGCATGTCTAGAATGCTTACAAACCCTACATGCAATCATCTTTATATGTGTATCTTTTCATGCCTTCTGCATGGAATCTTAATATTTTCAAGGGTGTTTAATGGGTATAAGGAATAAATATAAATGCAAATAAGTGGTGTATTAGAGGTCAACATTTCATTAACAATTGTCTTGAAGGTGAGCTTGTTTGAACTAGCAAAGGAGCTTTTTGACTAGTTTTGGGTTTTTCAACTCATAGATACATAAAATGGCCTATAATCACTTGTAAACCACATATAATTCATATATAAATCCCTTAAACTCATAACCAATCTATTTTATAGAATAATATGGCATGTTTGGATGCCTAGGAGGCCCAAAATGGTTACTTTTATAGGTATTCAAAGAAAGAAATGGTCTAAAGCCATGAAAGAGGTATAATGGGACCTAAAACACCATTATATGGCACTTTGAGCTCTTCACAATGGTTTATATAGTGCCTTACTGAGATAAAGAGTCAAAAACCTAGTTTTTTGACATTTTGTGAAATGTTGCAAGTTAAATGGTGATTTCCACCATTGTTTCAGGTATTGAAGGCTATCCAAATATTCATTTTCTTCCTTATATGGATTATATGGATGTATATAGGTCTTATAAATGTCCATAAGTGGTCTTCAA
This sequence comes from Torreya grandis, assembly GCA_037957365.1. Classification (NCBI taxonomy): domain Eukaryota; kingdom Viridiplantae; phylum Streptophyta; class Pinopsida; order Cupressales; family Taxaceae; genus Torreya; species Torreya grandis. The sequence goes on along the minus strand of JARHVA010003530.1, from coordinate 1,271,839 downwards.
GGTGCCAAATGGCCTTTGGAGTAGCTTTTAAGGTAGTTGGTTGAGGGTGGCTCAAGCTTGTGTTCTCCATCAATGGGGTCTACGAGAGTTGTAGGTTTCATGGAGTTTATTGTAGGTTGGAAAATCAAATTCAAGTTAAAAATATAAGATATCCTTAAAAATCAAACTTTAGAACTTAACCTCCATGGTCATTTAAGCATTTTATACCAAGTTAGCTAACCATTTGCCATAAGCTTCTAGAATTGCAAGTGGAGGGGGGCATAAAATTCCAAAGGAGAGATATTTGGAGGTTGGGGAGGACAAGTGGATCATTCAAGGAGTTTTCAAATTCTTTGGAGACTTTTCCCTTTTGAGTGGATCATGATGTCATCATCCTCAAAAAAAATTGTCTTCTAGTGTGTTTCTAAGCCAATGAGAAGGCTTGAAGGCAATTTGGACAATGAAGGTTATTTTGTTGAGGAAGGATTAGTTATAATTAACCCAAATGTGTTTTAGACTCCATGAAAGTTGTTTGCATCTCATTTATTGAATTTTTTTGCTTGTTTCTTCTCTCTCTCTTCCCCTTTTCTCCTATATCTCCCATTTTTCCCCCATTTTTAAAAATTATTCTCATTTGACAAGGCAAAACCCTATCAAAATTTTTAAGAAATACATTTTGAAGCAATAAGCATTAATTTTTACCTATATCTTACCTCTAAATTATGTTTATCAAGCTTGTGTATGATGGTCTTGTGAAGAAGTGTTATTCCATATCCATTTTCCTTCTTTTTTTTCTCTTTTTAGGTGTTTTCAGTTTAGTTACAGGTCTAAAATTGATCTCTTTATATCATTAATGGACACTTTTTTTAAATTTTATAATTCCTCTTTGCTTCATGTATTGGTGAGCCTAGTTTAAGAAATACTTATGAAAATTAGCTAGTTTGTGAGGTTGTGTGAACAAAAATTGTCTTATGCCGAGTTAGTGTTTATTTCAAGCTTATGTGAGTGTTAAAAAAAATTGATGTATCATAATTTTAGTGTTATTAGTCATCCTATACCCCCATTTTATCCCTATTCTAATCATAAGTATTAGTTTAGGTGATCTACCAAGGGGAAGTCGACCTTCTCCAAAGGTTCAACCTCACTATAGGATACCCACAGCCTGAGGTTGCTCCATTATTGTAGTTCGGAGTGAGAGAACATAAAAATCTCTCCCACAAGGGTAAAATTATATACTATAATAGTTTCTAGTATGCTCAATGGGACTATGTTATTCACTAAATGAAGAGTTTTGGTGTTCTCTTCATCCAATTAGCCTTTTGAGGCATTTATGCAAATACCAATGGTGACTCCAAGTATTTATCAGTTGGTATAAGTAGCCTAAGTTCCTAATATTTATTATTTGGTATGTATTGTCACTCACTTGATCAAAATGCATGTTCCTTGCTCCCTTATCCTTCATATCAAATTAGTAATGTTTATGGCTTCACCTCAAGTGGCTCTCAAGCTTTAATGTATTAGCCTTGTCAAAGTTTGTCTTTATTTATTCAAATGGAAAAGAGTCTTAGAGAGATAATACTTGATTTTGAAAGAGAATTGAGTGAGAGTGATAGGGTGGAAGAATGTTATAGGTAGCAAGAAAATCTTGAACACCAAGCTTTTGTTCAGGAGCAAGAGTTGAGGTTTTAAGAAGAGTGCTTGGTTAGGCAAGACCAAGTCAGGAAAGAAAATGACTATCAGTTATTCTTAAAAATGAGAGTAACCAATCTTAGACACCAATTGACCTCACCTACCCCTATTTATGCTCAAATCCATCCCCCTAGTCTACCTTATCAAATCTCATCTTTTCTAAGAGTCAAGAAAATCATTCTAGACCATGGGAGATCAATCATGAAGGTGAATGCCAAGGTAGCCTTGGTAAAGAGTTCCCCATCCATACCATGAATATGACAAGAGACTTTTTTCAATATTTTTAGAGTGTGTGGGAAACCATTGAGGAGGTAAATTATCTAGACTTTGAGAAAAACTAATTAAAGGAATGGATACTCTTGATAGAGGAGATATTGACTCATTAAGAGGATGAGTATGTCAAACCCAAACCAATCATTTTTCCCTCTCCTAACCTTATGCCCATTCTCACTTAAGATGTCAAAACCATCTCAACTTGGACACCCTCCTACACCTTAGACCCTAACTATAACATGCCCTCTCTTTTGAAACCACCCTCTACTATACCCATTTAATAATAAGATAGGGTGGTTTTATCCTATACATTCCCCTTATGGAAATTAGTCAAGGAGATCATTAAGAAGAAAAAGGAAGTGCTAGTTGAGGTAGTCCAAGAGGTAGTTTTGGAGGGAAGAGGATTAGTTGTTCAAAAGGTGAATCAAACAACCATAGCTCAACTCAATGATCTTAATCTAAAATATTTTCAAGACTCTCTCTCTTTTTCCCAAGAACCACCTAAAAGAGCCTTCAAAGTCCTTAGTTGGAAGGATACTCTCCTAATTTACAAGCAAGGTGAAATTTTTCACCCTCCCACCATCTTCATCTTGGAGAAAGAACTTGTTTAGAGGGAGAAAGCACATATTTTTACAAAGGATAGAGGAAGATCTTATAGTCTCAAATGAGTCTTTAGAAGATGAGGTAAGTGTGTATGAGGAATAAAATTTAGAGAAGCAACGCACTTAATTTAGAGGAGTAAAAAATAAAGTTTGGACTAGCCTTCTTAACATGGATTTGACACTAATGAGTTAAAACATGAAGAGGACAATACTAAAGCTGATCATAGAGGAGACCTTAAATGTATTATTGAATGTATATTCTATACAGATGAAAAAGAGGATTAGAACCAGGTAATAGAGGTTAGTCCACTTCAAAATGAGGTGTCAATTGAAGATAACCCTAGTATGTTAGAACTAGAGGAATACAAGTGTGACGTTTTGGACCTTAGTTGGTCAAATTAACCCTCATTTGTAGTTGAAAAAAAATATGAAATCTTGAGTGAGGTTGATGAAGGATACATATCAAGTGCTCAAGTGATAAAGTTTGAGAAATATACCAGTGAAGAACTTGAAGAGTTGTGGTAGCAGTTTAATGCCAAAACCAAAGAGTTTGAGGAGGCTAAGAGACATTTCCTTCTTATAAAAAATGATGAGTGTGATACTCTAAGCATGATCAATCCTAATTTACATGAAAACATTCTAGAATAATATGGTCTTTTTGATCCACCAAGTGAATAAAATGTAATTGCTCCCAAGAACCTAAATGAAGTCTTCATGTAAGGCTTTCTCAAGAGTGATGAGTAACATCAAGCAAGTCTTGATCCAATAAGGGATTTTGTCTAAATTGGAGACATGTTTGTCCCAATTCATCCATTAGGGAGCAAACCAAAAGAGTCAGCAATTAGGCATCTTAGTCCACTTAGCATGAGCTCCCAAAAGTAGGGTGCCTCTCATCCTTGTCTATTACAAATCAATGATGCTAAAATTTTCCCATTTGACACAAGAAAAAGGTACTTGTAAGTTGTAGCCTTATATATATTAGATTAGATTTTGTTTTTTTCCTCTAAGTGCCTTCTGCACATCCTTTTCATTTGTATGTTTCCCTTAAGTACCTTGGCCAAAATGTTTCTTTTGCTTATTTTTGTCCTTATTACTTCAAGAGGATGTTTTTCTAAGTGGACAACCTTGTATCATTTTCATATCAGTTGGGAACAAAGACTTATGACCCTGTATGCCCAATGGATTAGACAAGATAACTAATCTATTGCATAGCAAACATGCAATCCTAGGAGGTCATCAAAAATGTTGGAAAAATTTGGCCTACATATAAAAAAATTTCCTGGATGGATCAGGTCAATTTCTTGGACCTTTCAGTAACCTTTTACCCCCATGATTAGTCCCTTTTTTAAACTAGCATGATGATGCAATATAGTATCTTGGGAGGTCCTAGTGTGGAGTGAAAAGTTGAGTAGAGTTCTAGTTGAGTGAGGGATATAATGTCGAGAGGAGCATAAAAACCTCATGACCCTACCACATGTCACTTGCAACGTTTTGAAACACTTTAAGCAAGTTTAAAGGTGAATTTAGTGATTTTAAGGAAAAGGCCTAGAAATAGATCTAGAACTACAAGTGGAGGATCCATTAGGTTTAAATGGTGTTCAAGCATTTAATGGCATGAAGGAGGTTTTCAAAAAGTCTCAAAGTTTCTAATGATCCAAAAAAATCCCTAGAGGAGCTATTATGCCTACAAGAACCCCAAAAGTGCATTAGATAACTTAAGGGTCCTCAAATTAGAAATTTCAAGTGAAAAATTAAATTTTTGAGAAATTCCAATTTGGTTTTACCCTTATGGTGTTTTTTACCCTTTTATACATGTCCAAGGTCATTTTAAGTCAATTGGAGTGGAGGAGAGGAGTTTGGGAGCAAAAGGTTATATTTTGGAGCCTTTTGATGCTTTGGCAAAACAAGTTTTTAAATATTTTTCCTGATGCAATGTCTCATATATCATATGAATGAGTTAATGGTGTCCTTAATATCCTATTATATGCCCATAAAATCAGATTCCAAACTAGCAGAGGTAAGGAAGACCTATTGGCTACAAACTAGACATGAAGTAGGTTTTTTGCCATTAATAGAGGTCCAAGAATTTAAGAATTTTTATAAAAGGAATTAAATGTAATTTATAGCATAATAAATCCTTCAAAAGTGTTGTATTACATAGGTAGGCTTCTAGTTCTTCATGCTAAGGAAAAAATGTTTTGGGCAATTTTGGACAGTTCTAAGAGAGCCTTAGGTTTTCACTCAATATGGTTAGGAGAGAGATTTGGATACAAAATATTTTAAGAAGTGATATATACCATAATTTCCTTCTAATTTATGTCATTATTTTTTTTTCATCTCCCCATCTTTATGAATTATCACTAATAGTTCAAGGGTGTCTAGATGGCCTACTCATCCAGAAAGGGTCCAAGTTTTCTCCCATTTCTTCACTTCAAAATTCAATGAGAAATAATGATTTTATGGTTTTTTTTTAAATTTTAATTAATAGATATTAAAATTGGTTTCATCATCTAATTCCTCCCAAGAAGGTACTTATGGTATAAATCATGTTTTCCTTCTTGTCCTTATGAATGGTTTGTTTGATCAGTTTTAGAACAAAACCTAAGTATGAGGGATAATGGACCTCCACCTCCTTATTCCACATAAAATTAAACAAGTTATATTTTCACATCAATCCTTAGTAGTTCATCAAATCTTTGATGAGCCAAACATCTCAAATTTCTAGTTGGAGCTCCAATGGAGTTGCAAGCAAGTTTATCAATTATAGAGGTTTTCCTTTCCTATAGTGGTTTCAAACTAAAGAGGAAATGATGTTTTCACATATAATATGTAGTTTAAATTACATCTCATCCCAAATATCATTCTCAAAAAGCTAGCATCAATGAAGTTACATGAATAAAAGACCAAAAAAATCAACTCTCTGCACATGTTCACTTATAGCCAGGTGAATGAGGTGTATGAAGGATTTGAGAACATCCATGGAGATGTTGAAAAAAAAATTAGGTACTTAAACATTTTGAGGATTAATTTATAATATTTATATATTCTAATATTACCTTCAAAGCCATTTTCTATAAACATTTCTCATGTCTCTACTCATTGTCCTATATGTAGAAATGTCCACCTATAGGTGGCCTTACATAGAGCCCTGAAGGTAGCCATAGAGGAGTCCAAGCACGTTTGAAACCTTCATGAGGTTTTTTGAGTTGGATGATACCATGGAATTCATGATTGAATATTTATACTATCAGGCAGAGTGATAGGTCACTTCAAAATAAGAGAACTGAGCTTTAAGGATAAGTTCCCTAAAAACACCAAAATAAGGCCCTAACCACTTTTCATGTTACCAAATGATAGTGTGACATGGATCCTATGTGAGTTTTAATGGTCCTATATTGTACCATTCATATAAGGGTAGAACCTTGTAAAAGAGACTGGGTTTATGACTAGGGTAACATGTTGTTTAGAGGCCTCCTTTCTTGGCATTTGTTTACTGCAAACATTCAATGTTTTCTACAAGATATTGAACGTTCAATGACTCTACACACTAAGATAGCATTGTAGGAGAATATCCCCATGACTAGTGATTCCATTGGAGTGAGGGGAACATTAATAATTCAATGTAATTTTAAGAGAGTTTAAATTTAGTTTATTGACCTCTATCAACACCTACAAGTATGCCATTGCTTAGAAAAGTTCACCTAGAACCACTTGAAACACAATCATATGTTCAAATTTGCAATTAGTATGAAAGTAAAGTGTTTTAGGATGGTTTTATGATTAAAATATATTCCAATGACATGTAAATTAGGTTCATAAATAAAAATAAATTCTAATCTATGACATCATCCTATAATAATTCACCAAAAATGAACCTACAGCCATCTTCTTGGCTTGAATAGTGGTACAAGGTTGAAGACGGATTTAAGGTGTATAAGGCTGAGAAATGACTAATGGATAGAAAATACAATGTTATATTAATATTAAGACATTATAAATGCCTTAATTTCATTCTCATACCATCATGATAAGGTGAAATAATACAAATTCAATCATATACCCATGAAGCATGAAAAAACTAGGCAACTCAAACTAGTTTTTGGTAAAAAAAAATGCCTATAGGATAAAATATGCATCAAAAAGGAATTAAATTTGGTATTATTTGTCCTTGTGACTTTATAAACCTATAAAACATATTTTTTTATCCAAAAAATTATTTTAAATAACTTATGATTTTACATAGTCCTATGTTTATCCATTGAGGAGAATGTGGAGTTAAGTAAGCTTCTTGAAGTGATTTAACTTATGGAGGATGGTTTTAACCTCATATTATTGTTTTTAAATAATTTTGGAGTGATTTTAAGTATTAAAAAAACTTTTTTTAGTTATATAAAATGAGGAAATGTGTAAGTTGGCCAAATTCAAGATTTTGGCATGCAAATGTAGACGGTCAAAAAAGGTGTTTTAGAGGAACTTAAAGGGTTAAATTATAAAATATAAATATTTTATAAGTTATATGTTTAATTAAAGGTTAAAATTAAAAAATAATTAGGTATTTATTCCTCATATATATCAATATACACCTTTTTCTTTCTCCCTATGTCTCACAGTTCACAATTTTTGAGTGTGTTTGGGAGTAAAAAAATGAGTTTTGAGGCATCTAGAGGTACAATAAAGTTATTAAATTTGGTAAATATGTTAATCATGAGTTTATATATATATATATATATATATATATATATATTATATAAATATATTTTTTTCCAAAATAATAGTGAAATTACCCCCTATTTTTACACATTCCTATGATTGTCTGTTGAGGAGAACATGGAGCTAGGGTGTGCATCATACTTAAATTGTTGATTCTAGATGTATTCTTGATTTATAATGGAAAAAAATTATTTTAATAGTTTTTTGGTTTCCTTTAGGTAATAATTAAAATTTAATTATGTTGTTGGACATTAAAACTTGAAAAATGAATCTTAAGCCTTACATGTCCTAACACAATCTTGTAAAGAGAGTTTACAGCTTTGTGTTTTGAGTTGTTTCAAGTGTTTTAAGAGTTTACCAATGGTTATAACCTATTTTTAAATTTTTATGATTAAAATACATATCTTATTCATATTTGGTCCACAATGTCATAAAATCAAAGAGAGGTCTCAAACCTCATGAAATCCTTGCACAATCCTAAAAAAGCATGCACAGTTGATTGAATTTTTTGGTGTTTGAAGCATGAAATGAGTGAAATGAATAATATAACCTATTTGAATAGGTTTGGGAATTTTAAATGGACTTTTATAGGTTTATTTTTTATTTTTAACCTTTTAACCTTTTCAAAACTCAAGAAAATGAATTTTGAAGGCTCTCGGCCTGTGTAGGATGGTGTCTAGGGTTTCAAAAGGAAAAACCCTAAAACTTTTGATTCAACCATAAAAAATTAATAAAACTTAATTATTTTTTATTTTTTTTGTAAGTAGATTGAATAAAGTGGTTTTGGTTTGGTATGAGGCCATACAGTATGGTTTCTAGACCTGTTGGTGTGCTTAAGGGCTAATTAGGCCTAATGAGAGAGGGGTTACAAAGGAAGTGTACCATAGGTGTGGAGTTAAGGCATATAAATTTACACAGAGATTAAATTCAATAAAAGGTACCTAGAACTAGTTTCAAAATATCTTGATTCATTGTACTTTTCCTTACAAGGGAAAAAACAAGAAAAAAGGCTACAAGCCTTAAGAGACCTTTGTGAGCCTTGTGTGTGGAATGGAAGGGTGAACTATATTTGGGAATATCTCAGGGGTTGGATAATATTTTAATTGAATTTATAATATCTTATACCATATAATAATGATCCCTTGAAACCTATATAATCATTTGGTGTTTGAGACCTGAGAAGGGTATCCTAATAAGAAGCTAATGAAAGTAGGAGAGGAAATTTAAGGAATGGAATGAATGGTATGAGTTTGGAAATTAATTTAAGTGTCATTAATTATTTAAATTAAATAAAAAAGTGCCTCTAAGATATAATGAGTATACATAGTTAAGGGCATAATCAAAGTTAAAAAACTCAGTTTGGGGACAAGTTCCTTAAATAATACCAAAATAGAGACCTACCCCATTTTGATGATATCATATAGCAATGTTTCATGGTGCCCATATGATTTTAAATTAACCAAAGTTGTAGCCTCCACATATGGTTATAACTTTGAAAAATAAGGAGGTTTGGTGACTAGTGGAGAGTAGTGTTTGAAGACATAAAAATCAGGAATTTATTCACTGTAGTTTTGTAGTTTATTCTATAGGTTTGAACTTCCAAGCGACCTTCGCAATCCAAAGTTGTAGTATGAAAATACATCTTCATGATAAGTGGTATTTTTTTGATTGAGATATCATACCAATTACTCAAATTTATCAAGGATTTTAAAACTCAAAGTTGAGAGTTGACCACCACCTACAGATGTCTCTTCCAAGCAAGAAACACAATCAGTAGTCAAGCCTGGTCAAGCAAGACATGGGTTGAAGATGAAAGTATGGATGATGGGAGGTTTTTTGGAATTTTAATAACCCTAAACATGATTATGAACACTAAAAAGTATTCATATAGCATGGATACAGTATAGTCAAGGTCATTAAGACAACCTACAGGTACTAGAAAGAATAGTTTAGTCACTAAGGCAAGATTTATCATCAAAAGAAACCATGGTGGTTTGATATGAGGGGTATGGTTTAAATAAAAGGAGGGAATCCAATACAAATATACAATTAATTTCACCTCAATATATATGACCTACAACCATCCTTTTGGAGAACTCAAACATAGTACCAAATGAAGTTGAATCCAAGGTTGACAAAGAGAATGTCTATAGAGAGTGGAGTTTTAACCAAGTCATCTGGTGAGCTTCTTACCTATTTTTAATTATATACAAGGTGATTCATGTTTTATTTTTGTGTCACTTGGATTGGTTAACCATAAACCCCCTACATAGTCAAAAGGATACATAGTCCATGTATAAGGATTACTTAAAAGGGTTTGTAGATGGGTCTAAAGACACAATCAATGAGTGATATAGGTGTTTTAGGTTATTAAAATTCATAATGGTGTTAAAATTAATTTTTAAACACTTATTATTTGAAAAAAACATAAATAAACCCCTTGAAATTGAGCATGTAGGCATCCATAGATTTTCCTTAAGGAGCTTAAGTCATACATGAGTTGCATGAAGGTAAAGGAAATCAAATGAAGGGTTAAATAATGAAATGATAATTTACATGAGATTTTAAAATAAAAATAATAATTATAAGGAAAAAACCAAGTCAAAAATGAATAAAACTTAGTTGTGAAATTTGACTAAGTAGACGCATGTCACTAGCTTTTGCCAAAATGGGCCTACAAGCCAAAATATGCATGATCTAATCATGAAATTTGGTAGAGAGTCTCATTATGAAATAATATAAATATTAAAAATATATATAATGTTTTTTTACAATTTTAAATATTTTATATTTTAGTATAGTCAACCCTATGTCTAATCACAATCAACATTGGAGCCTGCCTTAGAGGAATTGGCCATTTCAGGGCATCTACAGGTTGAGTCAAAGCAAAAAATTTGGGATAAATGGTATAAATGACATAAAAAAACATAAAAATCCATCATAAATTTCCTATAAATATTAAAACTACCCATTTTTCTTAAACATTCCTCTTGCAATCAAAAAGGCAGCAATTAGAGGCCAGTTGAAGTTTTATTAGTTATGGGTGATAAGAAGCAGTTTAGGCCTTATATAGGTATTAAAAAGGTATAATATGATGTTATAAACCTATATTTTCCTATATAAGTTATAAAATTTAGTTTTTTCAAAAAAAAATTGAATAAAGACAAGTTTAGGCATGCAGGAAGCTTGCAGGGAACTCAAGGTAAATTTTGGTAAAAGGGTCTACAAGACAAAGTACACATCCAAAAGAATTTAAACTTGTTATTATTGGTTATAATTACATAATATACCTATACATAATGTTTTTAATGTAATTTTACAAGAGTAAGTTCCCACTATTTATACATATTCCCCTTTATGTCTCATAATGGTCATTATTGGTGCAGGCACACTTTTTAGAGCTTTAAGGTGTGGTTGAGGGTTAAAAGCTTAGGGAAGTATTTTAAAATCATGTAAATATGTTTTTAATACCCTTAAACACATTTGAAAAGAATTCACACTCCAAACTTCATGAAAACCCCATAGGCTCAAAACCCCACAGGAAGTCTCAAAGGCATAAAGAGTAAAGTTGGTTTTGATCATTTAAAAAGGTGTTATGCTATGTTTCATGTGACTTTAGGATGTTTAAAATAAAATAAGTTCATTGGGAGAGTCAAATAAAATTGGTCCTTTGGAGGAATTTGAGCTTTTCAAGCATAAGACACCTAGTTTTATCCCTTCTTTAGATGCTCATTTATTTTATACCATGAAGAGTTAGGCTAAGTACTTATGATATGTTTTGAGTAATGATAATTAATTTAAATTAATTATGTATTAAGTTTTTTAAGATATTGAGTTTTATGAACAATCATTAATAGTGTAAGCATGCCCATAATGCTTGCAAACCCTATAGGTAATCATCTTTATGTGTGTATCTTTTCATGCCTTTCACATAGAAGCCCAATATTTTCAAGGGTGTTTAAGGGGTCTAAATAATAAATATCCATGGAAAGAATTGGTGGATTAGTTTTATAGGTACAATCACTAAAAGGGGGATTGAATCAGTGAGCCCAGATATTTCAATCTCAATTAGAATTCTTTCAAACTATTTAAACAATTAGCATATATCAACTTGATCAAGAAAAATTAATAAGAGAGCTCATTCATTCAATACATACATAATATCAAACACATAACACATAATTCCTATGGGAAACCCTCATGGGGAATAAAACCCACTCTCAAGCCTGCAACACATGGACTACTTATCTTATAATAAATTACAAACAAGAGACTACTCAACTCCTTTAGACAATAAAACCTTGATTGTATCCTCCTGACCAAAGGCCTTTAGTGAAACAACTATTTCAAAAGGAGAAATTGAACCTAGGGAAGATCAAGTCCTTTATACCCTCCTTTGATCACCTTCACCTTAGTACTGATATCTTCAACACCTGATGATGGATCTTTGATTATCTAACCATTATACAAACTCCTTTTCTATCTCATCCAAGCCTCTCACATAGGCATGCCACAATCTCTCTCCTTTTTCACTCAAAGTGTCCTCATGTGCACACTTAGACCTCTTCACATTTCCTGAAATGACAAGATCACTATTAAGACATTAGGAATATGACTAATAGATTATACACATAGTCCTCAATCTACTATGCTCATCAAACTATCAAACAGGCACACTACCTATCCTCTTTTCCAACAAGTCTTTCTCAAGTCTCTCACTCAGATATTCAAACTTGAAAGATCACTATCATGACATCATTCATATGACCTATATTTCATACACACCATCATTAACCTATTCTTCCCTTTAACTCATTCACTAGGCACACATAGCCTTCACCATGCCTTCACTCACCATACACACTCTCTCAAATAGCCTTTTGAACATACTCACTAATTCTACATCTTATGTGATCATCTTCATCACCTTTATTATACAATCATTTTTTATCCTCTTTTCTCTTTACCGGTCCTTGTTGACCTGTACCTTCTCTTTAAAAGGTTCTCTCCTTCACTTGGCTTCACATCTACACACCTCTCACAAGTCTTCTCCAAAAGTCTAGAATTCATCATATTTTATTTCACTATTTATAAATCCTTCATGAATTATCATGTCCTCAATAATCCTTTTCAGCCACAACACATGCCTTCACCCTTAAATTATCTACATGGGTCACACTTAAGCACAATTCTCTTTTGAATAGGCATAAGTCACCTTTTAGGTCCTACAATGACTCATTCATATATTTTATACATATACAATAAAACTAATAATAAAGTACCACTTTAAAATGCATGGACCCATTCCACATGACCCCTTTGACATCCTCAAATGATAAAATTTTCCAAAACACTCTTCTGCTTAAGCATTATTTGCTCAATCAACATTTTGTGCACATAGTCACCATGAACAAATACACAGTCAACTTGTAAACCTTTGTTCATATTGCATATAATTTTTAAAACATTAATAATGCACATATATGGTCCTCATGGATTATAAAACACTCCAAAATATATAATTCATCATGAGACATCAAAACATTAGAGTCAGCTTAATTACCCTTCTCAGGTCACTTACAAAACACAGTCAAACACATAGTCAACTTTGGACATTCATAACTTTGATTTTACATACTTTTAGATATTAAAATATATATTTATAGATGTGAATTTTAGTCCTATACATATATTATTTTTACACCATGGTCAAATTTTTCATATATCAAAATATATAGCACAAAAATAAGACACTAGTTTTTCTTTTGTTAAATTCAAATATTTGAATTCAAATAGTCATAGTTAAACCTTGAACACCACGCTATCATCTCAAGTCCTCATTGATCATGTTAAACACTAACCATCAATATTATTGTATTAATATAAACCTTTAACACATAATTCTCTAATGCAAGATGTTAAACCTTGAACATGCTAACCTCATCTCATGCACTCTTGCAATATTGACTCAATGCGCACCGTTGATCTTTACGAATCAGTCAGGTCTTTATATTATAGTGATCACCATTAGATATTTATCAAAACCCATATGATAATGACACTTGTAACTTGGATTTTATTTTGGATCACTTATACTATTAAATATCATGCAATTCTTACCATCTCTCTCAACACACACTATTAGATCAAAACTGCACGATTGCCAACGTACTATTGGATCTTAAAATAATCTTGATATTTATATCTACTAACCCAAAAAAAATAACCTCTTTGAATTGATGTACATAATATATATTCATTTTAATATCATCCACAATCCATTATATATTCATTTGTTCTTTATCTTTAACATCATGCAAAATAGACCAAGAATGGGGACCATTGCAATCTGCCAGGAAGGCCAACTTTGCACCTCCATATTTTTTGCTTTGCTCAAGTGCACATTATGAAAATTGGAACATATGATCTAATGAAATATAATAATATAACCATATAACAATATTTTATTTTAACCCTCACACATATGAGATATAATGACATTAAAATGCTTCCTTAGAATTTTTTGTCATAGAGCTATGTCAAAAACTTGTCTAAGAGGCCAACTTTGAACATGCATGTCTTTTGTCGCACTTCAATAATTAAAAGTTAGAAAAAATCAACTAGGCATAAAAATAAACAAACCTATATGATCATCTTCTCCTGGAAGATCCACATGTGTGAGATATGCCACCATCAAAATACCTTCTCAGTTTTTCTTGCCACATTGCAAATTTTGCTAAGTATGGGAAAATATTGTCAAAATGTTTAAGAGCCTAACTTTGCACTTGAATATATTTTGTCTCACTTCATCTATATAATTGATACTTTGCACATAGAATATATATATATATATATATATATATACTAATTTAATCACAACCAAATTACCAATGCCCCCTGACTCATCCACATGTGGTAATGGTGATGTTAGTAAACTGACTTCTCAAATTTTTTGCTACTAGACCCAAAAGGTCTAGATGAAAACTATGGACTACTAGATGAATTCCAATCATGAAAAAAAGTACTCAAAGCATTATTGACTTCTGATAATACCCCTTTCACATTCTCAAATCACCATACTAATCCTTGAACAACTCTAACCATGCCAAATTTGAAGATCAACCAAGCCAACTTCAAGTACACTATGACAAGTACATTACACACTTTGTCATTATCACTTAGGCTATACAGAACTTAATCCACTCACTAGGACACCTACATGACATCACCATGACATCACTTACAATTCTCTAATAATATCCCCTTTTGTCATTTATGTCAATAAACATCATATATCTCACCTTCTTTCTCTCTCTTCAAGCACTCACATAACAGGAACTTTCTCCCCCTTTGACATAATGATAAATTGGGCACCAAATTATCCTAAGGAATTGAAAATACCTCTAGTAGGATATGAACACCTAATAAAGATGATACAAAATCCCCCTTACCTTGATCCTACCTCTTCTTCTCTTAACAACTTCCTTCTTGCTACATGTCAACATTCTTATTCAACCAAGCACTACAACCAGTTAAAATAGACCATAAAAAACACTAACATATGATGAAACTCACCAAGAAACATTTAAGAGGGACTCCCCCTAATATATTTGATCAATTTCACCTCTTGAGCATCTTTAGATCTTCATACACCACGAATAATCACCACACAAGCTCACTAGCCTTCTCTCTCAGACCACCTCAAGGACCACCATGATAACTTAATACCACTGACTAAAAATAAAACATGCTCTAATCCAACCTGATAAATCTCCTAGAAATACTCATACCTCGATATTTTTGAGAAACTGATCAAAAATTATTTTACTTCTTACTAGGCCTATTTAGACTACTTATAGCCCTACCTAAAACTTGTAGAGCCCACATATTTTAGTATATACACCTTCAAGACTTGAAAAATCATATATCAACAAAACAAACAAGGTCAACAAACCTCTTTCTAGTCAATGCCTTCTTCTAAAACTTCTTTCACACCTAGAGATAACCATCACACACTTCTAGTCCAATATTTGAGCCTTCACACCTTTAAGAACCCTAACTTATTATACCATCGATTTTAACCTATAACAAGATAGATAAACCTAGGAACACACAAAAACCTCCATATCTTCTTTATCAAATTAAACTACTTAGTCCTCTAATCCTATGACCTAACCAATTACAAAGTTCCCCCTAACTCCATTCTTCACCTAGATCATGACATCTTCAACAAGTCTTTAAATACTTTCCAAACAGTCAATACTTATATAGAGACACCTCATCTTCACAACACTATGAAATTCCATGGCACACACAACTATTCAACAAGCCTTTAACATGCTTAGAAAGATCTAGGATATAACCCTAGAAGAGAGGCCTTTAACTTATAGGCTCACCTAGAATCTAACAAACTCATGTGCAGATAGATATTTAAAACTCACCTTTATACCAGAGCATCCAAACCATGATCAATAGGCTAATTCCTTCTCAAGATGAGACCACTAAGATTCTTCACAAACTTATTTTCTCCAACAAATAGATATGTAAAAATAATGCACAAACATACCTTATTTTCATACCTTCTCATCAAACAATATCTGATAACCATCAAGCTTCCTCTGACTATCAAGTGTCTCTTTGAAGCCTAGATATAGACACTTCTTTGACATATAAAGACTAAAAGTCCCAAAACTTAGGAGACTCCTATATCTCCATATCTTTCTCTGACTTGCAATTATACCTCATCATTTAATTGATTTTGAATGGATGCTTGACTTTATTATTTGCTTTAGATTTGTCAATAAATGTTGATAACATAAACTCTTAACTTTCCTTCATTTTTTATCCTTTTTCCACCTTTATAAAAAATCCAACAAGACTCTTGGATTCAATATGGTTAATCTCCTCAATATTTACTACCTCAAGTCTCCATACCATAGTTTGACTCTTCTTGTCTTCTTCATCCATCTTAACTGTTAGGTTGTGGAGCTAAAAGCTTCACTGATGCAAACAGGAGAGGAGGTTGCTGAAGGTTGCTGAGTTGTAGAGAAGTTGGGGTTGATCTAATCAGCCGACGTCGGTAGGATAGCAGAGAGAAGCAACCAACGTCGGTCATATATCGGCCAACATCAGTCACCTCCAGGCAGACAGGGACCGACGTCGATCGCCTGTGTGGTTCGACTACGAGTTAATTACGGGCAGTTGGTTGACGAACCAAGTGTTTGCATGGTCAGGGCTAATTATAAACTGAGAGCTGCGGATCTAATTATTGTAATTAGATGTCTAATTATTGTTTGGATGAGATCTATATAATAGACTCATGGTTGTATTGGAAAAGTGTTCTAGTTTTGAGTTGAGCAGAGTTTGTTCCTTTTGTGTGTGAGGTGAGCAAGGGTGTTCCTCCTAGTTCCACAGTACCAGGTGTAGGTGCTAGTTTTGGAGAGTCAGCTGGATTCTTCAGGAGTGTAGGATCTTGGTCACAGTTGCATGGCCTATATAGGAGATCTACATGGTAAGTAAGATCGTTGATCTGTAGGTGTATGTGTGTGCAAGGTCAAGGTTCACAAGTGAGCAGAACCGTTGTTTGATTTGCAGGTGTGCAAGATCATATAGACAGCAACACAATAGGGAGCAGTATCAGGTAGGATCTACTTGGAGTACAGGTGTGTACTCGAATAGAGCAAGATAGGAAGGTAAGGGAGTTCCTTCCATAAGTATGGTCTGTTGAAGTGCAGGTTGTTGCAGGTTCATGGGAGATCTACTTGAAGTACCTTGAGTACTTGTGGAGCACGTGGAGTGCTTGTGGAGTGCGTGGAGCACTTGTGGTGTGCGTGGAGCATGGGAGGTGAACACCAACTCTATATTTGAGTTGGGTGTTGGGACCTGAGAGGGAGAGCTTTGGGGAGAAGAATTACTGTTCACTTGAGGTGTGGCGAGCCTCTAAAGAGGTGGTGGAGAAGAAGTGGCATCTTCTTTATTATATTCTTTTCTGTATAAAGTATTAATACAATTGGTGTATTGTCTCTCACATGCTATGTTATTCTGAATTCTAGTTACTTGGTGAATCTGGTTATTTCCGCATATTATAGTTGCTTGGTATTTGGTAATCAATTGTATGCTTTCGGTGTTTCGCATCCTGACAAGTGGTATCAGAGCTAAGGTTGCAGGAAGCAGGTTTTGTGTTTGGTTACAGGGCACTCTCAGGGGTTTTTGATTGAGTGGGAGTAGAGCAATAGCAGATCAAAGTAAGCTAAGGATGGAGGAGTTGAAAAGCACAGATGGTTACTTAAGGTCCCATGGAAAGAAAGAGCAGGTAAAAGAAGATTGTTGGTTGGTAGCAGATCAGCATGAAGAAACTAAAGATACAGATGTCATAGGTGTTATTGCACAGGATGTGTTTGCAGGTTTCTTGGATAAAGTTGAATCTTGGATAAAAGATTCGATTGCCTCTTTCCATGCAGCCCCAGGTAGAGGAGCTGGTGAGCCTTGCCAAAGAATTGGCAAAGGGGAAGTGAAGCTGAAATTGCAGGCGGCCAACACACAGGGGTTGATGAAGGTCATGCAAGTCCCAGGTTTGGAGATATGGCTAATTTCTTCAAAAAGATTGGGTGATGAGAGATGCACAAGAACTCTCACAGTGGTAGCACTTGAATTAGCTGGTGGTAAGAAAATAGGTATACTTTATCTACTTGTTTATATTATTGATTCTTCTCCTGTTGCAGAGACGTGGCTTCGTAGGCTTGGTCACATGAGCAGGAAGGAGATGCATGTTCTTAAGCGGAAGACGGATATATTTGACAGGCTTAAGAACTGGAAAGCCTTGGTGTTCTTGGAGGAGATGGCGGACAGAGTTTAGTGGATGAGGCTGGATACATCTGAGCAGGGCAGTTTGCACATGGAGATTGATTCAAAGGAGCTCACGGGTAAAAAGTCATCACTCACAGGTGAACACAGACACCGATGTCAGTCAGGAGGAACCGGCGTCGAACAGACAGGTGCCGATGTCGGTCATGTGCAGACCGAAGCTAGCAGTGTTGGGCAGAGTAAGACTGACGTCGATCAGGATGATCGATGTCGGTAGTAGGTAAGACCGATGTCAATTAGGAGGACCGATGTCGACAGCAGGGACACCAGTGCTGGTAGGTTGGTAGTTAGGGACAGACGCATGGGAACTGACGTCGGTCAGATGCAGACTGTGGGGTGGCCGAGGTCGGTCATTGTAATGAATTTTGGGTGGACAGCATGTTGTCAAGGAGTCTCAAACACCCATATGGAGGACTGAAGGCATAAGTAGGCCCTCAAATTCATGTTCCTCTTCTTCATACTTGTTGCTGATTGTAGAGCAGGAAGGATCCAGGAAACAGGTGGGAGCATGGCAAGATTATGATGCAGAACTAGACGGGTGTTTTGGTAGGTTTGCCAGCTGGATGAAAGCACAGAGACGAATGGATTCCTTAGTAGAAGAATAGAAAGAACGAATACATGAGACGGAAGACCAGGTATATGGTCTTATGGAGCTGCAGGACAGTGGTACAGGTTTTGACAGGTGGAGGATGAAGCATGGCTTCAGTCAGTGTCAGGTAACTACTGTGGTTTGTCTTACCAGGTGGATGATGAGTCGCGACATCATTCTGTTGCTGTATGTGGATGGTATATTTGCTAGCAGGGTTAGTACATACATGGTTTTGCTGAGCTAAGGGTAAGATTAGTTCAGTGGCATGTCATGAGGAGTTTGGAGCAGTGGAATTCTTTGACATGGGAGGCATGGAGATCACAGGTAGATTTTGTCTCCAGTGGGAGCTAATGTGAATCAGGTGTTGGCGAGGTTTGGGATGTAGAGCTGGAGCACACTAAGGGTTGGACAAGTACAGTGTCTAAAATCACATGAGGTCTAGTATAGACTTGAGTATTCCCATGCAGTGGGAGTTGTCAAAGAGTTAGGAGCCAATTCGGGGAAGTGGGCTCTCAGGGATTTGAGAGGGACCAGCAGCAGGTATACATGCAGGGTCAGGACTTCACTACATGTGTTTGTAGGTTCAGATGTGGCAGGGTACTCAGATGACAAGTGGTACACCATGGGATGTGTGGTGGGTTGTCTTCAGGTGGGAGCTTGAAGAGGGATACAAACCAGGAAACAGATTAGATAGGGTACAAGTACAGGTACAGTGCAGCTGTTTATCTCCAAGTGGGAGATTGTTAGGTTGTGGAGCTAAAAGCTTCACTGATGCAAACAGGAGAGGAGGTTGCTAAAGGTTGCTGAGTTGCAGAGAAGTTGGGGTCAGTCTGATCAGCCGACGTCGGCAGGATAGTAGAGAGAAGCAACCAACGTCAGTCATATATCGGCCGACGTCGGTCACCTCCAGGCAGACAGGGACCGACGTCGGTCGTCTGTGTGGTTCGACTGTGAGTTAATTATGGGCAGTTGGTTGACGAACCAAGTGTTTGCATGGTCAGGGCTAATTATAGATTGAGAGCTACGGATCTAATTATTGTAATTAGATGTCTAATTATTGTTTGGATGAGATCTATATAATAGACTCATGGTTGTATTGGAAAAGTGTTCTAGTTTTGAGTTGAGCAGAGTTTGTTCCTTCTGTGTGTGAGGTGAGCAAGGGTGTTCCTCCTAGTTCCACAGTACCAGGTGTAGGTGCTGGTTTTGGAGAGTCAGCTAGATTCTTTAGGAGTGTAGGATCTTGGTCACAGTTGCATGGCCTATATAGGAGATCTACATGGTAAGTAAGATCGTTGATCTGCAGGTGTATGTGTGTGCAAGGTCAAGGTTCACAGGTGAGCAGAACCGTTGTTTGATTTGTAGGTGTGCAAGATCATATAGACAGCAACACAATAGGGAGTAGTATCAGGCAGGATCTACTTGGAGTACAGGTGTGTACTCGGATAGAGCAAGACAGGAAGGCAAAGGAGTTCCTTCCATAAGTATGGTTTGTTGAAGTGCAGGTTGTTGCAAGTTCATGGGAGATCTACTTGAAGTACCTTGAGTACTTGTGGAGCACGTGGAGTGCTTGTGGAGTGCGTGGAGCACTTGTGGTGTGCGTGGAGCACGGGAGGTGAACACCAACTCTATATTTGAGTTGGGTGTTGGGACCTGAGAGGGAGAGCTTTGGGGAGAAGAATTACTGTTCACTTGAGGTGTGGCGAGCCTCTGAAGAGGTGGTGGAGAAGAAGTGGCATCTTCTTTATTGTATTCTTTTCTGTATAAAGTATTAATACAATTGGTGTATTGTCTCTCATATGCTGTGTTATTCTAAATTCTAGTTACTTGGTGAATCTGGTTATTTTCGCATATTATAGTTGCTTGGTATTTGGTAATCAATTGTATGCTTTCGGTGTTTTGCATCCTGACATTAACAACTTAATCCTTGAGCTTATCTTGATTTGAAACATAGACTTATAGAGTAACTTTCTTATCATTC
Organism: Torreya grandis; assembly: GCA_037957365.1. Taxonomy (NCBI): domain Eukaryota; kingdom Viridiplantae; phylum Streptophyta; class Pinopsida; order Cupressales; family Taxaceae; genus Torreya; species Torreya grandis. The sequence goes on along the minus strand of JARHVA010003530.1, from coordinate 1,251,156 downwards.
TTATGACTAGAGGAATTTGTAATGGTTACCTTTGGTTTCCATACCTGAGTTTGTCTTTTCTTAGACCTTCTAGGATCTCTATATCTTTTGACATACTTTGAAGACCTCTTAACATCATTTGGATAGAATCTATAAATATGTTTGCTCTTATGACAACTAAAACAAATAGCATCATTCAACATACCTCTTGACTGATCTAAGTTATGATTTATCCAAGACTAATTGCTTCTTCTTTCAAGGCTCCATGAGGACTCATTCTTGACTAAATTTCTTCTATATTACTTAGCATTATGACCATACTTATTACATGTATAGAAATGACCATGGAATAAACTAGAATTCTTTAAAGCATTTGGTTGTCTAACAAACCTTCTTACATTACTTTCAAATCTTACATTCTCCTTGACATACTAAAGCTTCTCATGCTTCTTTTCAAGTTTATCCAACTTGACTATGATAATATTATTTTGATTCTTCAAGGACCCCATCTAAATCTTTAACTGAGTGTACTCATCTTTCCTTGATTTTAGATTTGCATTTGTAGTCTTTAACTGATTCTCAAGAATACTTATCTTCTCTTTATCCTATTTGACCATAGTGGCCATGTCTTTCAATCTATATGCTTTCACTTAAATAGACTTGATTTGATCTTGATACATCTTTTTTTCTTTATTGGACATGCCTAATAGACTTCCCTTAAGAGAACTAACTTGTGCATCAAGACCTTTGATCATATTCTTCATTTTATGATTCCTCTTCTTCTACTTCTTTAGTTCACCAAGTGTACTCATGATCTTAGCATCTAGATCAACTACTTCTTCCTTGCTATCATCTTTGCTACTGTTATGGAAAGCTTCTTTATCAAACATGATGTCCTTTTATTTTAAAGATAAACTTGTCTTTACATCTACTAGTTGAACCTTGAGATTATTGATAACATTATCATCCTCTTTGGCATCTTTCTTCAAAATACATATTTTCTCTTGAAGTGCCTTGATCACAACCTTCCACGATTGATTCTCTTTATTCAACTATTTAGCCATCTTTGTACCAATTTAGGATCTCCTTCAAGTTGTTTAGATTCCTCTAAATAATTGGCTCTAATACCAATTTTTAGAGGTATAATCATTAAGAGGTGGGTGAATCAATGATCCCATATATTTCAATCTCAATTCCAATCCTTTCAAACTATTTAAATAATCAGCTTATATCAACTTGATCAAGAAACATTAATAAGAGAGATCATTCATTTAATGCATTCACAAGATAAAACACATAACATATAATTCATATGGGAAACCCTCATGGGGAATAAAACCCACTCTCAATCTTGCAACACATGGACTACTTATCCTATAAGAAATTACAAACAATAGAGTGATTAACTCCTTTAGACCAGTAAACCTTGATCATATCCTCCTAACCAAAGGCCTTTAGTGAAACAAATATTTCATAAAGAGAAACTACCCCTAAGGAAGATCAAGTCCTTTAGACCCTCCTTCGAACACCTTTACCTTAGTATTGATTTCTTCAACACCTAATGATGGATCTCTGATTATCTAACCACTACACAAACATCCTCTCTATCTCATACAAGCCTCTCACATAGGCATGCCATAATCTCTCTCCTTATTCACTAAAACTATCCTAATATGCACACTCATACCTATTTTAATAAACTTAACTTGAAATATCACTATTTAGACATTAGAAATATGGCCTATAGGTCATACACATGGTCCTTAATATGATCTGCTCATCAAACCATCAAACAGGCACATTACCTATCCTCTTCACCAACAAGCCTTGCTCAAGTCTCTCACTCAAATATTAAAACTTGAAATATCACTATTATTACATCATAAACATGAACTATAGGTCATACACACCATCATTAACCTTCTCTACCCTTAACTCATTCACTGGGCACACACAGCCTTCACCATACCTTCTCTCACCATACACACTCTCTCAAATTGCCTATTAAGCATACTCACTCATTTTTCCTCTTATGTGATCATATTCATCACCTTGATTATAAAATCATGTCTGATCCTCTGTACTCTATACTGGTCCTCACTTACCTATACATTCTCTTTCAAAGGTTATCTCCTTCACTTGGCTTCACATCTGCACACCTCTCATAATTCTTCTCCAAAAGTATATAAATCATCATCTTTGATTTCACTATTTATAGATACTTTATGAATCATAATTTCCTCAATAATTTTTCTTGTCCACAACACGTTCCTTCACCCTTAATTCATCTATGTGGGTCACACTTAAGAACAATTCTCTTTCAAATAGGCCTAAGTCACCTTTTAGTTCCTATGATGACCCATTCACCTCTTTGATACATATCTAAGAAAAATAAGAAAAAAATACCACTTTAAAATGCATATATACATTCCACATTACCCCTTTGACATCCTCAAATTATCATAGTCACCAAAACACTCTTTTGCTTAAGCATAATTTTCTTAATCAACATTATGTACACATAGTCACCATAAACGAATACATAGTTGACTTGTAAACCTTTGTTCATAATGCATATGATTGGTCAAACCTTAATAATTAACATATAAGGTATCATGGAGTATAAAACACTCAAAAATATCTAAGTTATCATGATACATCAAAAAAACATCAGAATAAGCTCAATTACCCTTCTTGGGTCACTTGTAGAACACAGTCGAACACATAGTCAACTTTGGACCTTCATAACCTTAACTTTACATAATTATAGATCTTCAAATATATATTTATAGATAAATCATGGAGTATTATAAATATTTTATTTTTACACCATGGTAAAGTTCTACATAGATCTAAATAAATAACACAAAAACTAGACACTAGTTTTTCCTTTGTTAAATTCAAATATTTAAAAGCAAAGGGTCACAGTTAAACCTCGAACACCATGCTATCATCTCGAATCCTAACTTCCTAGATTAAAAATGAACCATATATATTATTTTATTAATCTATACCTTTAACACATAGTATACCAATGCCACATATTAAACCTTGAACATGTTGACCTCATCTCATGCACGCTTACTATATTGACTCAATGCACACTGTTGATCTTTTGATCTTTGCAAATTAGTTAGGGCTTTATATTATAACACTCACCATAAAATATTGATAAAAACCCCAATAATCATGAATATTATAACCCTCACAGTATTTATGATCACTTATACTATTAAACATCATGCACTTCTTACCATCTCACTCAACACACACCGTTAGATCAAAATTGCATGATCGCCTACACACTGTTGGATCTTAGAAGAAGATTGATATTTATCTCTGTTAACCAAAAAAAACTTTGACATATTTAACTTTATGCACAATATAAATATTAACTATATTATTACCTATGATCCATTATATCTTCATTTGGTCTTGATCTTTAACATTGTGCAAAATAGACTAAGTATGGGGACCATTGTTATATGTCTAGAAGGCCAACTTTGCACCTCCATATATTTTGATTCGATCAAGCACAAGTTATAAAAATTGGAACATATTATATCCTCACATACAATAATAAAAACATATAACAATAATCTCCTATAACCCTCACACTATGATATATAATGACATTTAAATTCTTCCTCAGATTTTTCTACCACATAGCCAACTCTGTCAAAAACTTGTTTGGGAGGCCAACTTTGGACATGCATATCTTTAATCATGATTTAGATATTGACCTAAAATTTATCAAAAATAAACTAGGAAAAAAATTAAACAAACCCATATGATCACCTTATCTTTAAACACCCACACGCATTATATATTCTACCATCAAAATGCCTTATCAACTTTTCTTGCCACATTACAAATTTGGCTAAGTATGGGAAATACTGTCAAAATGCTTGAGATCCTAAATTTTTACTTACATATATTTTGTAATGATTTATCTCTATACTTTATAATTTTTGCATAGAAACTAGGGGCTAATTTCATCACAACCATATGACCAATGCCCCCTGACTCATCCATACATGGTAATGGTGATGTTAACAAATTGCCTACTCAAATTTTATGCTATTGGACCCAAAAGGTCTAGATGAAAACTATGGCCTACCAAATGAATTACACTCATGAACACAAGTACTCAAAGCATTATTAACATCTGATAGTACCCATTTCATATTCTCAAATAACCATACTAAAACTTGAACATCTCTAACCATGCCAAAACTAAAGATCAACCAAGCCAACTTCAAGCACACTAAGACAAGCACATTGCACACTTTGTCATTTTCACTAGGCTATCAAATCACTTCATCCACTCACTAGGACACCTTCATGACATCACCATGACATCATTGAAAATTCTCCAACAATTAGAGGTCCACATTTCATGAATAATCATCTTAAAGGTGAACTTATTTGAGCTACTAACGAAGCTTTTTGACTAGTTTTGGGTTTTTAGACTCATAAGTACATAAAATATCCTAAAATCACTTGGAAACCATTTGGAATTCATAGAGGAATCCATCCATCTCCTAACCAACCTATTTTTTAGAATAATTTGGCATGTTTGGGTGCCTAGGAGGCCCAAAATGGCTAAAAAATTATTACTTTTGTACGTCTTCCAAGAAATAAATGGTATAAATCCATGGAATAGGTCTAATGAGACCTAAAACATCATTATATTACACTTGGATATATTCACAAGAGTTTATATCGTGCATTTCTAAGCTAAAGGATAAAAAAACCTAGTTTTTTTATATTTTGTGAAATGTTGCAAGTTTAATGGTGATTTCTACCATTGTTGTAGGTATTAAAGGTTGTCCAAATATTCATTTTATTCCTCGTATGCATGTTATTGATGTCTAGAGGTACTTTATAGGTCTATAAGTGGTCTTCAGGGTGCCATATGGCCTTGGGAGTAGGTTTCAGGGTAGCTAGTTGAGGATGGCTCAAGCTTGTGACCTTCATCAATGGGGTCTATGAGAGTTGTAGGTTTCATGGATTTTATTATAGGTTGGAGGAGAATATTAAATTTTAAAATATAATATAGCCTCAAAAATCAAACTTTATAACTTAACCTCCATGGTCAGTTAAGCATTTTGTGCCAAGTCAACTAACCATTTGCCATAAGCTTCTAGAAATACAAGTGGCAGGGGGCATAGAAGTCCAAAGGAGAGATATTTGGAGGTTTGGGAGGACAAGTGGAGCATTCAATGAGTTTTAAAAGTCTTTGGAGACTTTTCCCTTTTGAGTGCATCATGACATCATCATCCTCAAAAGTTTTTATCTTCTAGTGTGTTTATAAGAAAATGAGAGGGCTTGAAAGATATTTGGACTAATGAGGGTCATTCTTTTAGGAAGGATTATTTATAATTAACCCAAATGTGTTTGAGACTCCATAAAATGTGTTTATGTCTAATTTATTGAATTTTATTTGTTTGCTTCTCCTCTCTATCTTCCCATTTTCTCCTATATCTCCCATTTCTCCACCATTTTTGAAAATTATTCTCATTTTATAAGACAAAACCCTATCAAAATTTGTAATAAATACCTTTTGAAGCAATAAAGGTCAATTTTTACCTATATCTTGCATCTAAATTGTGTTTATCAAGCTTGTGTATGATGGCCTTATGAATAAGTGTTCTTCCATGCCCATTGTCCTTTTTTCTTGCCCCTTTTTAGGTGGTTTTAAGTTAGTTGTAGGTCTGAACTTGAGCTCCTTCTACCATTAATGGACTCTTGGTGTGAATTTTATAATTCCTCTTTGCTTCATGTATTATTTGGTGAGCCTAGTCTAAGAAATACTTATGCAAACTAGCTAGTTTGTGAGGTTGTGTGAACAAAAATTATCTTATGTTAAGTTAGTGTTTATTTCAAGATTAAGTGAGTGTCAATACATTTGGTGTATCACCATTTTAGTGTTCTTAGTCATCCTATACCCCCCTTTTATCCATTTTCCAAGTATAAGTACTAGTTTAGGTGATCTACCAAGAGGAAGCTGACCTTCTCCAAAGGTTTGACCTCACTATATGATACCCACAGCCTGAGGTTTGTCCAATATTGTAGATGGGAGTGAGAGAGCCTAAAACACCCATAAGGGTGAAATTATATGCTACAATAAGTACACATTTGAAAATCTATTGAATCTAACTATTATAAATTCATAAAACTACTAAATCTAACCCTTAACCTAGTGAAGGTATAGATTGTAAAGGTATAGGATATACATCTCCTAGATCTCTATTTTAGACTCAAAAAATTATAAAATCAACTAGGTGTGTTTATTTATCTCTCTTCACTTCATCTTTAGTTTTATGGCTTGTTCAACTATATACTATATACTTTAATTTAATTTACTATTTTTAGGCATGAATTTATATAATTTTTGTAGTTTACTATTATATCATAGTATTTCACATTTTAAAGTTTTAGCACATTTTTATTAGGTAGTGTGGCCTTGTATACTACATAGTTAAAACATTTGGTGAACCCCTTCATTTTTAGAATTTTTACACCTTCTAGTGTTTTTTCTTATGATTTGAGTTCTAAATTTTCATTTTTATGTCTAATTTCATATGTTTTTTTTGCCACTGACTTAACCCTAGCTTATTGATTTTATTCACATTTCATATATACTCCTTAGATTTACATCCATTTTTCAAATTTATGTGGATCTAATCCTAAACTATAATAAAACCTACGGTTGCTTGAACGCACATATAATAGGATTTTATTTTTCTCAATTTTTTATTTATTATTTGCTTTAGGGTTTCATAAAACCCTCTCATTGCTTATACCTTGTCATTAGGCTTCCTTTGGCTCAAATGATGTAAGTTTTACTTAGATTTGGTTCACTTTCCCATGGTAGCTTATGTTTATGCTTGTGTTTATTTTCTTTTTTCATGGGTAAATTATATATTCATTTTTAAAATGGCATGATGTGTACTTAGTTTTAACATGTTCATAGGCTATCTTATATGGTTTTTGGATAAATGACTTTCAATGTTTTGATGTTTCTATCCTTACATTTATCATAGAATATTAGCTTAATGAGTGAGCCATGTGTAGACACCAAAATTGTGTCTACTCCTTGGTCGACTCCCCCCCTTGGTCCCCTTGGTCCACTTCTAACACATTCCTAACCCACACACTTATTAATTTAAAATAATAACTTATTTTAAATTAATAACACCCCCCTTTGACACATCACCCATGACACCCCACCCCACCTTGGATACCTCTCCTTGGATGCCTCCCATCACCCTATGACCAATTTATGACCTATTTCAACCCTCTCGTGCTTATTTAATCCACTTTTGACTGTTTTCCAATGACAATTAGACCTAGCAGTTGGAAGAACGGGCAAAAGGCTAATTTTAGCCATTTTTCCCATTCTCTAGCCACCAACATCGATCAACCGTCGATCGGCACCGACAGTATCGCCGACATCCATTTCTTTAGAACCAAATTCTTGCACCCAAGAAAGATTAATCAATCAATCAAACATAGACCCGAATCACAAACCCAAATGCTAATCCTCTTGCTCTGGGTATTCAACGTTTCTCTCTCTCTCTCAGACACACACCAAGCATCACAAGCTAAAGGAACTCTGCATCAGTCACTCCACCCCTGATTGAAACATTGCAGGAAGTCTTCCACATCAGCAACAGGTCTTCTACACTTCTGGTTCTCTGTCGAAGAGCTAAGTATCCCTCTTTTATTTCATTTCATTATTTAGAATGTATTAGTAATTGGTTCTCTAGTTACTACTTCTAAGCCATATTATCAACTAGACCCAGCTATCAACCAGACCACCCCTGACTCTCTTCCTGAAAAGGCTGAGAGACCCTTCCCATATCTTTCCCTCTTTTGACAACCTATCCTCTACCTTTGCCCCTCCTAAGACTCTATCCACTATTTTACCATCCAACACAGACCCAGACTCCTTCCAGACCCCTCTGTTGACCAAAGACCTATCCAAAACTCACCCAAGGCCATTGCCCTAACCAACATCGATCATTTCCCCCACCGACGTTGGCAACATAACTGACATCAGCACACTTAACAATCAATGACGATAGACTAACCGGCGTCGGTGACTATGACAGATCGATAGTAGAATACAAGAACGCATTATCTCTATTTCTTTTGTTTAGTCTTTCACCATTCCTCTTTCTAGCAACATTCTTTTTATCAACTAGTGGACTATCATCCCTCAAGGAAGTCTTTGCACTTCTGGGACCGAGCTTTACTTGGCAGTCCACCATATATCCATCTAACAATCTCTTTGTTTAAGCCTTTCTCTCTACAGGTGTCATCCTCCACAGCCAAAGAGGAGTCCCTTCAATCATCTAGATACGAAGCGCAAACTTCATCTAGGTACGTACAAACCCCTGACCATTTTATCTTAGTTTCTTACTTCCTTTGAATTTAGAAAAAGTGAAAAACAATTAGAAACATTCTAGCACACCCAATGGGACCCTGGAATTTTCCTTGGGTTCATTTCTTCTAAAACACAACATTCATATAGGTGCATTAGATCTCTCCTTGCATCCTTTTCTTCTATCTCTTTATCTTGAAATGACATCATAAGCAAAGTTAAAAAGAATCTTTCTTTTTCTTCTTATCACCTTTCCTTCTTGCATCTTAGAGTAGTGAAGTTCATACTCTTAACCCTTTCTCAACTTGTTTTCATCCGAACACACATTTCAATTTGGGCTTAAAAATCTATTGCATTTCATTTCTGCCTGAATGCATATTTAGTCCACTCATCTAGTAACTACAAAACACATTATGAATAAAGCATAGTGCACTTATGTTACACGACTAGACCACTTTCACAAAATCAAACATCTAAACATACCTGAGACAAGGTCCAACTAGGATTTCTTCACCTAGCAGATACCTTACCCTTCTCGATAATCCTACTTGGACTTCACTACCAAGGGAAGAGCCCACTCTGTTATCTGGCAGAGTATAAACTCTAGGGGAAGTATATACTGGCTAAATGACCCAGCTTATCTCTAGGCTCGTGAAGTGAGGGGAGCTTGCTCCTTAGCACTAGGCCACGTACAGAACCTAACACAGATCTTGAGCACCAAAACTAACCCAAAACCAACCTTAGACTGCTTCTTCTAGGACCTATTTTGAAAGCCAACTTTCCAAACACACTCTTCTAAGGCATAAGCCAACATGATCCTAAAATTTATTCTTAGGAATTAACGTTTAGTGTTTGCTTATCTTCATCTATTTTTCTCTCTCTATCTAGTTTTTTGAGCTGGTGAGGTCGCATTCTGAGATCTAAAAATAGCTTAGACTTTCTTCTTTCTTCCAAACACTTTTAGTTTTTGGAAACACATAGTAACCGACATCAATTTTCCCATCGACGTCAACAATCCATCTTCACCGACATCGGTTATCTGACTGACATCGACAACTTGATTCACTGACATCGGTTTTTCTACCGACATTGGTCACTGTCAAAAAAACTTCTTCCAAAATAGTAGGTTTAAAGCCCAACTTTCTTGCTGTTAAACACACATTCTAAGTTTCTAAAACTAAAAAAACATAGTTTCTAGAACTTGACCCTTTTTGCCTTGAATGGTTTTGACACGTAGTCAAGCTGAAACTCTTGTTGACCACGCAAGGCAACAACCACATCCACCTTCGCCTTTCATATCAAGTCCCCTAATGGAGTATACTTTAGACACTAAATATTCTCTTATCCAGTCAACACCTAATCAATCTCCTATTGTTCCCGAAGGGGATCAAAATTTTGAGAGATTCCCTGACCATAACATCAAGGCTCTCCAACACTATCTCGCTAAGAGCCAAACACGAGACTCTTCAATTCAACCAAGTTCATCACATTTTCAGAACTTGATTGTCTCCATCCCACCTACTCTTACACCCATAAACACAAGAGTAACTACCTACCCTTTGGCTAGTGTTACCACCATCCAACCACCTTTGGTGACATCAAGCCAAGTTCTGCCTTCTAGCTTTATGACACAACCACCCTTTACGTCAACTTCTATCCCTATGACTAGTTATCAATATGTTGCGCCTATACAAGCGCAACCAACTACATCATACACCCCATCTAACACATTCCAAGTGCCCTATAATCTAGGGGGTACCCCACTTGCAAATCTGTCAACCGATCTAATCAAGATGTTGATGGATAAGATGTCTAATCTTGAGACATCCATTTCTGGTTCAAGAAATGTTCTCTCATATGAACAAATCTGTAATGAACCCCTTCATCCTTCAGTCCCAATCCAACCATATCCAAGTCAGTGGGAACTCCCCAAGTTTACTCATTTTTAGAGTAAAGAGGACCCACAGCAACATCTACGAGCATTTAGACATGCTTGTTACCTTATAGCACATGATGATGTGTTATTGCTACGCATATTTTCCATGTCACTTTTTGGTGCTACCCTTAATTGGTATAGTTCCCTTACCAGTCACTCTATCTTTTCTTTCACTCAACTTGCCCAACTATTTCTTGACCACTTTTCAATTAACATAACTAAAAAGGTCTCCATCACGGACCTATATTCTATCAGACAATTCGATGATGAATCAATAGCCGATTTCGTCATCCGTTGGAGAGGCTTAGTCAACCAACTCTCTTTTTCTTTACCTCAACTTAAGTTCATCAAGCTCTTCTCTAGAGCATGTGCCAAACACATCTCATCTACCTCATGGGTCCAAACATTTTGCACATTTGACGAAGCTTTCACCATGGCTCAAAAGCTTGAACTCCGTGCGGTCGAAGAGGACAAGGTCAAATTATGAAATAACAATGCAAAATCCAATGACCCTTCTTCATCCAAATCTAATTCTTCCCACTCCAAACCCAAGGTAGTGGCAAACATTGTGGTCTTTAAATCACCATCATCAACAACAACTAACCAATCTCAACCTTCCACATCACAAAGCATCACCAAACAATTCTAACAATGGTATATGCAGCGTCAATACACTCCAATTGGAGAATCATACGCTTCCATTTTGGATAAACTCGTCAAGTAGGGGGTCCTCGATCTCCCTCAAATTTGACCACCCCAATTTGAACCCTCAACACCTATCCCTACATGATACAGGGAAAATGACTTTTGCAATTATCATTGTGTTAAAGGTCATGGCATAGACAATTGTAAAACATTTCAAAACATTATCCAAGACATGTTAGACAAGGGGGGTCTTGTTTTGGATAACCTAAATGCACTGGCCAACCAAAACATAGACATCTTTAGACAACCTTTTCCTAACCAACCCCCTAGTCAAAACAACATTCAGACCATGGCCGATGACCCCCAAGAGCATAATATATGCACGGTCAACATGGTCTTTTTTGTCATTCCTAACCAACCTCTCCCACAGTCTAAAGAGGTTAGTCAACCTATTTATCCACTACAGGTAAAAGAGCCATCTTCTCCTATTTGTCCACCAAAGGTAGAACAGACCTCTTCTCCTATTTGTCCATCACAGGTAGAAGAGCCATCTTCTCCTATTTGTCCACAACAGGTAAAAGAGCCTTCTTCTCCTATTATTCCTCCATCTAGCCCCTTTCACACATAAGAGAGTCTACCTTGACCTCTCCCATATTGGAGGATGCCTTGACAACACTGACGCCGGCTGCCTCACCCTCATCCTTCTTATCATCAATGGGGGATCATACTTCTTCTGCTCCTCGACCACGTGAGAAAGCCATAATCATCCCTACGCTCTTTCCAACTAAAGAGCCATATTCTCTAGCCCCTTTTTCACCGAGAGAGGAACTTCCCACCTCACCCACTTTGGCTAAAAAAGATTCGATGAAGTTTGACTTGAACCTTACCCCCCACAATAGTAGTCCTTGCACCCAACCAAAGAAAGCTACTAAACCACATCGGAGAACTTTTCTCCCACCATCACCATTTCCCTCTATTTTGGGCCAACACCCATCCACCTTGATAGGAGTGCTCCCTACTCCAACACCCAACAAAAACAAATCACCTCCATTACTACCAACACCTAACAAAAACATACCTCCTTCAAAACATCCAATGCCTCCTACCATGAAAGTGTCATCTATGCGTCTGGCCACACCACTAAACAAAAGGATGGTACGAAACACCCCCTAAACAATGTCTAAATAGAAATTATCAACCTCTACTGATACAAAGAGTGCAGACCCATTAAAGGTTTCTTATGCTTTGATGTTATGTCGATTGTTGTAGTCATCTAGCATCGTCCTCTCACCTATCAAGCCTTACCAACCTCTCAGACCAAAACCACCTTGGTTTAATGACACTAAAATATGCTAGTATCATCACACATCGGGGCATGACACTAAGTGTTGTTGCACCCTTAAGGCTATCATCTGTCAACATCTGGTAAAGGACACCCCTCACATTGAGGCTTCTTTTAACCACATTTTTGACCAACTACCGACACCATCTCATACCTCTCGAACCTCTTCACCTAAATTGGGATCCCAACATAAGACTATGGTCCCTCAACCACCTCCTCAACCTTTATTTGAAATCAACACAATCAATGTGGCCACCAGGCCCCAAATTGTGAATAATAAAGGAAAAGCCCAAACTTCTACACCTTTGACATATCCATTATTCGTCAAGACCTCTCAACTAACACAACCCAATATTTCTATCTTGGACATGTCTCGACCATCATCACTAGGGGAAATTCCTCCTAACCTCACTAGTCGACATAACGCTTGGTATAAGCGACTCATGAACTGCTTGACATATTCTATCATCCCTCCCAAACTCTCTAGCAATAGATGGCGAGCTTTTATCAAGAACACTACTCACCACACCATGCTAGGGGGACTTCTTTACAAGCGAGGTCTCGACAGCCTCCTTATCCAATGCCTAACAACCACTGAAACATCCCACGTCATCAAACAAGTCCATGACAGGATTTGTGGGGGACATTTCAGTGGAAACTTGCTTGCCAAGTGCATCCTCCGCCTGGGCTATTATTGGCCCACTCTTCACCAAGACTGCATCAACTATGTTCGGCATTGTACCAAATGCCAACAACATCCTAACCAACTTCACATCCAACATCGACCAAAACATACCAAAAACATATCAACCAACTTCATGTCCAACATCAACCAACATGTGACCAATTTGTAATGAAGCAAACGGGGCAAGATTGCTCCTAATTGACTCAGACCTTACATCATAACACAAGCATAGATTGGGTACTTATTGTCTGTCTTCTTTCGAAGGCCAGCCAGAACCTAAGCCCCTTTATGCCTTATATCCTTGACCATTCTATTGTTAGTCACGTACTCATTCACTTGATATTTAACTTGAGCTCATCCCTTGAGCAACCCTTGTCATCTTAATCCTCATTCCTTTCCCCTAAGCAAACACTATGTGACCCTTTTATAAAATATGGATGCTTTGTCCTAATAAAAGGGAACCCTCTAAACCTCTATATTCAAGTCCATGACCAAAAATCCAATCAAAAACAAAAAATATATAAAAGTGGGATGCCTATTCAAAGGTCATAAAACTATAAATGTAGACTGCTCCCTCGAAGGACAGCTGCATAATTGATGTAATTGATAGACTGCTCCCTTGAAGAATAGCTATTCAAAGACATTAAACATACAAAGTAGAATATAGACCACTCCCTCGAAGGATGGCTATGCCTAAATTTTGCTACATACAATAGCACTATCTCAGAAGCTTCCTGCATGGATCAACTTCACATATGACCACAAAACAAAATGACATCTCCATGTAGACTTCTCGCATTGATAAGTCTACCCAAAAAAAAAAAAAAGGTCATGGGCTGGACATATAGTCATTCTCAGGGTCTCCTATAAAAATGGGCAACGTTATCCCTACTAAAAAGGGTTACCCTATCCTAACATATCACATCACCTACTAAAGGGATTTCAAGCTCATTTTAATGTCAAAGTGATTCGATTACTTTTCTAACACAACCAATGGTCAACGACGTAATGCATGAATGGGGATTTTGTTTCTAAAAACCCCTACCTATGTTATCATTATGGTCCTTGTCAATGAAAGGGCAAAAATGCCTTCCCCTTCCTACATCTTGGTCACAAACAATCCAACCAAATCATTTTCTCAACCATACCCAACCAAACCAAAACATTTTTAGACCACCAACATGACATAGTCCATTTCACATAGTTTCTATGGAAACCAATACACATGGAAACTATCAACCACACAATATATGTCAAGCATAAACCATTACTTCCTGAAGCATAAATAATCTCAATTCATTTTTAGCATACATCCATCACCGATATGGAAAATTGCTAAGTATGAAAGACCACATAACCGATGTTACAGAATACACCATCACATAATATGGAAAAGGCTGTAACATCATCATACCCTCATCATTTATAACCTGACCAAACCAACCTATGAACCAGTCTAAACTACATTAGTCTGAGGCCCTTCCAACAAGGGCTATGTAGGCAGCACTCAAATGACATGACATCTTATGGGGTTAGCTCAGCCATATCCGTTGGTTCATCTACTTGATGGACAAACCATTTGACCTTTGACCATAACTTAACCTAGTCCAAACCAACCTATCAACCATCCTAAACTACATTGGTCCGAGGCCCTTCAAACAAGGGGCTATGTAGGAAGCACTCAGATGACATGACGTCTTCTAGGGTTAGCTCAGCCACATTTATTTGTTCATCTACTTGATGAACAAACCATTTAAACTTTAACCATGGCTTAACCTAGTCCAAACCCATCCATAACTAACCCTCTTCCTCCCTTTTAGGGAGAAATACATTGGCCTGAGGCCCTTCTAACAAGGGCTATGTAGGCAGCACTTAGTTGACATGGGGTCTTCTGAGGTTAGCTCAAACATTCCTTCATCCGTCCATCTAATGAACCAACTATCTATCTCGACTCGACTCGACCAATGACTATGGAGATCACGACTAACTCCTCAGACCTCGACCATTTTTGAGACAACTTTGCCTTAGTTGTTTTGATTGCATATATGCTACCTCATGAATAGTTAGCCAAATTGTCCGCACCCACATTACGACCCTCACAAGTATTAGATCGTGAGCAAGTTGATCCCCACCACTTGTGACATTTTTTTGTTTCCAAGAGCACTTCCTGAGCCTACAATACTTGGAACATGATGACCATTGGAGCCATAGCTTGGATCGAATAATTCAATCAGCGACGACTAAATACTGGGGATCGGTTATTTTGATTTTAGCACTCCTCGACCTTTGACTACGATAATTTAACCTGACCATCACGTTAAGTGGTATGCGCACAATCTCAACTATTGCAGCATTCACACTAAAACTTCACCATATCCATCCACTATCTATCAAATTAGCCCCTGATTTTAGGTTCCCTTCCCTCGACTCCCACTTTGAGGGGGGACACCTCATCCCATTCCTGGGGCAATCAACTCTTTTTTTTGTCTTGCAATTCATTAGAACAACCAACAAGACAAAAATGACCTTATCCCATACTTGGGACAATCAACTCTTATTTTTGTCTTGCAGTTCACCAGAACAACCAACAGGACAAAAACTACCTCATCCCATACCTGGGGCAACTTACTCTTGTTTTTGTCTTGCAGTTCATCTAGAACAACCAACAAGACAAAAAGGGGCAAATGTAGACACTAAAATTGTGTCTACTCCTTGGTCGACTCCCCACCTTGGTCCCCTTGGTCCACTTGTAACACATTCCTAACCCACACACTTATTAATTTAAAATAATAACTTATTTTAAATTAATAACACCCCCCTTTGACACATCACCCATGACACTTCACCCCACCTTGGATACCTCTCCTTGGGTTCCTCCCATCACCCTATGACCAATTTATGACGTATTTCAACCCTCTCTTACTTATTTAATCCACCTTCGACCATTTTCCAAAGACAATTAGACCTGGAAGTTGGAAGAATGGGCAAAAGGCTAATATTAGCCCTTTTTCCCATTCTCTAGCCACCGACGTCGGTCAACCATCGACCGGCACCAGCGGTATCACTGACATCGATTTCTTTAAAACCAAATAACTACACTTGGGAAAGATCAATCAATCAATCACAGACGCGAATCATAGACTCGAATGCTAATCCTCTTGCTCTGGGTATTTGACCTTTCTCTCTCTCTCTCAGACGCACACCAAGCATCACAGGTTATAGGAACTCTGCATCAGTCACTCCACCCCTGATTGAAACATTACAAGAAGTCTTCCACATTAGCCACATCAACAACAGGTCTTCTACACTTCTAGTCCTCTGTCAAAGAGCTAAGTATCCCTGTTTTATTTCATTTCATTATTTAGAATGTATTAGTAATTGGTTCTCTAGTTACTACTTCTAAGCTATATTATCAACCAGACCCAGCTATCAACTAGACCACCCCTGACTCTCTTCTTGGAAAGGCTAAGAGGCCCTTCCCATATCTTTCCCTCTTTTGACAACCTATTCTTTGCCTTTGCCCCTCTTAAGACTCTGTCCACTATTTTACCATCCTACACAGACCCAAACTCCTTCCGGACCCCTCTGTCAAACCAGAGACCTGTCCAGAACTCACCCAAGGCCATTGCCCTGACCGACATCGACCATTTCCCCCACTGATGTCAGCACACTTAACAATCAATGATGATAGACTAACCGGTGTCGGCGAATGTGACAGATCGATAGCAAAATATAGGTATGCATTATCTCTATTTCTTTTGTTCAGTCTTTCACCATTTCTCTTTTTAGCAACATTCTTTTTATCAACTAGTGGACTGTCATCCCTCAAGGAAGTCTTTGCACTTCTAGGACTGAGCTTTGCTTGGTAGTCCACCATATATCCATCTAACAATCTCTTTGTTTAAGCCTTTCTCTCTATAGGTGTCATCCTCTATAGCCAAAGAAGAGTCCCTTCAATTGTCTGGATACAGTGCACAAACTTCATCTGGGTACGTATAAACCCCTGACCATTTTATCTTAGTTTCTTACATCCTTTGAATGTATAAAAAGTGAAAAATAGTTAGAAACATTCTGGCATGCCTGGTGGGACCCTAGAATTTTCCTTAGGTTCATTTCTTCTAAAATAAAACATTCATATAGGTGCATTAGATCTCTTCTTGCATCCTTTTCTTCTGTCTCTTTATCTTGAAATGACATCATAAGCAAAGTTAAAATGAATCTTTCTTTTTCTTCTTATCACCTTTCCTTCTTGCATCTTAGAGTAGTGAAGTTCATACTCTTAACCCTTTCTCAACTTGTTTTCATCTGAACACACATTTCAATTTGGGCTTAAAGATCTATTGCATTTCATTTCTGCCTGAATGCATATTTAGTCCACTCATCTAGTAATTACAAAACATATTATGAATAAAGTGTAGTGCACTTATGTTACATGACCAGACCACTTTCACAAAATCAAACATCTAAACATACCTAAGACAAGGTTTGACTAGGATTTCATCACCTAGCAGATACCTTACCCTTCCCGATAATCCTACTTGGACTTCACTACCAAGGGGAGAGCCCACTCTGTTCTCTGGCAGAGTATAAACTCTAGGGAGAGTATATACTGGCTAAGTGACCCAGCTTATCTTTGGGCTTGTGAAGTGAGGGGAACTTTCTCCTTAGCACCTGGCCACATACAAAACCTAATACAGATCTTGAGTACCAAAACTAACCCGAAACCAACCTTAAACTGCTTCTTCTAGGACCTATTTTGAAAGCCAACTTTCCAAACACACTCTTCTAAGGCATAAGCCAACACGATACTAAAATTTATTCTTATGAATTAGCGTTTAGTGTTTGCTTATCTTCATCTATTTTTCTCTCTCTATCTGATTTTTTGAGCTAGTGAGGTCGCATTCTGAGATCTAAAAATAGCTTAGACTTTCTTCTTTCTTCCAAAAACTTTCAGTTTTAAGAAACACATAGTAACCGACATCAGTTTTCCCACTGACGCTAGCAATCTATCTTCATCGACATCTGTTATCTGACTAACATCAGAAACTTTATTCATCGACATTAGTTTTTCTACCGACATCGATCACTGTCAACAAAACTTCTTCCAAAATAGTAGGTTTAAAGCCCAACTTTCTTGTTGTTAGACACACATTCTAAGTTTCTAAAACTGAAAAAACATAGTTTCTAGAACCTGACCCTTTTTGCCTTGAATGGTTTTGACACGTAGTCAAGCTGAAACTCTTGTTGACCATGCAAGGCAACAACCACATCCACCTTCGCCTTTCATATCAAGTCCCCTAATGGAGTGTACTTTAGACACTGAATATTCTCCTATCCAATCAACCCCTGATCAATCTCTTATTGTTACTGAAGGGGATCAAAATTTTGAGAGATTCCCTGACCATAACATCAAGGCTCTCCAACACTATCTCGCTAAGAGCCAAACACGAGACTCTTCAATTCAACCAAGTTCATCACATTTTTAGAACTTGATTGTCTCCATCCCACCTACTCTTGCACCCATAAACACAAGAGTAACTACCTACCCTTTAGCTAGTGTTGCCACCATCCAACCACCTTTGGTGACATCAAGCCAAGTTCTGCCTTCTAGCTTTATGACACAACCACCCTTTACGTCAACTTTTGTCCCTATGACTAGTTATCAATATGTTGCACCTATACAAGCACAACCAACTATGTCATACACCCCATCTAACACCTTCCAAGTGCCCTACAATATAGGGGGTGCCCCACTTGCAAATCTGTCAACCGATCTAATCAAGATGTTGATGGATAAGATGTCTAATCTTGAGACATCCATTTTCGGTTCAAGAAATGTTCTCTCATATGAACAAATCTGTAATGAACCCCTTCATCCTTCAGTCCCAATCTAACCATATCCAAGTCAGTGGGAACTCCCCAAGTTTACTCATTTTTAGAGTAAAGAGGACCCACAGCAACATCTACGAGCATTTAGACATACTTGTTACCTTATAGCACATGATGATGTGTTATTGCTATGCACATTTTCCATGTCACTTTTTGGTGCTACCCTCGATTGGTATAGTTCCCTTACCAATCACTCTATCTTTTCTTTCACTCAACTCGCCCAACTATTTCTCGACCACTTTTCAATTAACATAGCTAAAAAGGTCTCCATCATGGACCTATATTCTATCAGATAATTCGATGATGAATCAATAGCTGATTTCATCGCCCGTTGGAGAGGCTTAGTCAACCAACTCTCTTTTTCTTTACCTCAACCTGAGCTCATCGAGCTCTTCTCTAGAGCATGTGCCAAACACATCTCATCTACCTTATGGGTTCAAACATTCCGCACATTTGATGAAGCTTTCACCATGGCTCGAAAGCTTGAACTCTATGCGGTCAAAGAGGACAAGGTCAAATTGTGAAATAATAATGCAAAATCCAATGACCCTTCTTCATCCAAATCTACTTCTTCCCACCAAACCCAAGAGAGTGCCAAATGTTGTGGTCTTTAGATCACCATCATCAACAACAACTAATCAACCTCAACCTTCCACATCACAAAGCATCACCAAAAAATTCCAACAACAGTATATGCAGTGTCAATACACTCCAATTAGAGAATCATACGCTTCCATTTTGGAAAAAATCGTCAAGCAGGGGGTCCTCAATCTCCCTCAAATTTGACCACCCCAATTTGATCCCTCAACACCTATCCCTGCATGGTACAGGGAAAATGACTTTTGCAATTATCACTGTGTCAAAGGTCATGACATAGACAATTGTAAAACCTTTAAAAACATTATCCAGGACATGTTATACAAGGGAGGTCTTGTTTTGGATAACCTGAATGCGCCAGCTAACCAAAACATAGACATCTTTAGACAACCTTTTCCTAACCATCCCCTAGTCAAAACAACATTCAGACCATGGCCGATGACCCCCAAGAGCATAATATACGCACGGTCAACACGGTCTTTTTTGTCATTCCTAACCAACCTCTCCCACAGTCTAAAGAGGTTAGTCAACCTATTTTTTCACTACAGGTAGAAGAGCCATCTTATCCTATTTTTCCACCAAAGGTAGAAGATCCCTCTTCTCCTATTTGTCCATCACAGGTAGAAGAGCCATCTTCTCCTATTTGTCCACAACAAGTAGAAGAGCCTTCTTCTCCTATTAGTCCTCCATCCAGCCCCCTTTCACACATAAGAGAGTCTACCTTGACCTCTCCCATATTGGAGGATGCCTTGACAACACCAACTTTGGCTGCCTTACCCTCATCCTTCTTATCATCAATGGGGGATCATACTTATTCCGCTCCTCGACCACACAAGGAAGCCATAATCATCCCTACGCTCTTTCCAACTAAAGAGCCATATTCTCCAACCCCTTCTCCACCGAGAGAGGAACTTCCCACCTCACCCACTTTGGCTGAAAAAGATTCAGTGAAGTTTGACTTGAACCTTACCCCCCACAATAGTAGTCCTCACACCAAACCAAAAAGGCTACTAAACCACATCAGAGAACTTTTCTCCCACCATCACCATTGCCCTCTATTTTGGGCCCACAGCCATCCACCTTGATAGGAGTGCTCCCTACTCCAACACCCAACAAAAATAAATCACCTCCATTACTACCAACACCTAACAAAAACATACCTCCTTCAAAACATCCAATGCCTCCTACCACGAAAGTGTCATCTACGCATCTAGCCACACCACCAAACAAAAGGATGGTATGAAACACCCCCTCAACAACATCTAAATAGAAATTGTCAACCTCTACTGCAACAAAGAGCACAGACCCATTAAAGGGTTCTTATGCTTCGATGTTATGTCAATATGCTGGTATCATCACACATCGGGGCATGACACTAAGCGTTGTTGTGCCCTTAAGGCTGTCATCCGTCAACATCTGGCAAAGGACACCCCTCACGTTGAGGCTTCTTTTGACCAACTACTGACACCATCTCATACCTCTTGAACCTCTTCACCTAAATTGGGATCCCAACATAAGACTATGGTCCCTCAACCACCTCTTCAACCTTTATTCAAAATCAACACAATCAATGTGGCCATCAGGCCCCAAACTATGAAGAATAAAGGAAAAGACCAAACTTCTACACCTTTGACATATCCATTATTCGTCAAGACCTCTCAACGAACACAACCCAAGATTTCTATCTTGGACATGTCTCGACCATCATCACTGGGGGAAATTCCTCCTAACCTCACTATTCCACATGACGCTTGGTATAAGTGACTCGTGGACTACTTGACATATTCTATCATCCCTCCCAAACTCTCTAGCAATAGACAGTGAGCTTTTATCAAGAACACTGCTTGCTACACCATGCTAGGGGGACTTCTTTACAAGTGAGGTCTTGACAGCCTCCTTATCCAATGCCTAACAACCACTGAAACATCCCATGTCATCAAACAAGTCCATGACAGGATTTGTGGGGGACATTTCAGCAGAAGCGCATCCTCTGCCTGGGCTATTATTGGCCCACTCTTCACCAAGACTGCATCAACTATGTTCGGCATTGTACCAAATGCCAACAACATCCTAACCAACTTCACATCCAACATCGACCAAAACATATCAACCAACTTCATGTCCAACATCAACCAACATGTGACCAATTTGGAATGAAGCAAACGGGGCAAGATTGCTCTTAATTGACTCAGACCTTACATCATAACACAAGCATGGATTAGGTACTTATCATTTGTCATCTTTTGAAGGCCAACCAGAACTTGAGCCCCTTTATGCCTTATATCCTTGACCATTCTATTGTTAGTCATGTACTCATTCACTTGATATTTAACTTGAGCTCATCCCTTGAGCAACCCCTGTCATCTTAATCCTCATTCCTTTCCCCTAAGCAAACACTATGTGACCCTTTTATAAAATATGGATGCTTTGTCCTAATAAAAGGGAACCCTCTAAACCTCTATAGTCAAGTCCATGACCAAAAATCCAGTAAAAAACAAAAAATATATAAAAGTGGGATGTTTATTCAAAGGTCATAAAACTATAAATGTAGACTACTCCCTCGAAAGACAGTTGCATAATTGTTGTAATTGACAGACTGCTCCCTTGAAGAACAGCTATTCAAAGACATTAAACATACAAAGTAGAATATAGACCACTCCCTCGAAGGATGGCTATGCCTAAATTTTGCTACATACAACAGCACTATCTCAGAAGCTTCCCGTATCGATCAACTTCACATATAACCACAAAACAAAATGACATCTCCATGTAGACTTCCCGCATTGATCAGTCTACCCAAAGAAAAAAGAAAAAAAGGTCATGGACTGGACTTATAGTCATTCTCAGGGTCTCCTATAAAAAGGGGCAACATTATCCCTACTAAAAAGGGTTACCCTATCCTAACATATCACATCACCTACTAAAGGGATTTCAAGCTCATTTTAATGTCAAAGTGATTCGATTACTTTTCTAACACAACCAATGGTCAACGACGTAATGCATGAATGGGGATTTTGTTTCTAAAAACCACTACCTATGCTATCATTATGGTCCTTGTCAATGAAAGGGAAAAAATGCCTTCCCCTTCCTACATCTTGGTCACAAACAATCTAACCAAATAATTTTCTCAACCATACCCAACCAAACCAAAACATTTTCAGACCACCAACATGACATAGTCCATTTCACATAGTTTCTATGGAAACCAATACACATGGAAACTATCGACCACATAATTTATGTCAAGCATAAACCATTACTTGTTGAAGCATAAATAATCTCAATTCATTTTTAGCATACATCCATCACCGATATGGAAAATTGCTAAGGATGAAAGACCACATAACCGATGTTATAGAATACACCATCACATAATATGGAAAAGGCTATAACATCATCATACCCTCATCATTTATAACCTAACCAAACCAACCTATCAACCAGTCTAAACTACATTGGTCTGAGGCCCTTCCAACAAGGGCTATGTAGGTAGCACTCAGATGACATGATGTCTTCTGGGGTTAGCTCAGTCATATCTGTTTGTTCATCTACTTGATGGACAAACCATTTGACCTTTGACCATAACTTAACCTATTCCAAACCAACCTATCAACCATCCTAAACTACATTGGTCTGAGGCCCTTCAAACAAGGGGCTATGTAGGCAGCACTCAGATGACATGATGTCTTTTGGGGTTAGCTCGGCCACATCCATTTGTTCGTCTACTTGATGGACAAACCATTTAACCTTTAACCATGGCTTAACCTAGTCCAAACCCATCCATAACTGACCCTCTTCCTCCCTTTTAGGGAGAACTACATTGGCCTGAGGCCCTTCCAACAAGGGCTATGTAGGCAGCACTTAGTTGATATGGGGTCTTCTGAGGTTAGCTTGGCCATTCCTTCATCCATCCATCTAATGGACCAACTATCTATCTCGACTCGACTCGACCAATGACTATGGAGATCATGACTATCTCCTCAGACCATGACCATTTTTGAGACAACTTTGCCTTAGTTGTTTTGATTGCATATATGCTACCTCATGAATAGTTAGCCAAATTGTTTGCACCCACATTATGACCCTCACAAGTATTGGATTGCAAGCAAGTTGATCCCGACTACTTGTGACTTTTTCCTATTTCCAAGAGCACTTCCTGAGCCTGAGATACTTGGAACATGATGACCATTGGAGCCACAGCTTGGATCAAATAATCTAATCAGCTACGACTAAATGCTGGGGACTGATTATTTTGATTTTAGCACTCCTCGACCTTTGACTGCGATAATTTGACCTGACCATCATGTGAAGTGGTATGCATGCAATCTCAACTATTATAGTGTTCACACTCAAACTTCACCATATCCATCCACTATCTATCAAATCAGCCCCCGATTTCAATTTCCCTTCCCTCGACTCCCGCTTTGAGGGGGGATACCTCATCCCATACCTGGGGCAATCAACTCTTATTTTTGTCTTGCAGTTCATTAGAACAACCAATAAGAAAAAAATGACCTTATCCCATACTTAGGACAATCAACTCTTATTTTTGTCTTGCAGTTCACCAAAATAACCAACAGGACGAAAACTACATCATCCTATACCTGGGGCAACTTACTCCTATTTTTGTCTTGTAGTTCGTCCAAAACAACCAACAAGACAAAAAGGGGCAAATGTAGACACCGAAATTGTGTCTACTCCTTGATCGACTCCCCCCTTGGTCCCCTTGGTCCACTTGTAACACATTCCTAACCCACACACTTATTAATTTAAAATAATAACTTATTTTAAATTAATAACACCCCCCTTTGACACATCAGCCATGACACCTCACCCCACCTTGGATATCTCTCCTTGGGTGCCTCCCATCACCCTATGACCAATTTATTACCTATTTCAACCCTCTCGCACTTATTTAATCCACCTTCAACCATTTTCCAATGACAATTAGACCTGGCAGTTGGAAGAATGGGAAAAAGGCTAATTTTAGCCCTTTTTCCCATTCTCTAACCGCTGACGTCAGTCAACCGTCGACCAGCGCCGATGGTATCGCCAATGTCAATTTCTTTAAAACCAAATTCCTACACCCGAGAAAGATCAATCAATCAATCACAGACCTGAATCATAGACCTGAATGCTAATCCTCTTGCTCTGGGTATTTGAACTTTCTCTCTCTCTCAGACGCACACCAAGCATCACATGCTACAGGAACTCTGCATCAGTCACTCCACCCCTGATTGAAACATTGCAGGAAGTCTTCCACATCAGCCACATCAGTAATAGGTCTTCTACACTTTTGGTTCTCTGTCAAAGAGCTAAGTATCCCTCTTTTATTTCATTTCATTATTTAGAATGTATTAGTAATTGGTTCTCTAGTTACTACTTCTAAGCTATATTATCAACCAGACCCAGCTATCAACCAGACCACCCCTGACTCTCTTCCCAAAAAGGCTGAGAAGCCCTTCCCATATCTTTCCCTCTTTTGACAACCTATCCTCTACCTTTGCCCCTCCTAAGACTCTGTCCATTGTTTTACCATCCTACACAGACCCAGACTCCTTCCAGACCCCTCTATTGACCAGAGGCCTATCCAAAACTCACCCAAGGCCATTGCCCTAATCGACATCGACCATTTCCCCCACCGATGTTGGTAGCATAACCGACATTGGCACACTTAACAACTAATGATGGCAGACTAACCGGTGTCAGCGACTGTGATAGACTGACAGCAGAATATAGGTACGCATTATCTCTATTTCTTTTATTCAGTCTTTCACCATTTCTCTTTCTAGCAACATTGTTTTTATCAACTAGTGGACTATCATCCCTCAAGGAAGTCTTTGCACTTCTAAGATCGAGCTTTACTTGGCAGTCCACCATATATCCATCTAACA
Organism: Torreya grandis; assembly: GCA_037957365.1. Classification (NCBI taxonomy): domain Eukaryota; kingdom Viridiplantae; phylum Streptophyta; class Pinopsida; order Cupressales; family Taxaceae; genus Torreya; species Torreya grandis. The sequence goes on along the minus strand of JARHVA010003530.1, from coordinate 1,225,797 downwards.
ATCTCTTTGTTTAAGCCTTTCTCTCTACAGGTGTCATCCTTCACAGCCAAAGAGGAGTCCCCTCAATCGTCTGGATATGGTGCGCAAACTTCATCTGGGTACGTACAAACCCCTAACCATTTTATCTTAGTTTCTTACTTCCTTTGAATGTAAAAAAAGCAAAAAATAGTTATAAACACCATGAAATAGTTATTCATGATTATTTATGTGATATCATATTGGAACTAGATAGTTTTTCTTTCCCTCTTCTTAGGGATGGTCCTTTTATTGATGGTTTTATGATGATTTTTTATGAGGATAATTTTGTTATAACTAGAGAGGTAGGGCACATAATTTCATTAGCATCCTCCTTATTCTCAAAATTACAAGGGGGTTAACCAAAACACCCTTCCTCACGCCTCTAATATCTTCCTTCCTCCTTATAGGATTCATATTCATGTTTCAAAACCTTATGATCTTATGGACCAACTTCAAAATACTCAAGCCAAGAGTTCCATCTTAGAGTTACTTAAATAATCAATTGTTTTCAAAGCTATAATGTATGATGCCTTACATGATACTACTCTACCAAGTGATACCAAAACATCATATTTATCTTATCTTGTTATATCTTTATAAAATAGTGAAGAACGCATTTCCTTTGAACTCGAGGATTTTCCATCTAGAGACATTATTGACTAATATCTCCCCTTTTACATTCAAGTAAAAATTAATCATATGAGAATCAATAGGGTCCATGCTAACAGTGGGTTAAGATTAAATATATTTAGTGAGGCCTTATTTAATGCACTAATAATGGATCATAAGTCTTGTATACCTTAAATTTTGGTCATCAAAGGATTTGATAATAAACCATAAATTCCCCTAGGATCAATTATATAGAACATAATTGTTGGGTCTAAGACTTTAGTTACATGATATAAAGTAATATATAATGAATTTAGCCACAATATTTTACTTGGTATACCTTGGTTACATGATATCAATTCAAATCTATTTGCATTACATAGATGCTTAAAATTTGTATGAGGTCCATATTTATAATTATCATATAGACAATATCCCATTCTATTTTTTTTAAGTGAAACTCATAGAAGTTATTATCCAATGTCTTATCATACCCCATTAAAATATCATAGCACCTCAAAAAATTATTCTAATGGATTGAATGCATACATATGATGTGTGTGAAACTCACAATACTAATGATGGTATTCTTGTTTAGAATGATAGTGGTGATGATGATTACGAACATGATAACATAGATAAGAATTTATCACATCTTAATTTTACACCATATGGCCTTATCAAATATTGAGATGACATGTATACATTTGGTATAGGAAAATTATATTGTAATCCCCAATATTTTAGGTTCCCTTTCCCATCCTCCATGCTTAATAACATATTACCTTCCAAGGATAAAGATAGTTAACCTATGATGCAAATTTGTCTCAATAATACACAACCAACACAATCTATCAGTCCATCTCAAGTTACTTTATAGAAATATGGAAAAGGATACACGTGTGCTAATAATATTATATACAATGGCACTAGATTAGGGTGAAATTAACAAGGCATTATGGAACAAATAATTCCTACTCCTCACCAATTCATGTGATGTCTTTGATATAGTACATATACTACAAATAAATAGAAACTCTTCCATATGTATCATAGGACTCTTAATGCTTATGATTTGTATTGTGTTTCAGAATTTAAACTTCTATATACTCACTCTTCCAAACCTAGTACATCACACTAGGATAAAGTTTACTGTATTACATATTTATAACTTGTTTACCCCTAGCTAATTGACAAAAAATTGCTTCACTTAAAGTACCTACTCTTGATATTTTTTCTAATGATGAACCTCTTCAATAATATGTCAGATCTTATGCTAATTTACCATTATTTCATCATAAATAATGATTTCCTCATCAACTTAGACATAATGCATACTTTGTAAAATTTGAACCTTATCGTATCAAATATGACATCCCACTAGATGATCCTAACTATTTGCCTACTACTCCATACATTGAGGACTAATCTACATTAATTAACAAAGAAAGTGAGTTTAATTATGGTAAAAAAAATATGATGATAAAGTTTTATTACTTAGTACATTATTGACACTTCAATAATATAAATACCATAGAGAACTATTGACAATGTTTTTTGAGTTATTTTCTTAGGCATATTCAGATATGCCTAGTATTGATCATGGTTCATAATATAGTCATCCATATTGATACTCAAAAAGTTAAGAAAAAGATTTAAAAACATATCCTAAATTTGATCTAAAAATTAAATCCAAATATTATTAAATATAGGGTTTATACATCCCATCAATTATTCACCTTGGATTTCCAACATCACCCATGTTGTGAAACTTAATGGACACTTTCACATCTATTGAAACTTTATAGACTTAAACAATTATTTTCCCAAGGATAACTTTCCTTTTCCCAATATTCATACATTTTTTATTCTACCATTGGGTGTGAGATGTTATCCTTTATATATGGATTCATAAGCTATAATCAAATTTAGATATATCCCACTAATCAGTATAAGACTACTTTCACCAGCCCATTAGACACATTTTTCTATGTCGTGCCTTTCAGACATTAAAATGTTGATGTAACTTATCAAATGGATATGATTCATATATTTCATGATTACATGTGCAACATCAATGAAGACTATGTTGATGATATTTTCAAAAACTCAAAAAAATGTGAATACCATGTTAAAGACTTATGTAAAGTATTTGATTGATTATAATGATATAACATTTGATTGAATCCTGAGAAGTGTGTTTTTAGCATTAAATATAAAAATTTATTGGTTTTTATTATTTCCCAATGTGGTAGAACTTTTGATCCCAATAAAATAAAATCTATTTTTTATATGCATTTGCCCACAAGATAATAAAACAAATGCTTTTTAAGGAAAAAAAGAAGTTATCTAATGATTTATAGCTTAGTTTATGGATAAAACCCAACCATTTTCTATAATACCATGCAAAGGTACCAATTTTTAATGGTATGAACAACATCAAAAAGGCTTTCAATGAATTTAAATAATACCTAGCTAATCCATCAGTCATGATGTCACTTAATCCTGATAGATCATTATTACTATACATATCTACCTCAAAGCATGCCTTAGGAAAATTATTAGAAAAATATGATGATGCATATAAAAATATTCATTTATTATATAAATCACACACTATTTGATTATAAAAATATATATAACTCAATGGAAAAATTATGCTTAGATATTACATTTTCCATACATAAACTTAGACATTACATGTTTAATATTGAGACTCGCATTATTTCGAAGATTGATCATTTGAGGTACATTGTCCCTAATCCTTATCTGTCTAGACATATAGCTAAGTGGGAAATGATACTCATGGAGTTTGATCTAAAATTCATACAATAAAAATTGGTGTAATGGAAATTTGTTGCTAATTGGATCATCATGACTCCTTTATTATAACACACTCCTATGAATGATGCTTTTCAAGATGAGCTTATTATGTTTATCAATACAAAAAAAAATTGGACCATGTAATTTTATAGGTCTAAATGTGCTTTAGGTGATGGGGTTAGAATCATATTATGACACATTAAGGTCAAACTATGTCATTATCATACCATTTTTAGTTTTGTTTGTACCAATATGTAGTGAAATATAAAGATTTTATTTTAGGTTTACACAACACTCAAGTTTTAAAGATAAAATATATAAAATTATATTTTGAATCTCAACTTTTCATAAATCAAGTGGCATCTACTTAGTAAACCACGTAAGATAAATTACTTCCATATCAATACTTATACATAGTTTTATTGCCTATTTCGATGACTTTGATATTGGTAATATTCCTAGAGGAAAAAATCACCACATTGATGTTATGGATATTTTTACATCCCTTATTATTATTGATATTTAAAATGATCATTCTAAAATTAATATTAAGAGAATTCAATAATTTAATATTTGACTACCAACTCTAGATGAGTTAGATGTGTTTGATATTGATGATGACACCAATAACCTAGAATGATATATGAACATATTAGATTTTTATCTAATGAGACTATTCCTATGAATTTTTTTCATAACTATAAAATTAAATTGATAAGATATGTCATTCAATATGTTATCATCAGTAACATTATTTTCAAAAGGTCTTTCGATGGTCAATTATTTAGATGTCTTTGGTGTCAAGAAGCTAAAATTTATTTACAAGAGGTTCATGATATATAATGTGGTGGCCATTTAAGTGGAAAATAAATTTCATATAAATTATTACAAATGGGTTACTACTCAACTTCCATATTATACATTTTTAAATAATATGAAAATATTTGTGAGTAATTTAACTACATGGTTATTTAACACATGCAGCATCTCAAGAATTATATCCTATGTCTATGTTGTCACTTGCATTTTCACCCTTTGAGGAGATGACAAAGATATCCTCATCCAAGTGGCACAATGGAATCACCTCTAGGCTTGTGGGTAGACTAAGGAATAAGGTGAATCTCTAGATAGGTCTATCTCCCTTGATGTACCACTTTGGATTGTAACTAATACTAAACTTTGGGGGTGAAAATGGAGAGTGATAACTAAAAAAAAACTAACCTAAGGTAGTCGATACACCAAATTTACTTATTACATCCAACCATATTCATATTACACTTGAAATCAAAGGATAAACTAAACATACACTTCTCCAATCTTCATCTTCCCACATCAATGCTATATTGTGAGGTTATGGATAAATGTACAAAGCTAGGAGGACTAGAAAATAGTCCTGTGAGGGCATGAATGAATATACTAACTTGCTTAAACCATGAAGATATCCTATAATGTAATAAGAGGTTGTAAATAGGTGAAAGAATGGAACAACATGTTAAGGAATCTATAGTTTTCACTAAGCAAGATTCATGATCTAATTAAACACACTAATAAAAATCATAGAGGAGGTAAAAATAAGTTTTATTATTTATAAAAATGTATAAATTTAAGTATGGATTCACCATACTCAGGTGAAGCATCCAATACAATGCCAAAATAGCTAGTTTTTATAGAACTTGTGAGAGAGGGAAGAAGAGAGAAGTAAAAGGGTCACAAGGACACTTGTCAAGCTAATAAAAAGAGTTAATTGTGCATGTGGATATATTATGTGATGAAACATGAAATTTTAGGAGCTAAAAGTGTCAATCCAAGTCATAAACTTCATGAAAAGTGGTAAGAAATTCTTCATTCTGGCTTAGAAAAATTATTTATATGATTATGCCTATTTTAATGACTTATAAATAATTAGTAGTACGTCTAATGATTGGAATTAATTTTAAGGACATCATAAATGCCTTTACATTAATTTATTTTAGTCCTGGTCACTTAGAATCACTTGGAAATGAGCAATCATCATTTGTTGTCCATAAAACTACTCTTCCATGCACCCTACACACTTGGCCTCAAAATTAGCATTATTTTCTCATGAAAATCCATGTGAGGTAGTTAATTACACCTATAAATACCCTCAATTTCCTTATAATTACTAATGACACCTTAAAAATTCATTCACTTAAAAAATTTACACTTCTCCCTAGCTTGTCCATTAGGCTTGTTTTGACTAGCTGAGTTGAAGCACCTATTTTAGACACATAAGAGATGTTTCAAGGCATGAAAGTGATGTGGGGAGTTATATTAAGTCTTAATATTTCCATCCATGTGTTTTTAATCTCTTTAAACCTCTTATAACCTATAAAACACACAAAATAGTGAAAAAAACAATTTTTTTTCCCCATCCGTACAAGTCCATACAGCTAGTTGGCATGTGAGGTAGATTGAGTGAGTCTTCTAAAATTTCTAGTAGGTTTAATGAGTGAAATATTCCATTGTATCATATTTATAAGCTTATTTCTCCAAAATATCCTCTCACAAGGGTTTAAAAGGGTTTTAGGCCTATTCTAACTCTTAAGTTTTTCAAGACCCACATTAACATCCTTGAACTTCTCATATTCCCATGCAAGGTATCATGAAATTTATGAGTGTTGAAACTTGACCTATCGAGCTCTTTCTCCATTTTATTGTAGGTCTGAGTTATATTTTGAGATAAAAATGGCTTCCTTTGGTTTTATTTGAACTCTAATATCCTTAACACATCTTTACTAACCCCATGAACATGTATTAATAGGTTGGATTTCATACTTCATGTTATAAATGCAAAATGTCTCTCATTTGGGATATAGGCTTCACCATGCCTAGTATGCTTGTTTACACTTTAGAGATCAAATTAACCTTTTAAGGTTTTCCCTACCTCAAAAAATCTTGGGTACTTCTAACATGATCCCATAATCATGTCACAACCTATTGTAAATCTTTATTATGGATAGAATCAAAATGACCCCTTGTTTGACCTTTAGGCATAACCATGCCTCATGAGTCTATCTGTAGGTTTAAGGATGCAAGGTACCCTATTAAATTCCATATTCTTTTAAATTGTTCATCATGATTATATTTATGTTTTAAAACTCTCAATACCTTCCTAAAATTTTTCCATGGATCTTGGTCCACTATCTCCTCTCTTTTCCTCAAGGTTTCCTGTCTATGCACAAGGGGAAGTACCCCCTAAATGAGATAAAATAGGGGTACTTACCCTATTTTTATAAAAAAAAGTGTAGATTTTAGAGGATTTTATAATTTTAAAATATACTCTCCTCAAAAAATTATCCCTTGGTCATATATTTTGACCCTTCAAACTTGCAAAAAATAAAGACATAGTCCTTTTAGGCAAACTATATGCAAGCTTTACCCAAGTGAACTGTGTTTTGCTTTTGAAGAACCTTCCTTTGGTTATTTTAAATTTATAAGAGAAAAAATATTTTATCATATTCATTATGGATTATCATTAGGTTTTTTATCATCTAAAACCTTCAACACACATCATTCCCTTACTTTAAACTCCTAAGCCTATGTTTTATCAAGACTGAGTTTCTTGTTTGGAGAAACCCCTACCTATAGATGTGTATGCTTAAAAAAGGCCTTGACTAAATGTTTAGAGTTCCTCATAATGTTTCCATGATGTTTTGTCATTTTTTAGACCTAAATTACTATTTTAAATCCTAAAATATCCTTTAAAAAAGTTGTCCCTACTAACTGTTTACCTACAGTCCCCTATAGGTGACTGTAGGTAACTCTACAGATGGATTTCACTCCCCAAAACCTATTCTAAAACCTTTAGAAACCTTTGAGATATTAGAGTCATTTAATGCTTAAATGAGTTAAAATTACACATCTCTTATGTATTTCCAATTTTTTACCATAACTCCTCATGTCACTGACTGTGTTGCCTTCCTAACAATACCCCAACCTATAAGTGACTATTTTCCTTATGAAGGGCTACCTGTGGGTGTCAAAAAACTCAAATATTGAACATAAACTTTATTTATGGTTCCCTCTATTTCATACATGTTCCTTTTCTATCATCAAACTCATTTAAGCATTAATTCATGGCTTAGAATTGTGACATTGGGTGAAGAGTCCATTTTAGGGGCTAAAACTTGTTGGTGAATACTTTCAAGTGAAGAGACCCTCCACATGCTAAAGGAATGCACAACATAGTATAAATTCATATTTAGGTGACTATTTACTTCTTGAAAATAATTTTCAATCAATGAGGACACCTACACATGAGGATCTTCCTTGTATTATCAACTTAACAAATAAAGTTTCCTAAGAGTTCTAATTCCTATAGGTGACATATGATTGTAATTAGTGTATAAAAGTGGTTTTTTAGCCTCTCCAAAAACCACCTCCCATTTGTCATTTTCCCTTCAAACCTTGAAAGGGTATTATCCTTGATAAAGGCTATAAAAATTTCTTAATTGAAGGTACTGGAGGTCATTGAGGCTATGTTTTATGCTACCCCTAAAACTCATAGGTGTTTTATTTTGCCCTTTTAGAGATAATGGGCCTGAAACACAGTCATCTCTTTGAAAGTGATCCTTATCTCATCTACCATTATATCATTTCCAAAAGATCTATTATGCCACCTTCAACATGTCAGGAATCCAAATGGGTTCTACCACTTGTCTAAAGCTTCTAAATGTTGATTCTTAGTTCTCTAGCAACACCACCTATAGGTGGGCATTGTCATATACAAGCAGTATGCATTGTTTATGGATTCTCATGAGTTATAACCCATTTTTAATAATTTTAAATAGACTCTCTTAGTCACCAATAACCTTTATCATCTCAAATAATCACTCTCAACATGTTTTGTTCTAAGAGGGTACCTATAGGTACAAATTCAGAGTTATATGTAGGTAGACAGTGAGTATGAGGTTGGACAATGAATGTGGAAAAGAGGAAAAAGATGGACCAAAAAGCTTCATGAGATTCTTAAACCTATTATCAACTCTCAACACACATTATTGACAACAAGGAACTCTTGAAACAATCTTAAAACATTCCTTTCAATGTGGAAATCACCCTTGCAACCACCTGTATATGTATACTCTAATGGCAGACTAGGTGAAATGTGTCTATGCATGTAAACTATGAAGATTATTTTTGAGAATTAAGTTTAAAGGTGAAGGTATCCATGATATAAATTTTAAAACATTTTAATTAACTTAACACAACTTTTTGAAACCATGGAGAAACAAAAAGTTCCTGAAAATTGTGAAAACTACCCATTACACTCAAAAGAGACCAGTCTATAAATTTGAGGTTATTATCTCATTAAAACACCACAAAACATGAAAAAAATAATGGGTACCATTATTTTACACATCCAATATCATATGGAACCAATATTAGTAATTGGATTGTATGGAGCTTCTCAAACCAAGTAAAACCTACAGTGATCATAGATTAGTAGGCAAATTTGCATAGTCAACTTGTTAGCAATGGTTCATAAATATCAGGGCACCATTCTTATAAAAATAAACATAAAAATTAAATTTATTGGGTTTATAATATTCCCCTAATATAATTTTACTTGAAACTTCATGATTTTTCCATACCAAGCAAAAACATGCAAGTCACCTTTGCTTGCCAAGAAGGGTAATAAGAGAGATGAATGGTTTTGAAAAATAAATGAAACTTATAGTTAAATTAAATCATTTAAATTATTTTATTTAATATTAATAATCACATTTAAACCTTTTATAATTGGCACACTTCCCAAGGAGGCTATATAAGTGTTATTTTCTTCCTTTTCTTTAAGAAAACTAACTTTTCTTCTATATAACCTATCATATTTTAGTTTTTTTAGTTAATTAAGACTTATAAGGACACATTTGGAATGAAATAATGTATTTACACCTTCACATTTCCCAATAAACACATACAAACACATTAATGCACCATTTTGACCCCTAAAATGACCCAAAATGATAAGTGGACATAAAAACTAATTGACCAAATCCAATATAACATTAATTGACATTAATTGAAATATAAAAAACCCCATGACACTCATATTACACCCCTTATATAAAATCAATTTTTTACTATAGGTTCCCCAATTTGACTAAAAAGTCAAATTTGGTCAAAAAATGGTGACTCATAGGCGTAGTATGCCTGTTATACTAACTAGACCAGTAGCCTTATCAGTCTATTAGGCTTAGGATTCATCTAAAGTATAATGAAAACAAGGATAGATCTTACCATAGACTTTGATCTTGACCAAGATAAGATAACTAATGACCACCTCAACACACAAAGTAAAGACACACACAACAAAGAGAACAAACACACACATGTGCTCAAAGCACTTAGGAGAAACAAAAAACAACCTATTATATACAACTAAAAATTAACATACCTCCCCCATATATCAAATGGAAATTTTGAATCATCATCTTCTTCATGATATAGAACATGGTGTAAATCATTTTTCTCCTTGGATTGGATGTTTTGTGGATTATACCTATTCTTTGGCACTTTAATTACCATGATCTCAAGTGGACCAACTTCAAATAGGTCTACAATGTAAAATTAGTCCTCTTACATCCAAACCTATTCAACCTTGTCATTTTAATCCTCCATTACAACCTCAAATGATCATTTAGTAATGCATACCTTATTATCTTCGGTAGTGCTCTCAACAAGATTGGGCTTCCTCTCATCTACAAGCTCTTATAGATCATCAAAGAGATTTGAAAACTCTATCCAATATTGGTCATTATCTTACATGGAATCCTCTTCCTTCACTTTGTCATACACTTGATCCTCAACTTTTCAAAGTTCTTAAATCTCTTTAAAGAGCTCCATTTGTAGTTGTTAATCACTTTTTGAATGTTAGTATGACCAAGTGGCTTCATGGCAGTAGGTTCTTGACCAACAAGAAGAACTTCATATTTATGTCTGATTGAACACTCAATCTTATGTTCATTAGACTCATTAATAGGATTATCATTAGCTATGAAATGTTTTGGATAAGAATAAAATTTAACCAAATCATTAAAATCCTTACATATGGCATTGAATTTATGCCATAAGTCTTCTTCCTCATTATTATCTTCAAGAGCTACTTCCTCTACCTTGGTCTCATGAGATTCTCCTAGGACTACCACTTCTTGAGAGATGACTTGAAAGTGTTCTAATTCCTTAATATCACATTTCGCTTCATGTTTATGATGATCATCTATAACCTTCTAATCAGATGTAGAGTCTTATTCAAGGGGTATAAGGTTTTCCATCTCCTTCTCCTTCATGGTGATTCCAAGACTAGGCATCTTGAAATCATGTGATCTAGCCCAATGAGGCTGCCAAGGAGTTAGGTTTTTTTTCAAGCAATAGTTCTCTTTATTTATCAACCAGTTGAGCCTCCTTTGGTTACCATACCATAGGTCCATCAAGGCAAAGGATGATGGGGTAAGGACAAGATGAACTAGTTGGGTGGGGGGGATGGGTTGGGGGTTAGGGGCACATAAAACTCAAAATCAGATTGAGGGTGAAGTGTGGGAGGTTCTTTATGGACACACATCCCTTTAAATATAGAGACATCAGATATTATATTGTCTTTTTGTTTACCTAGGGGAGTTCCTATGGTGATTTCTTCCTCATTATCACTTATGAGAGCCTCTTGATTATCCATGAATTGGATTTTCTCTTCTTCACTTGCTTTTCTCAAAATAGGATCCTCCTTGAGAAGGAATGAAGTGTAGGGTTGATGGGTAGGCTCATGGATTTGAGGTGATGGAGATAGAATATGAGATGTAACTGAAGGTGAAAGAATATGAGATTGAGTGTAGTATGAAGGAGAAGGCTTATGAGTGGGTTTGAAAAAGAGGAAAGCACTAGTGAGCTCATATGGAAGTGAATTCTTGGGCTGATTAGAAGGGGTAACATCTACATAAGTAGGAGCTTCACTTTTCCAATGATATCCTTATATATAATCCATGGAAACATTTGATTTAATATGAAAAGACTCATAGGAATACCCTTGAGTCTGATAGGCATTATGATATGAGATATAGGGCTCATATTGAGACTAATAAAGAGGTGTTTCTTGGTAGTCATTCTCATAGGATTGTCTAACAATATGGTGTCTATATAGAGAGGGAAATGAAGGATTATAGGACTGCCATGGCTCATAGGGTTATTGAGTGGTAAAATATGGTTCATAGCAAGGTTTATTGTAGGATTGATACACTTCATGACAAGGCTAATTATAGTCACACCAAGGCTCATTAATAAATTTTTCATATTGATGAGGAATGGCAAAAGCTTGGAGGGTTTCACCAACTTGTAGAGAACAAAACTCAAAACTAAATTCAGCCATAAAACTTCATTAAAAATAAGGATACAAAGAGAAAAATATTACCAACAATCCTCAAAGGACACCCTAGGCTGTGTGACCAGCTGATACAACTTCAGAGTTACCATGGATGCTTTGATAAATGCCTCCAAAGGCTGATTATTGAGAGACAACACAAAAAATCTCCCAACCTCTTGGACCAAGAGTCCCATTGGGCATACCAAAAATTGTTGTCACTTGGATTTTCACCCTTTTAGGAGATTATAAATATCTCCTCATCTAAGTGGCATAATGGAATCACCTCTAAGCTTGTGGGAAACCTAAGGAATGAGGTGAATCTCTAGATAGGGCTAGCTCCTTTGATGTAGCACTTTAAATTGCAACTACTAATAAAATTTGAGGGTGAAAAAGGAGAGTGATAACTGAAAACAAACTAACTAACTAATACTACCTAAAGGAGGTGATACACCAAATTGACTGATGACTTCCAACCATATGCATATTACACTGAAAATCAAAGGACAAACTGAACACACACTTCTCCAATCTTCATCTTCCCACATCAATGCTACATTGTGAGGTTATAGATGAATGTAAAAAGCTATGAGGAATATAAAAGATTCATATGAGGGTACTAATGAATATAATAACTCACTTAAACCATGAACATCTCTTGAAACACTTCACATGTCCTACAAGAAGAGGCTATAAATAGATGAAAGAATGAAACAACATGCTAAGGAATCCATATTTTTCACTAAGCAAGATTAATAATCCAATTGAAAACACCAAAAATATTCATAGAGGAGGTAAAAATAAATTGTCTTATTAATAAAAATGTATACATTTTATCAGGTTTTCACCATACAAGGGTGGAACATCCAATACAATGCCAAAATGGCTAGTTCTTATATAACTGGTGAGAGAGGAAAGAAGAGATAATTAAAAGGGTCAAAAGAACACTTTTAAATATGATAAAAGGAGTTAATTTTAAATTTTTATATATTATTTAATGAACCATGTAAATTTAGAAGATACAAGTGTCAATCCAAGTCACAAACTCCAGAAAAGTGGTAAAAACTCTTCATTCTAGCTCAGGAAGCTTGCCTACATGATTATCCATGTTTTAACACCTTATAAATGATTATTATAAGGTAAAATTATTTTAATTAAGTTTAAATACATCATAAATTCCTCTGCATGCATTGGTTGTAGGCTTAGTCACCTAGAAATACCTAAAACTGAGCAATCATCATTTATTATCTAGAAAACTACTCTTCCATGCACCATGCACACTTGGACTCAAAATTAGCATAAATTTATAATTAAAATCCATGGGAGGAAGTTAATGACACTTTTTAAGACCCTCCATGTCCTTATAATCACTAAGGACACCTTAAAAATCCATTCACTTGAAGTTTTCACACTTTTCCCTTGTCCATTAAGCTAGTTTTGACTGGCTAAGTTGAAGCACCTAGTTTTGAAATTTATGAGTTATTACAAGGAATTTTTGTGATATTTATAGTTATATAAATTTTTAGTATTTCCATCCATTTTATTTCCATCTCTTGAAACCTCTTACAACCTGCAAAACACACAAAATAGTGAGAAAACCATGTTTTTACCCCCATTCGTACAATTTTGTACAGATAGTTGGCATGTAAGGTATCTTGAGTGAGTATTATGAAATTTATATTAGTTTTAATGATTAAAAAAAATCCATTTTATCAGATTTCCAATCTTATTTCTCCAAACCAGTTCTAGCAAGGGTTTTCAAGGGTATTAAGCATGTTCTAACTCTTAAGCTTTGTTCATAAAACTCTGACATCCAAGTTGCCAAAAATTTCCAAAAAAGAATTATTAAATACCCTAATTAACATACTTAAACTTATTATATTCCCATGCAAGGCATCATGAAATATATGAGTGTTGAAACTTGACCTATCGAGCTCTTTCTACATTTTCCTGCAGGTGTGAGTTAGATTTTGAGACAAAAATGGATTACTTTTGTTTTATTTGAACTATAATAGATTTAACACCTCTTTAATAACCCCATTAACATTTTTTAATAGGTTTTAATTAAAAACCCATGTTATAAATGCAAAAGGTCTCTCATTTGGGATCTAGGCTTCACCATGCCTAGTATTCTTGTTTACACTTTAGAGCTCAAACTGACCTTTTGAGGTTTTCCTTACTTCAAAATATCTTGGGTACTTATACCATGATACCATAATCATGTCAAAACCTATTTTAAATATTTATTATGGATATCATCAAAATGACCCCTTGTTTGACCTTTAGGCATAACCATGCCTCATTAGTCTATCTGCAGGTTTAAGGATGCAAGGTACCTTGTTGAACTCCATCTTCTTGTACACATTGTATCATGATGATATTTATTCTTCCCAATTATCCATACCTTATTTAAACATTTCCATGGCTCCTGGTCCACTATCTCCTCTCTTTTCCTCAAGGTTGTTTATTTATGCACAAGGGGAAGTACCCCCTATCTGAGACAAAATAAGGGGTAATTTCCCTATTTGTCTAAACCAAGTGTAGGTTTTAGAGGATTTTATAATTTTAAAATGTCATATCCTCAAAAAATTATGCATTTTTCATCTCTTTGACCCTTTAAACTTACAAAAAATAAAGACAGAGCCCTTTTAGGCAGACTATATGCAAGCTTTTCCCAAGTGAACTATATTTTGCTTTTGAAGGACCTTCCTTTGGTTATTTTCAATTTCCAAGAGAAAAAGTATGTTATCATATTAATTTTGAATTATCATTAGGTTCCTTATCATATAAAACCTTCAACACACATCCTTCCCATAGTTTGAACTCCTAAGCTTATGTTTTATCAAGATTGAGTTTCCTATTTGGAGAGACCCCTACCTGTACATGTTTATGCTTGAAAAATGTTTTTAAGACATGTTTAGAGTTATTATTGAGGTTTACATGATGATTTGGCATCTGTTAGAATTAAAATTACTTTTTGAAATCCTACAATGTCCTTTATAAATGTTATACCTGCTAACTATTCACCTACAATCACCTAAATGTGACCATAGGTAACTCTACAGATGGCTTTTACTCCCCAAAACTTATGCTAAAACCTTTAGAAACCTTTTATATATTAGATTCATTCAATGCTTAACTGAGTTAAAATGACCCATTTCTTATGTATTGCCAATTTTTCACCATAACTCCTTATGTCATTGACTATTGCCTTCTTAACAATCCCCCTGCCTGTAAGTGACTATTTTCCTTGTGAAGGGGTACCTATGGGTGTCAAGAAACTCAGATGTTTCACATAAACTTTCTTTGCGGTTACCTATATTTAATTTATGTTCCTTTTCTATCATCAAATTCATTTAATCATTAAGGCATGGCTTAGAATTGTGACATTGGGTGAAGAGTCCATTTTAGGGGTTAAAACCTGTAGGTGAATATTGTCAAGTGAAGAAACCCCCACACATATTGAATGAATGCACAACATAGTATAGAATTCATCCTTAGGTGAATATTTGATTCTTAAAAACCCTTTTCAATCAATGAGGACACCTACACATGAGGATATGCCTTATATTGTCAGCTTAACAAATAAAGTTGCCTACGAGTTCAAATTCTTGTAGGTGACATCTAACTATAGTTAGTGTATAAAAGTGGTTTTTTAGCCTCTCCAAACACCACCTCCCATTTTTCATTTCCCTCTAAAACCTTTCAAGGGTCTTGTCCTTGATAGAGGCTATAAAACCTACTCAATTGAAGGTAATGGAGGTCATTGAGGCTATGTTTTATGCTACCCCTAAAACTCATAGGTGTTATATTTTGCCCCTTTAGGGATAAGGGACCTAAAACACAGTCATCTCTTTGAAAGTGATCCTTATCTCATCTGCCATTCTAGCATTCTTAAAAGGTCTATTATGCCACCTTCAACATTTCAAGATTCCAAATGGGTTCCACCACTTTACTAAAGCTTCCAAAGGTTTATTCTCAATTTTTTGGCAACACCACCTATAGGTGGGCATTGTCATATACAGGTATTATGCAGTGTTTCTAGCTTATCATGAGTTATAGCCCCTTTTTAAGAATTTTAAATAGACTCTCTTAGACACTAATAACCTTGATCAGCTCAAATAATCACTCTCAACATGTTTGGTTTCCAAGAAGGCACCTATAGGTGTAAATTTTGAGTTATATGCAAGTAAATAGTGAGTATGAGGTTGGACAGTGAATGTGAAAAAGAGGATAAAGATGGACCAAATGGCTTCATGAGAATATTAAACCTATTTTAAACCCTCAAAACACATTATTTACAAAAATTAACTCTTGAAAAAATCTTAAAACATTCCCTTTAATGTGTAAATCACTCTTGTAACCACCTGTATATGCATACTCTAATGGCAGACTAGGTGAAGTGTGTCTATGCATGCAAACTATGAAGATTGTTTTGTAAATTGAAGTTTCAAGGTGAATGGAACCATTATATCACTTTTAAACATTTTAATTAACCTAACACAACTTTTTGAAACCATGGAGAAACACAAAGTTCTTAAAAATGGTGAAAACTGCCCATTGCACTCAAAAGAGACCAGTCTACAAATTTAAGGTTATTGGATCATTAAAACACAACAAAACATGAAACCAAGAATTTTTACCATGAGTTTACATATTTAATATCATTTATAATGAATATCATCAAGTGAATTGTATGGATCTTCTCAAACCAAGGTAAAACCTATCGGGTTCATAGATGAGCAGGCAGATTTACACAGTCAACTTGTTAGCAATGGTTCATAAATCTCAAAGAAACATTAATATTAAAAAAATATAAAAAATAATCTAAGTTTATAATATTCCCCATAGATCATTTTTATTAAAACTTCTTGAGTTGTTCGTACCGAGCAAAAACTTGCAAGTCACTTTTGCTTGCTAAAAAGGGTGAGAAGAGAGATGAATGGTTTTGAGAAATAAATGAAACTTAAAATTTAATTCAATAATGTATATGAGTTTTTGGAAGATTAATAGTCACATTTAAACCTTTTTCAAGTGGCACACTTCCTAAGGAGGCTATACAAGTGTCATTTTCTTCCTTTTCTTTAAGAAAATTGACTTTTATTTTGTATAACCTACCATATTTAAGTTTTTTCTGGTAATTAAGACTTATAGGGACACATGGGGCATGAAATAACATTTTTACTTATTCACAATTCCTAATAAATCTATATAAATCATTAAATGCACCTTTTTGACCCCTAAAATGACCCAAAATGATAAATGGGCATAAAAATTAATTAACCAAAACCAATTTAACATTAATTGACATCAATTTAACTATAATACACCCAGTGAAACTCATATTACACCCCATATATACCTATAGAATCAACTTTTTACTATCGTTGCCCCAATTTGACTAAAAATTTAAATTTAGTCAACAGTCTATTCAGACATTTTCTATTTGGGTTTTGAACTAATTGGAAAAGTTAATCCACCATTAGAATAAGGTCACAATTTCATTACTAAAATTACCAAATATTTTACTAAATGGGTTGAGACAAATCCTTTATAGTCTATCATGTAGATAATGATATTTATAGGTTTCTAATGATGTATTTTATCTCAATTTGGCATCCTATCTTTGATTATTATGGATAATGGAACTTTTTACAAGAATAATATGGTTAAGAATTTATGTGCCCAATTTTAAGATTTTAAATACATTCTATACTCCTTATTATCAAATAGGGAATGGTCAAGATGAGGATACAAATAAAAAAATGAACATATTAATTAAAATGATTACTAAACATGGTTTAAATTGGCATAACCATGTTATTTATGCCTTATAGGCTTATCATACAAGTATCAGGATAGTTATGGGGGAACCCTATTCTCTTGTTTATGGTGTGGAGATATTTATCCCTCTTGAGATAGAGATTCATTCTCTATGTGTATCCCTTAAAGGCCTTATCGATGACAATAAATTAAATAAAAATGATTACATCAATTTTGGAATAATAGATGAAACATGAATACATGATCTTGATCACTTAAGGGTTTATCAAAATCACCTAAATAAATATCATAACAAAAATATTAAATCAAGAGAATTCCATATTAGTGACTTGGTCCTTAAATCAAATCACAATAATAAAATATGCATAATGACCATAAATAAAAATATAAACCTAATTGATTATGTCCCTTTGGTGTTATAAATAAACTTAGAGTAGGGGCCTATTTCCTTATTATACTATAAGGTAACCCCTTAAAGAATTCAATGAGCATTATGCACTTACATTATTTCTACATGATTTTTGACTCTACCATTAGAGCATCATACCTATGAATTCTACAAAAGTATTTCATTTATTATATCTTACACCAATGAGGATGTTATACCATCATCATAATCTCCAAATGATATATATTTTCAATGGGGTATCATAACCACACACCTATTCTGAGCTTCGTTGATTATATCTATAGCCTTACTTTGTCTTTAGGGGAATCATACCCACATATTCTCCATGTATTTTAATATTAAATATTTAATACATATGGAACCTTATTTTTGTGTCCCCAATATTCCCCATGTTCAAATAATTTCATATGGGGACCCTCTTGTTTTAGTTTGGGGTCTAATATCCCTTCAAAACCCTTTGTTCTAAGTTAACTTTTAATTTTGAAACAATTATTTGAATTTCAATATCTTGATTATGTTCATTGCCTATAGGATTATTGGTTCAACCTTAGGATTAACCATGCTCATACTTGCTTTTAAAAAAATCTTAGTCTCAAAATATCTATGTTTAAATTGGAAAAAATTTCTTGCCATATCTTTTACAATGTTCATGCTTTGGACCATGGCTTAATTCAATTGCATAAATGTTAGGGTTTGTTTGGGCATTTAAAAGGATATTTTTCAATTTCAAATGACCAGTTATTTATAATATCCCATTATAAATACTTGGTCAAATATTCAATTTTAAGTTTGATTATAAAATTGTTTGGAGATTTATAAATGTTTATTTGTTTGAGCTTCAAAAAATCCCTTTATTCTATTTGAAATATGATCTTAATCTTTTCAAAATCGAGTTTTATTTGGTCTATATTCAATTTTTATTTCTCAGACTAACCTATTTAATCCTTTCTTGGAGTGTCTTTTGTCTTGTTTGCTTCACAAAATTCTTCCAACAATCCTCAACCATTCATTTTATGCCACAAGTCTTAATCACATTTATTCAGAGTCTGGGGGGTATGTTATGCCTATTTTTGGCACCCCTCTCTTTTTTTTTGAAAATTAGAATGTACTCAAACATTATACCATAATGATGACTTAAAAACATGAAAACTAAAATTTTTTATGTGGATCTAAGGCATTTGCTTTCATTTTGAATATGCATTCTCATGTTAAATATTCATTAATGGCTAACACATTTAATGAAATTTTTACTTAAATGTTAACAAGTGTTTTGGAAAGTATAAGGGGTGACTAATGAAAATAGATTCAGTATTTATATGATTAAGATACACAAAATGGTTTTTGTTTTCTATTTGAATTGGTTTGAGCAGTGACAGTTGCTAGCTTTCACTTTGTTTATTTCAATTATAGACAATGGAGTTTTATCCATTGATGTTTATATATATGAAGAGATTGCATTATCTTATCTATTTTTCATGAATGGATTGATCATTTAAATCATGAAAAGATGTATTTTGAAAATCTTTTGTGAAAATATCCATCTAGATTCATTGCTTTAGGCTTCAAACTCAGAAAAGTTACTGGACAGGATTGATAATTTTATATTATTTTGATATCATATTCATTTCATATATGAAATGGATGGTTATTCTCTGGATACATTGATTATAATTTAAGGTGTTTGATTTCAATCTAATGTATATATTAAACTTTATTAATTGCCTAAAATTTTATGTGAGTACCTAGACCCAAGCACTAAATTTAAAGATTGGGTTACAAAGTTACAAGGCGATCACGACACAAATTTCTAAGGTATTTAAGTGGATTATTTGTGGTATATGGTGATACATTTAACTTAAAATAATATTATGGTTTTAATTTTATTTTTAACTCAACCTAAGTATCATGGTGATCCCACTATAGATATATCAACTAGTCTGAGTTAATTTATTTATGCAGATTTTGTCTAGGGATTTATTTAAGATCCATTAAGAGTTTGGAAATTTCATCACATTGATTTTAAAATTACATAAATTGATGTTAAATAATTGGTGAGGAACTTTTAAATAAGGTTGGTAATTTTTATTTTTGGTGGTGAGGTGAAAATTTTGGTTGAACCACTAAAGTAATAATTGGCAAAGTTAATATCAAATAGTGATCAAACATGTCAAAGGAAATTGTTAATACGAGTTCAATGAATAAAAAAGTGTAGTTATTTTTGAATTTATTATTAATTTATAATCCTTTAGGTGGAATAAAAGCTATATAAACTATGCAAGGAAGAAAATTATTGAGTTTGAAAATCTTTGTGCATCTAGTTTTAGTTACAGGTAAGGTATGTTGATCATCTTTACAATTGGTATTATCATTAAAAATTATATTTTGCTTTGACTATTCAAATTATTATTTCAACATATTCATTTTTATTACACTTTCATTTAATTATGGGATGGAATATTAAGTCTTGTATATATCTTAAGTTTATTTTCAAAAAGGCTTAACTTCATATAAGTTGGGTTTAGAATCTGGTTTTGTAATGATGATGCATGTTGAGATTTATTAGTTCAGTTGGGAAGTATTTAGAAGATTGAAAATCTTTCAATTAATTTTGATTCTAGGTTTCTAGATATATATTTACATTATATGGTGTTCGTGAAAGGCTCATTATTCTTTGATTCATGTTCTAAGTTTACATGTGCATGTATTCAATGGTATATTTCATAATGTTTTTCTAGGTGTTAAATTTTTGAAGTAAATCTATAAGATATCTTTTGTTTGTTTGTTAAAATGTATTATGAGATGAAAAAATATAGTTTGGGGTATGGAAATATTTGAGACAACATGATGGAAATAATAACTATCTCTATTTTTAGTCTTTTAGTTAGGCATAAGATTTGGTTTCAATATAGTATATTGGTCTTTCCTATAGTAAGCATATTATAGTTCATAATAATAATCCCTTATGAACATAAGTTCTTTTGGTCATATAATTTATTATGGTGGTAAATGAGTGATAAGTTTTCAAATCCATTATTACATTTTAAGTTTTATTTCCATGATGGCTCGAAATGAATCTATGAATGGTTATGTTCAAGTTGTTTATATACATACACTCATACTTTATTATGAAGGTTTAGATGGGGTTTTAGATGGATGAAAATTGAGTAAATTTATGAAAAAATGATTATTTTTCCTATAACTTATTTTTATGTACATCCTGGTAATTATAAGTTACTTCATGTTTAATTCTTATTTGACTACATTTTTTTTGCTATCAGATTGTATTTGAGTTTTGGTAGTATATAATGGATATATGATGAATAATTTTAATGAAAATATCAGTGAACCATGCCTATAGAGCTCTTTATTTTGAACAAATGTTGAAGTTTCAAATATACATAATGGGTATTCGGTCATGCATAGTAGTGTGTTTTGTAAATATATTTTGGGAAAATATTTATCCAGAGACTCCTTGCATTTATTTGATGATATAAATTTTGTTTGATATCACATATGTTATAGGACTGAATTTGACAGTTTGAACTTGATATCAAAGTGAAATTAGTGAGCGATCCTAAAGAGTTTCAATTACATATAATGTATTTTGTCAATTATACTTATGCAAATATGTTTGATGGAGGACATTATTAGAACATTGACTTTAGATATTTTTTCCTCTTTCAGAAGTAGAATTGGTTTGAGCAATGGAAATTTTGATTATTTTCAGTATAAATAATGATATTTGGAATAATTTTGTTATATCTATTGTGATACATTGATTGGATAAGTAAATCATGTATAATGTTTTTGAGGTTTTAATTTCATTTTGCTTGTTTAGGTTTTTAATGGTTACTCAAGGATAGTCTGGCATAATTAAACATAGAAAAATATCTTGGTTAGCTCAAAAAAGTATAAAATTTAATAGTTGTTGATCTTATAGTGATTTTGAAACTTGTTTGATAACATGGAAGTTATAAGTTTGCAGTAAGCTTTGTGGTGGTTATTTGAAACAAGAATTTGTTTTATATAAATGTATGAAGTTCATTAAGAGCTTACATGGATTTAAATTCATATGTTTTAATTTTTTTTTTTGAAATATAAAGAGTTTAAGTTATTGATATCATATTAGTATCAGTGTTTATGATATATAAAATGAGTCATAACATTTTTTATTATTTATGTTGATAGAAATAGTTTACAAGAGATTCCTTTCATTTATTTGTTGAATCAAATTCTTGAAAGTTTATTTACAAGATTGATATTTTTTCCATGAGGTCGTTTTTACATTGCTAACTTGGGATTTGAAGCATAAATAGAGTTTTGATTTTGATTTTATGGTCTTACATTTTAGTATAAATATGTCTAGTTGGAATCCTCCACATTCACATCATTCAGATGGGAATAATTAAGGACATAATATTGATTGAAAAAGAGAATATTTTCCTCTACAAAGGCCTACTCAAAAGAGGTTAAATTTTCTATGGTCATAGGGGTGCTAGAAATTTTCCTATACCTTTTAACTGTGGTACCTGCATGTCTATTCATTTTGATGTTATTGACCCTACTTTATGGAATATATTGAATTATTTGAAATATAATCATTATTATGTTCATGTAAATAGAGGTTAGAGAAGTCATCCTTGGGGATCTCATCTTCATGGATGAGGAACTCCAAGTAGTTCTTCTCAGCATATGCATATTATCATACAGTTTGAGCCCCATAATTTACCTAAGCATAGATCACCCACTCCCAAATTACCTCTTGAATACAAAAGCTCCATTACCTGAACCTATGATTAGGCCTATAGGTTATTCTAAATTAAGTATTAATTAGTTTCCACTTTACTCACATGAGTGATACTAGGTTGTTTCTTCAAGAAGTAAAAGGCATACAATCAATCCTTTAGCTTTAGATTCACCTTTAATTATAAAGATGGTTCAAAAAATTAAATTAGAGGTAAATGATGAAGACAATGAGTTGGGCACAAATTTATTTAAGTTCCTTGCAACTAAAATGGAATATACTAAATATGTGTTGGATAAATGTCATCTTTTGATCGAAGTGTTTTCAGATAATGATGATGAGTGGGCTACTAATTAAGTTATTTTATGGTTAAAACTTGATACTTTAATTTGTTGTTGGTGATACTTTGACATTTTTTAGTATTAGGATACTTTACATTTTGACTTTAGTAGATATGTGACAGCATGTTCATACTTTACTAAATATAGTTATTATGATTATATATTTTACTAAATTACATGGTTAAATGCCTATAGAATTAATGTTTATAGTATTTAATTTTATTTAGTTGTTATAGTTATTGTTGATTGGCATATATGAATGATTATATTAAATGATTGCAATGACTAAGGGCCTCCACCCATTTAGAGTTGTGTTTCATCTATTATTGTTTAATTTTGATCTTAAGACTATATTAAAGTCTAAATCTTGAATTCAAGTTATAAAATTAAATAATTAACTTTAGTAAAGTCAATTAAAGTTAAATAATAACTAACTAAAGTTAACTAAGTACCACCTAAAATTAGTTATAACTTACTTTCTTAACCATCTCTTGAGGAGAATGTTTAAAAGGAGATAAAAGTTACATCACAAAGGGATAAAAATTACATAGGTATTCTGAAGACTCTGAGTTACTTCAAAGTTATTCATCATTCTCTTTTATGTTCAACATATCTGAGATGATACAATTTTTATAGATAAATTAATAATACATCTTATGATGGTTAAGTAATACATTTAATTGGTGCAGGTACATTCAAGTTTCTTTTTTAAGTTTATAAATCAATTATCTGAAGTCTATTAAGTTTAATATCTTATGATGATTGTAGATATAGAGTCATATGTGCAGAATCTAAAGTACTTTTCTAAATAATAATGATTACATATCCATGTGTGACACTTTATTGATCTTTTCAAACTGTAATAGTTGTCATTTCAAAGATATTTTATAGTAAAGTTAGTTTCTTAATAAAATCTTATTTTACTTTCTACTAAGGTGACTCTTTTCTAAGACTCACAATTTGTTCTTATTTTCTAATTAGTCTTATTTAGATTAGTTTTTCTTTTATTTTTGTTTAGTTTCAGATTTCTTATTTTATTTGATTATCTCTTTAGATTTAATTAGTTCATATTATTTAGATTTGAGTTTCATTTTTTTTTAAAGTTTTAGATTATAGGTATTTATTTTATTTAATTTGTTTACATCTTAGGTTTAAGTCTTCATTTATTTATTTATTTTAAGTTTGTTAATCTAAAATCTTATTTGATCTTCTCTTGTTATGATTAAGTGTTTCAATTTAATTATCTGTTTGATTTCATAATCTTTGCTTAATATTTACTTGAGTGTTTATGTTTTCATAGGTTCCTGATACAACAGAACATGCTAAAGATGAGGATAGTTAGGTTTCACTCAAGTGCACAGGATAATGCAGAGAATTCATATCTAATAAGGAAAATATAAGCATAGAAGAGATGAATGATCATGCATAAGATAGGAATTAATATTAACTAGTACTTTATTAAGTTTTATAGAAAATTTAGAGTATATTAGATAGAATTAATCCAAACATTAAACATGATAAAGCATGCAAGGAACAAAATAAGAAATATAACAAGTAACCATAACCAAATAGTCTATATTGATCTCAATAAAAGGGTTCTCTTCTTCTTCTTCATATAAGCATACATATATATAGTCATTTACAGTCTCTAACTATTCACATTCTTCTCATACTTTGGCACCAAAAGAGGAGATTGTTCACCTTCTATCCTTTTACAAGTCATGAAGGATAGGATAAATATGTATATTCGATAGCTAAATGTATAACGAATGAATATCCCAAGAATACCCTGCATATCTTTACTATCCATTTTATCTCCCAACACTTTCTCAAACTTAAAATGTTGTCTCATCCTGAGATAATGTCATAAGATCATCTGAATGTGCTCATAGGGCAAAATCTAAAGACATGGGTAGACTAGTAAGATTCGCAGTAATCCCTCTAGACACCATTTTTGATTTTCACCTCTTGCATACTACTTAGACACCCTTTCAAGTTTTTAACTAAGTAGTGTACCAACCTACCACCCTTTTAGGTATTTAATAGGATGGCATAACTAGGTGGCCACCCTTTATGGGTTTTTAACCATTCTTATCCCACTAGTCAATCCCAATACAAAATGGTTTACCAAATTTACAAAATTTATGCCTTACATAGTGCTTAGCTTGAAGGAGGTGGAATTTTTGTGGAAGAGGATTGGTCATTAGGATCCTTGACCTTGTATTGTGCAGCCTTGCATTACATGATAATTTTTTAAAACTCAAATGGTGGCTCGTAGACCAGTACATTAAGGATCTAGGCAACCTCACTATAGAATGGAGACAGGTCACTCTTGTAAGTATGCCGATTGATTATAACCTCCTAGACCATGCATAGTAGGATATACATTTATACATGATATCCAATGAGTTATTATAAGTCTGAATCATTGATGATTCTCATGGATGCCTTCATATTACTGACCCTTGCCTAGATTTCTTCACTCAGTTATGCCAAGTTGTCTACATGGAGTTCAACTTGAAGACCTATGAATGAAATACACTGAAGCTCACTCTACTAGTCAATCATGCACATTGGCCTTGGTAGTTAATTATTCCTAGAGAGCTCAGTTATTCTCATCCATTGATGTGGTTTGACTATCCATGGTTGTTTTGGTGGTTATAGCAGTAGTGAAATATGTACTTAAATTGGCAAAAGAGTCATCAAGGTGTTGCTTCTAGTCTAATAGAATTTATACAATGTGATGTGCTTAGATAGATACAATATATAACATACTTTGGTACTCTTCCATCAAGGTGATCAATGTGGCTACCTCAATCTTCATCCTCTGACCCAATATATTGATTGTATGGAGTTATTGGGCTATACACCAATCCTTTATGAGCTCAGTGACTAATGTCATGAGCCTACACTAGTTATACATCACTTTTTCCCCAATTACATGAGTGACCAACTCTAATAAAGTGTCCTCAATCATTTTTTCCATTTCATGAAGGTGAGCCTTCAGCTCCACATTCTTGACCTTTGACTAGTCCTATTCTTTCTCCAAAGAGGCAGCCTTCTATGTGATTGACTCTTGGAAGGCTACCTTACCCTATAATTTTTAATTCAAAGGTATCTTGAAGACATATAATAAATCCTCCTACTTGACTAGAAGTGTAGCCAACATGATTATATATGCTAAAAGATCTAGGTGTGGCATAGTGGCAAGCAAGAGTGAGAAGGTGGTACACTGAGCACCCATTGTAGGAATGTCTTAGATCCAGATACCTCTTAGTGACAACTCTAGTTGATGTTATCTATGTGGTAGTGAGTATACTTGTTGCTATGTAGGCTAATCCAATTGTACATGAGGTTATGTTGGTGTTTGTTGTTACTACACTATGGCCTCTACTACCAACTTGAATTGTTACATAGTGTCTTCATCCATATTATGTTTTACTTCCTCCTCTACCTCGTATTTCTTTTTCATCTCTTGATATGTAACTTTTAGTTTTGTATATTCCTCTTGGGCTTTCAAAATCTTGGCCCACTCTTCTACATCAACTTTCTTCTTCTTATCTTCTTGCTCTTTCTTCTTCTATTTTTCCTCTTCTTCTTATTTTATTCCTCTTCTTTCTTCTTCTTTTCTTCCTCTTCTTTATTTTTCTCTTCTGCCAAGGTCATAGCCTTGGCTTTCTCTTATGCATCTTGGGCATATGCTTTTGTTTTTGCTTGAGCTTGTGCCTAATCTTATGCCTATACCTATTATTGACATAGGGCTTCATCATCTTCCTCCTTATTTTCCTATCAACTTCTATGGCCTATTGTGATTGGGTTGTTCAATCCTATTTTATCTTTTCTTTTTCTTCTTCCTTTACCTTCTCTCATTCCTCATGTGCTTTTTTAGATGCATCAAACACTTTTTGTGCCTTCTTGGCCACATCCATGGATTTATGAATGTCAACCTTTGTATCCTTGGTCTTTTATGTGTGGACTCAGCTTCTTCAGCATGATGTGTGGCTTGTTGTTTTTGTTGTAATTATTATTTATGTCTCTTATTTTCCTCCTTCACTCATCATTCTATTATGAAATCTAATTTTTCCCTTATGACCTCTTTCTCTTATTATGTAAGTTATTCTAGTGTAATCTCTTCAACCTCTTGAGCTTAGGGTGATAGTGGTGAATCATTGGGTTGCACCTTTAAGATGAAAACATGTGCCTTCCTCTTCCCAAACATGAATAGTCTATGTTTTGGTGGTGGTGTAGTAGATGTAGGGGTAGGTTATGTTTCCTATGTTGTGGGATGCCAAATGTGCATCCTTCCAATATGGGGGAGACCCTAACCATCCACCTTATTTGATCCTTGTGCATAAGCATTTTTGGTGGACTTTCTAGTAGAGGTGCAAACATTTCCTCAAATACAAATGTTAGTACAAGTTGAGACTATAAGAAATCAATTTTGCACTAGAGCTGCTCTGTGTCTTTTGTAACTATGTCAAGAATAATATAAGAGGGGTAAGATGGGAGGTCCACCCATAGTTTTGGGGGAACCTAGATTTGTACTTGAACTATGTACACCACTTTCCAAAACAAAAACTATTTTTCCTCCTCCATATCATATAAATCCCTAGCCATGTCTACCATCATGACCTGGTAGACTTCCTACTCATACATGCCTATCTAAATGAGGTTGCATGATCTCATAATCTGTGGCACCTTTGGATCATCCATCTAAGTCATATCACTGCATGTCTTTCACTTTAAGGTAAGGGATTCCAAATGGCATTCTACTTTGTACTTACCCTTCTACTACTATGAGTTGGTCACTTCTTCTGGTTACTATGTGGCAGGGATGGTTGTGCTAGGTGGTATTGCTTGAAGGGGAGTCGTATGCCTAGATGTAAATTCTTTTTGTCAATCTATTTTAGTTTTTGCCATGTCCATTATCACAAAGAAGGGGAGTGGTTGAAAAGGTGACTGTGACAGCTCATGGATGGTGATCAAGACACCCTATGATAGTAACGTAATAGATGTATGCTAACATAGATAGTACATGATGTTTGGTGGCATGTGGGGATGAATTCCATTGATGCCCAAGCACTCCTCCCACCAAGGTTTGAATTTTCCCTCATATGCAAGGGCTCCATTCTCTTGTATCTAGATGAGATTTTGGAACTATTGTACTGGCTAATAGTCTATATCTAGGTGCACTTCTCCCTCTAGTGACTATCATTGTGTCAAACAAAGCAATAATATTAATAACTAGTATTGAAAAGTTTGCCTTGGAGAGGTGAGACATTTTTCAATATTGGTAACTCTTGGATGAATTACTCTAGCCAGTTGAACTTTTCATTTTTATGGATCATCTGGTGAGTGATGTCTATGACTCCTTTTAGTATTTTCTTGGAAGACTTGGTCATCTACCAAAATTATCTGGTAATATACTCCATGAGGATGCACACTAGCTCCTCTAATATTTCATCAATGAGAATCCCTTTTTTGCCTTGCAAATACAAATCCTAGACTTCTTATAGAATAGGGGGCATTTTTGTCTTGTATAGAGTCAAGGGATTTCCATGCATAGGCATGCCCAAAGCTTAGGCCATCGATTATGTATTGATTAAAATAGTCACATTAGGCCCCAAATAGATGTTACCATCATTATATCACCCTAAAAATACTTGGATGATCTCCCCCAATTATCCAAACATAGGCAATCATAGTAGGAACTAAACATCTATATTATGAAATCAATGGGAGCTATGAGACTAAGTGGTTGTGTAACATCAATAGGATCTGGTCAAATCAACTTTTGTTCTACCTTTTGGAGGTATTCAAATGGTTCTTGATCACTAAACTTGTTTTTCTTGAGTGCCATGTTGACACTCATGGCCTCTTTTTGAGCATCAGTGAGAGACTTGATTAGTTGTGAGGTATCCATAGCTACATGAAGTGATGGAATTAAAAAATTATCTACTCTCTATGGAATAAGAAGAGTTCAGCTCTTGATAATTTCATCTTGGGGAAAATATGCATAAGGATGAATTTTTAACTTAGTATTTGAACTTAGGCTTTATAGATTTGGTACCTCTTGAATTTTACATCTAAGCCATGCTTAGATGTCTACTCATCTTAAATGCAATCGTAGATGTGGAAAATTTATATCTGATCTAGCCATTAAGGTAGTTAGTCATTATCACATGTGTGGAATTATGTCATTATGTTCTTTGGTGTTTGTATGGGGGATATGAGCAGTTGATGTTTGATGAACCACTAATTTATTGAAGGTTACATCAATCAACCCTTGGATCATGCATTTACTTATAGTGGATGACTATTATCCAATGGATATCTTGTTGATGGGATGTTTTCCATACCTTTCTTGGAATTAATATCATTCATTCACTCCTATTTGACTTTTTTGATGCACAAATGGATCCTCATGTGTATGGCTAGCACACATGATGCTTGGTATTTTGATTATCAAATGTTGTTAAAGAGATCATCTAAAAACAAACATAAATAGAAAATAAACACACGCAAAACATGCAAAACTAAGGAAATCATAATCTATGTGGTGTTACTCAACACCCACTCACACTACAGAATGAGATCAATAGACAATTAGAGGTAGGGCTTAATCCTGCATCCATTTACCCACCCTAGTAACATGATTCCCTAAACATCTCTTAAAACCATGGTTCCTTTCTATGTTAGTTCATGTATAATATAGGCTCCTTTCCATCATATCTATAACTTGCCCAAGAATACTCTAAAATGATTGTCATATAGCAATACTAGTTGATATAAATTATTTTTGGCATAAATTCTTATCATATCATGATTTTTTGGCTCTGCTTGTATACTTCTTAAATCTATGTGGCTCTATGTCTATACTCATCCATCTTATTTAGTTCAAGTAATCTATTGGTTAAGATTCATGATGTCCTAATCACATGACCATGGTAATGCATAGGCTGGGTACTGAGTATTCCATTAACATGACTACTTCCAGACCATTCACCAATTAAAAAGGCATAAAATCTATGGCTCATTTTTAATGTGTACAATATGCCCAAAAAATCATAAGAATGTGACCTTCTCAGCCATCTCTCTTGACATCATAGATCTTTATCAAAATTTTACCCAACACTTTGTTGGAAGCTTTAGCTTGGACAATTTCCTATGGATGATAAGCAATGCTTTTATGATGAGAAATCACAAATTCCTTAGTCAGAGCCTTGATGGTGTTATTCAAAAATTGCATTCCTCTATCACTGACTAACTTTCTAGGGCATATTAACCTTGTGATGATGTTTTCATATAGAAAATTCCCTACATCCTTAACAATGCATCTAGATGTTATACTAGATTCAACCCACTTAGTAAAATAGTCCATCATAGTGATGATATATCTTGCTTTACTATGCTTTCTCGGTGGGTTGATAGGTCTTATAAATTCAATCCCCCATTTTTCAAAAGGTTTCTCACCTAACAGAGGTTGCAAAGGCATTTCA
This sequence comes from Torreya grandis, assembly GCA_037957365.1. Taxonomy (NCBI): domain Eukaryota; kingdom Viridiplantae; phylum Streptophyta; class Pinopsida; order Cupressales; family Taxaceae; genus Torreya; species Torreya grandis. The sequence continues at coordinate 1,195,199 of JARHVA010003530.1, read as the reverse complement.
TCTTTTTGTAGTGGTTTACCCATGCATTAGTAGACATCATCATGGTGTATAACTCTGTGTGCATCTTAGAACAAATTTATCCACCAAAACCCACTCTATAGCAGCTTTCTATCTATATCTTATCCTATAAAATGTCCTCCTATGACTCCTTGATGTGCCTCCTACAAAAGTTGAGGTTGTTCATGTTTCAGAATAACCCTACATAGAAATTTGTCTTTCCCCAAGTGATACAGAAGCCCATTGATGATAGTTTATGGTAGGTATCTAGTAATAAACTACTTCTTATCACACTCTTGATAGTGATCAGGGAAGACTCCTAGTTAGATAAATTTGGCAATATCTTTGAAGTTTTTAGGAATAATAGAAACACAAAAGAGGTGGGCATCTGGAGAGTCTTCATGTAATTATTCTAGTTCCTCTCCATTAGGAAGGCAACTGAGATGGTCTGGTCTCATGTTCTCTCATCATGGATTTACATTAATGTGGAATTGAAAATATTAGAATAGCATTAACCATCAAGAGATACATCCTCCTAACATCAGCTTGTTGATAAGATATCATAGGGCTTGATGATTAGTAAAGATTGCGAATGGCATCTCAAGGAGATAATATCAAAACTTTTGAAGTGCAAACATAATGGCCAATGCTTCTCACTCAGTAGTTGTGTAATTTTTATCTATTTCAGATAATTCTTGGCTAGAAAAATAAATAGGATGGTCAAGTCCACCATCTCCTAGCTACATAATCATAGCACCAACTGTGATACCTGAAGCATCCACATGTACATGAAAGGTCTTACTCCATTTTGGAAAAATAAGGATGGGCATAGTAACTAATCTTTTTTTTAGCTTGATGAAAGATGATTGTCACTCTAAAGTCCAGACAAACTTTACATTTTTTCAAAGTAAAGATTCCAATGGAGATGAAATAGTTGCATATATTTTGATAAACTTAGGATAGTAACCTATATGTCCTAAGAAAGAGTGCACTTCAGTGGAACTGATGGGCAGAGGCATACTCAATATTACTACAATTTTTACCTGATCTACTAGGATGCCTTTATTACATACTACGTGTCCTAACAAGACAACAAAGGGTATAAATAATAGGCATTTATTTAAATTCAACATGATGTGCAGAGCTCTACATCATTCCACCATAAGACACAACTTAGAAAAATGTTCTTTGAATAAGGAAAAGACTACCCAATCATCAAGATAGACTTCCAGGAAATCATGAGTAAAGTCCTTAAATGCATTCACTACTACATGAGAGAACACCACAGATACATTATTAATAAAAAAGGGAATGACCTTATACTTTTAAAAAACTCCATTTTATTATAAAAATTATTTTGGCTCTATCTTCTTCTATGATCAGTATCTAATGATATCTTTTGAACACATCTATGAAATAATAGACTTCATGTCCTACGAAAAACTTCAAAACTTCATCTATGAATGAAATTGGGAATGGATCATTTATATAAGCATCATTCAAAATGTAATAATCCCCACATACTCAAATTTCCCCTATCCTTTTTGGTTGCACTACCATGGGGCTTACCCAGTCTACCTTTTCAACCAGATAGATTATTCCTACATCCTATATTCTATCCAGTTTAGCCTTTACTTTTAGCTTCATATTCAAATTGAGTTTGTATGGCCACTTCTTGGCAGGTCATGCACACTCCTTTAGTTCAATATGCATCTCACCAATAAATGGGTTAACTCCTCAAACCTTTGATAATTTGGTGGGAAATGTATTTTGATAATCCTTTAGAAGTTGTAGAGCTTTTAAAATTTTAGCTTCTATCCAATAGTCACCTATATTTTCCAATTTTGAAACCTCCTCTATTTCGATGTTTGCAATATGATTTTTGATAGGCTATTGATAAATGTTATGTTTTTCTTCATCAATAAATTCTTGTATCCTCCATTACCATTCCTATTCAATAATGTGAATGTTGTGTAGCTTATCTTCTTTAGTAGGTGTTGCACTAGTGACTTTGAGTGGTTTTATAGGTCTCTCATGTTCAAATAAATCATTAAAATCTAGATCACCATCAGAATCAGATTCCTTAATGTCATCTACCTCATCTTTTATTTGGTGACATGGTTGTGTCAGAGATTTTTCTTCTTTCTTATCAGATTTATATCATTGTAATGTTGAATTAAGATCAGAGGCTGCATTCTTTGGTGTAGTGGATTCTGTTATGGTACTTAAGTCTTCTGCACACCCATGGCAGAAGTGTTTGATTTTATACAATGAATTATGAACAAAAGGATTTTCATCTTCAAAAATAAAAGTTTGTATAAAATCACTTTGCACTTATGCCCAATGCTTGGTTTCCCTTTTGCACTTTTGGTACATATACCATGTTATTGGTAATGGAGCAAGTGTATAGTGTAAAATGTGGACCCAGTAATTTGGTACCACACATTCCTCATTCTTGACTTCAACACATTTATGTATATAAATTTTAGGACACTCACTTTTTTGAAATAATGGCCAATTGGTATGGATAAATTGTAGTAGCTAGAACCTACTAATCATGATCTCACAGGCATCATCCCACTTGAGCTAGTCATTTCGATGAACTATCTACCATGTCACAGTAACTCCATTCAAAGCATAATTTAGAGAGTTGACCCATTGACGGATGGTCAGTATATAAAGACTGGTGGTCAGTATATAAACTTGTAAGCATGAAATGAATTCATTGATGTCCTCAGTTGTATAGTAGATTGGAAGTTATTGTTTGTGACCATTCGTATTGGTCAGATTTCATGATCACCTTGGGTCTAGTTGAGGAGGTGGGTATCTAAGTCACCAATGAAAGATGAAGTTATTTCCCATGGTAAAGTACCTTTCCTAGCTAGATTTAAGTCATTCATGTGATTATTATCTTGATAGAGGAAGTTAACTTATGATCGAGTAGGGATTTTTCAAACATAAATGCACATTCCTCAATGAGAAATAGGTTTGTTACTGACTACATAGCTAATGATTTGGGCCTTAATTATGTTGATGTCCTTAGTTATTGAGTGAGTAGTGATTGTACCTAAGGTTTAGTATGATCATATAGGAAGTTACACTCAATTAGGCATAGAACTTTTGAATTTTCCTCAGAATTTACCTTCATCCAACTAGATTTTTGTGTAATATATGGAGAGTTTGGTTCAGCCAGAATTATGTAAGGTTATGACACTATGTTAAGAGGAATGGTAATAACCTTATCACCTTGGTGTGCCTCTAATTAGTTATGTACCATGTTGATAGTCATTTGACCATTATATGCCCACTTATTACCTATGAACATAGGGTAAAGTGTTGTGGAAATCTTCATATCGATGACTTCAAAGTCACCTTGTAGTGTCGTTTTATAACTTTTATCTCCAAATCATCTAATCTAATCAACCCTTCTATAATCAACTAAGCTCAAAGTTACTGGGTTATAACTTAAAACTGGTCATCTAATGTCTTCCTAGGTAGATCAAAGAATCATATTATCTATGCTACCAAAATCAAAGATAGCATTTAAAATATAATAACTAGTAACCTCAATGTTGATGCATGCATCCACATCCTAAGGCTTCTTTGTTTTGATGTACTAGACCAGCTTTTCCATCTTCTATTGCCCATATTGTACACACTCTAGTAGATTATACAACAATTTTTTGATGTTTTGGGAGATGTCTTCATTATGCAATATGCTTAAAATATTTAAAATATCTATGAATGCAATGACAAATCTATCCTGATGCATGATGCATATGAGTTGGCCATACATTTATGCATCTATTTTTATAGTATCTCCTTTGATAGTGTCTTGATGTTAGATATTTTTTATCATTTATTCAGCTTTGTATATGAGGCCCTTTTTTGTAGCTAGATCTAGGTATCTATCCTATTTATCCTTTCAAATTTCTTGATCTTAAGTCATCTCAAGTAGAAGAAAACCTTTGTTTGTGTGTTGTTGTCATGTAACAACATTCAAGAACACATTTTATTTAGGTTGTGCACTCACTATATTCACATTTTGGATAACCCTATCCTTTCTCTATTTCTCTAAGATGGGACAATCTTCTATGTCATATTGATCAGAGATCTTATAGTATGCACAATATGACTGGCATTAAAGATTCATCAAGCAATTTTGTTGTACATGATTGTATTCTCCATAGGGGTAGTATTGTAAGGGAGTTCATTTATAGTTTATTCCTTTACTCTTTGGTATCCTCCTTGATATTTTCCTTGAGATCCTCCTCTATTGGACTGATATCCACCTCTATATCCTCTTTGGTGTTATGTAGTGTTACAATGCTAGTGATATTGATTATTCTCTCCAATTCTAAATTGTTACTACGTAAATGGTGGGGTCCAACTTATTTATTTCTATTGTGTTATGGCTAACCTCTAGGGAGATGCATACTAGTACTATGGAGATGGAGGTTTCCAACTCAATGAAGGAGGGGTCCATCTAGCCAAAACTTGAGGTTGATACTATGGTGAATTCAAAATCCATTGTGGACCTATTTGGGCTATACAATGGGTCTAGGATTGCTTATTTCACTAAGGATATTTGTTTTGTAGTGATGGCAAATACATTTTTAGTGATGCCTTCTTTAAGCTCTTGCAAATCCATACAATTCTTCTCATCATGATTACACAACTTGAAAAAGTTACAATACAATTATATGGGTTCTTGATATATTATTGCAAAAGATGGCATTCATTATGGTGTGCCTAACTGCTCGACAAAGTTCACAAAATTCTATCTTCATTTTGGGACAATCATTCATTTGATGTCTTTCTTTTTCATACTCCATATACCATATATTCAGTTTAGGCTTCTTTACCTCATTATATTGCTCCAATATTTTCATGAAAGCCTATAATGTGTTTTCAATCTTAAAATTGGTAATAGGGGCTTCTCCATAATCTTCAATCTACTATGTTCATAAGGTAATAGCTTTTCCATCTATTTTTGTAGCATATTGAGTTTGCATAGTGGCAAACTTGATCATAGAACATAGTCCTTTGATGAACCATGCAAATTTGTCTTTATCTATTAATGAAAATTCTACCTTATTCATCACATCAAATAATCTATAATCATAGTCACAGACTAATTCTCTAGACTTTTACCTTATCTCTTTCAGTTTTTGTATAGTCCAACTAGTATATTTATTAATCTTGAATTCTATGACAAGCCAATCCTTAACATATTTCAGACTTGATTATTGAATTTCTATTTAGTATATTAACTCAAATTCCCTTCCTACGAGATCCCCTACTAACTCACACTTCTTGCAACTTCATCAGTGATGCCCTTATCTTGATATCTTATCTTAAAAGTTATCAAGAAATGTTTAGGATCCATATACCCATCATATATGGTTAAGTTTATGAATCTTCTTGGATGACTCATCATGTTAAATAGTATGCATGGAGTCTAATATGCATTTATTATTGGAGGATGTTACGTTCTGGGTGATCTTGCCTACATACTACTCTGTGCACTATGAGGGTTATCATGTGGATTGTGTTTTTCTATGTTTTTTATCTTCTTTATTCAGTTTCAGAAAATCATATGGCCTTCAAATCCTTTCTAACTAATCTATATTGAATTTCATCACCCCAATGATTCACATGCTCTAAAATTGGTCCTTCCCAACTACTATTTTCTTGTCCACCTGGATGAAAGCTTCTAATGGAATATAAAATATTGGACTGCAGGGACTATGATCTTCTAATGAATGGTTTTTTTTTAACTTATTTTTATTCTATGATTGAACCTATGTTTAAACTATGATTGTGTTCTATTTCTTTACATAATTCTTATTCTTATGACAATACCATTTCTTGTAGTTGTACAATACATCTATCATCTATATGTTCTACTTCTAAACTATTCTTGCCTTCCTCTTCATACATCTCATCTTCATCTCATTCTATCTATCATCATTCATCATCCTCTTTATTTTATCTTCATTCATCCTCTCACTCATCTCATCCTCACAATCATTCATCATCTAATATACTACTACTCTTACCTCTACTCGTAGCTACCTAGGTATTCTTCTATTTATTCCATCTATTTTATTATCATAGTTCTTGTTTAAATCTATACTTTTATTCTGAATCTTATTTCATTGTGTCTCCATTCTATATTTAGGTTTAAGCCTTACTGGCTCATCTAACCATAATTCACCATCATGTTTCACACACTCCTATATGCCCAAAGCAACTGCTCCATACTGGCTAGAGTAGGAACCATGGCCTTATCCACAACCAACATATTTATCATAAGAGGTAGTCATTGCAAAATAATTCCTCTAATTCTTTTAAAAAGTGGTCCTACATATCTTCAAATTAATATATATCCTTATACTAAAAACTTGGTGATGTAAATATCTATGGTGGTAACAACCCAGTAGTTTAATGCTCTTGTCCAGTCAGTTTCTAGTTTCAGCAATTGGTCTATCTTTTCTTCAGTCCAAGTAATTGTTTTTTTCATTCTAGGATTGAAGCAATAATATTCCAATCTTGTCAACTAATTATTTAGAAGTTTAGGTAATTTTCACTAGAAAATTACAAATATTTCTCCATAAATGTGCTCTTTAATAATTTCACTTATGGTAAGACTAGTCCTTTTAGATTCTTCTTCTATGAAATTTCATACTTTTTGGTCTAACCATGTTTCAATGTCTCATTGTCTTGGTAACCATCTTATCATAGTTTCTTCTAGATGTAGTGTTTTCATGCTCACTGCACCATTGTTAGCAGAGGTTCTTGATACAACAAAACATGCTAAGGATGAGGACGTCTAGGTTTTATTCAAATGCATAAGATAGTGCAGATAAGTCATATCTAACAAAGAAAATATAAGCATAATAGATATGAATTATCATGCATAAGATAGGAATTAAGATTAACTAGTACTTTATTAAGGTTTACAAAACATTTAGAGTAACTTAGATAGATTTAATCCAAACATTAAACATGATAATACACACAAAGAAAAAAATAAGAAATACAACAGGTAACCATAACCAAATAGTCTATGTTGATCTCAACAAAAGGGTTCTCTTCTTCATATAAGCATACATATATAGTCATTTATAGTCTCTGATTGTTCACATTCTTCTCATACTATGGCACCAAAAGAGGATATTTTTCATCTTCTATCCTTTCACAAGTCATAGAGGATAAGACAAAATACGTATAGACAACATCTAAACATATAACGCATGAATATCCAAATAATATCCTATGTAGCTTTACTATCCCTTTTTTGCTCCCAACAGTTTAGATTACCCTTTATATTCTATTAATTATTATATTAGTCTTTTAGTTAACTTAAGATCATATTATTAATTTAATATTATATTAAATTACTTACATTGATTATATTTTGTAGGTTACTTATTGTTAATTCACTTACAATTTAAAATAGATTATTATTTAGTTAGTAATGTTAATATTTATTTCAGTTTCACTTTTTGGTTTTCTTTTCCAGTTGTTTTGTTCTTATTTTGGTTCATTTTGTTTCTTTACTTTGGACTTATTTTGAACTTAAAATAAATATTGAAATATCATAAGTAGATTGATAAAATAGAAATATGAAGGATCAAAAAAAATTCCTTCAAGAGGTTATCTTTTTCATGTATTTTCTCTATCATATAGGTTAGATTATATAATTATAATCTAATTCCTCTGATTTGATTTAAGAGATATTTTATTTTTGAATTAGAATGTATTATTTTTCATTATATGACTTATTTATTTTTCTCGAGACATTTAAAAAACCTCTTGCATAGCTATAAGATCATTTGTGACCTATTGATCCATATTATTTTACTGGTATATATTAACCTTCATGATAGGAAAAAGTGTTGAATTATTGATGTGACATTTTTTATCATCAATAAGGTCATCTAAAAAGTTTCTAAGAGTAGTAGGATCCTCTTGTGGACTATCTAATTTTCTATCGAATGGCCCACATTCATCAATTAGTTTAATTCATTCAAAAAATTGACCAAGTCTTTTGGCCAAGATCCTTCCATATCATTTGATCTTCCATCATATGGTTTAATTCGATCAGAGCCCAATCATAACAAATTTTCTAAGTTGAGGAGCCCCCTAACTTCTTGAGATTGTAACATGTGTCAACATCTCATAAGATAGAGACTTATAACATTTAAAGAGAATCTTATGATCCCTAAAGCCCCACTATCCATTCTATCTCTTAGATCAAAAACTCGCAAGGGCCCAAGACTCATAATGGAGTAAAGCATATAAGTAGTCTAGGAGCCCCATGATAATGCCACATGGCATGATTGTGTTTAATCAAGATAGAATTTGAAGTAATATATGATGCCACATGGAATTATCCTATAATACTAAGAGCAGAGACCAAGTGAAAGAGGGACCACCACATGGACCTGATGATGTCATCAAGGTCCCCTAACTTAAAGTTGATGCATATCTGCTTGACAGGAGATCATCATAGCTATGTGAAGGAATTACTTAGAAAAAAATATTTCTTTATCTATTTCTCACATTTAATAGTCATTTAATTCTCATTAGTATGCCTTTGCCTTTATGAAATGGGTTTTATACATAGATGTTTCTCTAGAATTCATAGATTCAAAGTATACCATGTCACTACCAAGATTTAAAGCCAACACACCATGTTCTAGCATCTGTCAAGTTATGGGCCATAGCAAAGTTGAAATCCTTTTGAAAAATATTCTAAGTATTGGATATATTTAAAGTTTTTATATCATGCCACATGGTAGATCTTAGAGAGCTAGTTTATTGATAAAGTAATGAGGACAAAGTCTCCCCAAGCCCCAAAGTTGGAGAACCCCATGATCATACCATGTCATGTAATCATGATCAGTCAAGAATCAATGATTAAAGTTACATATATTATACCCCTTAATAAAATATTTAATGCTAGAGCAAAATGTGATAACATTTTATAAACCCCAACCATATGCAAAAATTTATAAAATCAAGAAATTGGCTAAGTGTTGGGCCATTTTTGAAACCCTGAGATCATGCCACTTAACATGATCTCATCTAATCATTGAGTACAAGATAGCATATGATTTAAAAATCCTATAATTTCTTAGGGTCTTGATATCATTCCATATGCCATGATCATGGAAACCCAAGACTTGAAATCTATCGATAGAACACATAGAGCCCCCAAGCCCCAAAGGCATATGATGTTTCCATGTGGTAGTATTATAGAAGCATGGGACTCAAAAGACAAAAAAATATAGTAAATCTCTCAAAGGATTACAACAAATTAATCTCCTAGATCAATATCTCATGAAATTTGATCACCAATAGACCCATCGAAGGAGTGTGAAGCTTGAAACTTTTAGATGTCACCATGTGGTGACATCTCGAAGGCTGATGACTCGTATAAATGTAGAGCCATTGATAAAATCCTAGGATGCACTAAAATCATGTGATCATTCCACATAGCATGATCACACTAAGTAATATATCAAAGATCAAATGCAAAGTTGAGAACACAAAAAGTAAATCCTAAGGCCCTATGCAATAATAGAGTGCCAAGTAGCACAATCTAGTGAGCCTCAAATTTATAGGCAAAGAAAGATTGGTCGAAAAGGACCAAATAGTATCTTGATGGCTAAGTAGGCAATTTAAAGGTATTATAATACATGGGTACTAAAATTTATATTCATTTGGGCTCATCAAAGTTTTCAAAACTACAAGTGGGAACATATTCAATTATAATGACAAAATTGAATTGTAACTGGACAAAGTGAGCATAAGTGATGAAATTTGATGTTGGGAAGTTATCAAAATGAAAACAATAGACCTAAAAACTTTAGTTAGAGGGGATAGAACTAAGTTAAAAATAGGTTGATGGTATATTATGCACATCAGAATGGAATGCCAAGACCATGGACTTCAATGTAAAAATGGTAGATGTCAATACAATGTAGCTAAAATGGTGTTTGAAAGACAATAATTATAGTTGTAAATCATAATGGCATTGCTCATGAAAGGGTAGCATGCATAAAAGGACCTGAATTGGCCACCAAAAATCTAATAAGATATAATTTAGCCTTTAAAAGGCGTGGCCTCTAACTACAAATCATGGGCACATTAGAAAATCTATCATAGAATCAAGGAATCCCTATTGCATTCCCTAATCATCATTGAATATTTGCAATCACCCCATTAGTGGTATGAGGGTATTCCATGAGCTAAAATTTTATATATATAGATAGGTATGTAATGTAAAGGAGGTCAACACTTCTTGTACCAAAACTCTACAGGAATTATGCTATGAGTGCACCTACCTTTCCTCTTGTTCAGTCTAAGTTGCTTACCTTGAAATATTTATTGTAATATAATGCTTTCAAGAATGTTGAATACATATTTTTATTGTGTTTTATTCATCTAACTTCTCCATGTCCTTGGATTTAGCTTGTGAATTAATGATAGGATTGTTTCTATGTTTATTTACAAATTATTATCTTAGTTATGTTGTGCAGTAACTATCATGACTAGTTTGTTAAATTCATTCATGTTTGATTTGATCCTCTTATATTCATTATGTGCAATAGTTACAGATTACAAGCTTGATTTTATTTATAATGTATTAATTTAATAAATGGATTTCACACCTGTCTTTAGAATAATACCCACTTAATGGTTAAAATTTTGTCTAATTACTAGACTAGGCAAACATTGGTATAACTATGGTCAGGTATAATTTCAGCTCCTTTGTATCAAGAAGATTGTTTGACTCAAAGATGACCATATATTTTCTTCCTTATCTCTTTGTCCTTTTATTTTTTTTGGAATAATATCCTACCCTATTTTAAGTTGTGATAATAATTATAATGAAGTAATCCTTAATTATTTTATCAGTTGAATCAAGTAAATAGTAGGATTTATACAAAAAATTAGCAAAAAAAATTATATTGGGAATCACTCCACCCTTGGAGCACTAGCAAGTTCCTAAAATCAATGGGGACATTTTATCCCATATATTGTTCTTAATTTTATCTTTGATCACTTAATCCCATAAGTATTTCTTAGAGCATGATTTTGGGGTGAATAATAGCTGACATTATAAGTATGGCTAACATTCTTGCTTGTTAGTTTATCTTTTGACATTTTTCTATTTGAAAGCAATATGGACCCCACTACAAGGATCACAAGGTCCAGATCTTAGTTCTTATTTCACTTACTAATCTTATCTTTTATTCTATCCCTCACTCCATACGCCCATGTCTTAGCTTGGTGAATCATCCATAAATGTCCCAGATTTTCAGCATGACTTTTTTATAGATCCCTTTGATTTCCTTCCTAGGTTTCAAAACATTCACAAAATAATTGATGAGGAACATATTATTGATTATAAGTCTAATGTGCATGTTTTAAATGTCAAATTTGAAGATGTTTCTTGTAGATTGCTTATTTTTACTTTATCATAAGAAGCATCTGATTAGTTTTCATGCTTAGAGCCTAATTCTATTACTAGTTGGAATGATTTTGAAATTTTATTTTTTCTCCAGTTTGATCAAATGATTGATGCTCATGTGTTATTTAAGGAACTTGTTATGATCAAGAGGGAACCTCTTGATCTAATTAGAGATTTCAATTACAGGTTTAAAAAGAATCATAATATGGTCCCTAACAATATTAGACCACCTAAAGCAGTTGTTTTAGATTTGTGATTACATGCTTTAAACCCTCTAGTTGCCACATTTATGAGGATGCTTGAAACAAAGAGTTTGACCATGGATTTCAAAAAATCCATTTAGGTAGAAGATCAATTATTTTGCCTCCATCCAAGACAAATATGAGAGTTTTTCACTTTCTAAAAAGCTTCAATATCAAATTATAAAATTGATTCTCCTACCACTATTCTAACGGAAACCTTTCAATTTGAGCTTGATGGTTATCAAGCTTCTTTCATTAATTATGATTTTCATGAAGGATGAGAGGACAGGTTTGATGATGATGATATCATTTTGATTTTAAATTCAGAAGATCCCAATCAGTCTATCTAATAAAAAGAGAAGGAAGATATTAAGCCAATAAATGATCTAAGTTACAAAGAGTTGGTATACCTTAAACCTCTTACCCAAATGATCATATCCACTAAGTTTTAGGTAACTTAATCTCTCATTTATGTTTGTAAATATTTCTAGGTGAATCTTCTCAATTACAATGCTTATTCTTATTTTGGGTTTCAAAAACTTGATTATTTTAAACATATGCTTTTAAATGGTTTTAATTTTTAAGGGAGGAAATTGAAAGTATGGTTTAGCAAATACAAGGATAGTTTTTCCTTCCTAAGGATGTTGATTAAAAGTGCCTGGTTGCTACCAATAAGTGGAAGACATTTGTCACTAACTTTCAAAAACTCACCTAGATATTTTTGGGTTTTTATTAGTTTTCATTTCTTGTTTTCTTAGAATAGTTTCCTTGTTTTTTGCATTTTTTTATTAGTTTAGTCTCCCTATTTTCTACCTTTTCTTGTTTTGGTTATGTTAATGCTTTAGCATTCTGGTAATGTCCCTTATTCTTCGAGTATCAGTCTATATCAATATTGAAAAGACGAGTTCAAATGGTGATGTATAATTAAAATTTGTTTAGGCTCTATATTTTAGACAATAAGTAGTCATAATTGAGCAATTTTTTATTCTAAAAGTGTTTTATTGTTCATTTTTATAAATTTAAAGGTCGATGATTCAAAATAGAGCATACAAATTTTATAATAGTTTCATTCTCTTGTCTAAATCCATCACTTGCATTTAATTGAACATCTGAAGCAAAGTAAAAACACTAAAATATTCTAGGTTTGTCTTGATAATCTAAAAAATTTGATTTTATCCTTATACCTTGACTTCATCCCCAACCCTCAATGAATTGAATAATAATATCATTTATAAAATAAATAAATCACATGAAATTGAACTATTAAATGCAAAATCATAAGTCTTCCTCAAAAGGGTGATTCAGGAAATCTCCATCGCAGCCTTTCTAGCCTGGCTGGCAATAGATCAAGGCCTTGAGTGGGATAAAAAGTATCTCTATCAGGGTTATGCACATCTATATGGTAGAAAATAAATTCCCATGCCATTCACCCCAGCCAAATACTAAAATATTTTCCCTCTCAAAATTTTTGGTTGTTTAGATAGGTCTAAATTATTTCATGTGAAGAGCTATAAAAGAATTCATCACTTTCACACACTGATTATCTAAAATGGAGTTGGGACTTATTATGAAAAAAATTGGTATATACTTTATTGGCTTCATCTTTCTAATTTTTTTCAAATAATTATTTTTAGTTTGTGCTTTTGTGAAGATGTGAAGATTCGTAGTCTAAGTTCTAGTCTGATTAATTAAATATTCTGGGTTCTGAATGTTTTTTCAAAATTATCCCTATGGAATTGACCATTTTTTGTGTCCCCAACATGCCTCATATTTAAATAATTTTATATAAGGACACTCTTGTTTTAGCTTGGGGTCTAGTCTCCCTTCAAAACCCTTTAGTCTAAGTTAGCTTTGAATTTTGAAACAGTTGTTTGAATTCAAATATCTTCATTATGTTCATTTCTTATGATATTATTGATTCAACCTTAGGATTAAACATTCTCATACTTGATTTTAAAAAAAACTTGGTCTCATAATGTCTATGTTTAAATTAGACAAATTTGCTTTCCATATCTTGTGCATTGTTCATGCTTTGGACCATGGGTTAATTCGATTGCATAAATGTTAGGGTTTATTTGGACCTTTAAAAGGTTATTTTTTAATTTAAAATGACCAAGTATTTATAATGTCCCATTATAAATCCTTGGTCAAATATTCAATTTTAGGCTTGATTATAAAAAAAATCAAAGCTATATGAATGTTTATGTATTCAAGTTTAAAAATGGCCTTTGTTCTAGTTGAAATTTGAGCTTGGTCTATGCAAAACTAGATTTTCTTTAGTCTATATTTGATTTAGATTTCTCAGAATAACATATTTAATCCTTGATCAGAGTGTATTTTACCTTTTATTCTTTATATAATTCTTCCAATGAGCCCGAGTCATTCATTTTACACCATGCATCTTGATTCATTTATTCAAAGTTCAAAAGGTCATCCAAAAAGTTTCGAAGAGCAGAAAGATCCACTTATGGATAGTATGATATTCCATCAAATGCCCCATGTTCATAAATAGGTATAATTCATTTTAAAAATCAACCAATTCTTTTTACCCAAGATCATTTGGGGTTGGTTTATCTTCTATCAAGTGACTTGTGTTCAATCAGATCCCAATCATAGTAAATTTGATAAGTTGAATAACTCCCCCACTTTTCCAAGATTACAACATGTGTCAAAATCTTATAATCAAGGGACTCAAAGTATTTGGAGAAGATCACCCAATTCTTGAAGTCACACTAGCTATTTGATCTCTCAAATTGATGACTCATGAGGGCACAAGACTTGGAAAGAAGCAAAGCACATAGGTAGCCTAGGAGCCTCATAATCATGTCACATGGCACTATCACATTCAATCAATATAGACCTTGAAGAGCTAAATGATGCCCCATGAGACCAAGATCATAGACTAAGTGAACAAAGGACCGCCACATGGACCTGATAATGTCAGTAAGGTCCCCCAACTAAATTGGGTGTATGTTTGCCCATCAAAAGACTATCATAGCTATGCAAATGAATTAATTAAATAGAAATTTTTTTAATCTATTTCTCACATTTATTGTTCATTTAATTCTCTTTAGTCTGCCTTTGCCTTTATCAAATGGGTTTTATGCTTAAATGTTTCTCTGGAATTTGTAGATTCAAAGTATGACATGTCACTACCAGGATTTAAAGCCCACACACCATGTGTTGAGCATCCTTCAAGTTATGGGCCATAACAAATTCAAAATTATTTTGAAAAATATTCTAAGTATTAGATATATTCAAAGATCTGAGATCATGCCATGTGGCATAATATCATAGAGCTAGTTTGTAGAACAAGTAGTGAGGACAAAGTCTCCCTAAACCCCAAAGGTTGAGTCCCCATAATCATGTCATATGGCATGATCATGTTCAATTGAGACTCATTGATTCAACTTACACAGTGTAAACCTCTTGATCAAATATTTAATGTTAGAGCAACATGTTGTAGCATCCTGTAGACCCCATCCACATGAAGAAATATATAAAATCAATAAACTAGCTTAGTGTTAGGCACTTTTTAAAACATCAAGATTATGCCACATAACATAATCTCATTTGATTTGTGGGTATAAGATGGTGAACAATTTGAAAAACTTTTAAGTCCTCGAGGCCTTAAGATCATGCATGTGGCATGGTCACGTCAACCTAAGACTCAAAATCCATTGGTATAACACAACCTCGACCCTCAAAGTCCCTCAATGCCACCACATATATCATCGAAGAAGACTGAGACTCAAAAGATAGAAAAACATAGTAAAGTTATCAAAGGCCACCAACCATCAATCTCTCAAGTTGATGGCTTGTATAAGTTGATCACTAATAGACCTAATAGTGAAGCAATGTTGAAGCTCTAAACTTTGAGATGTCACAACATGGTGACATCTTGGATGTTGATGACTTGCAGAGATGTAGATGCATTACCAAAATCCCAAGATGTATCGAAAGCATGTGATCATGCCATATGGCATGATCATATTGATCAATATCTCAAATATCAAATACAAAAGCTAATAATGTATAAAGTAAATATTGAGGCCCTATGCAACAACAGAGTGCGAAATGGCATAATCTAGTGTGCCTAAAATCTGTAAATAGAGAAACATTGGCTAAGAAGGACCAAATAGGAGCTCGATGGCTAAGTAGGAAATGTCGAGACCACATGAGGCATAAGGAATAAAATTGATGGTTTTTTGGGCCTATCAAGGTTGTCAAAATTATAAGTGGGATACATATTCAATTCTAATGAAAAAATTGAGTTACAGTTGGATCAAGTGAGCATAAGCGATAAAATTCAATGTTGGGTAATCGAAAAATTAAATAGAATGGATCTATAGATTTTAGTCATAGGGGATATAACTAAGTAAAAAATTAATTTATGGTATATTAGTCATATTATAATTAAACACCATGACCATGGACTTTAATGTAGAAACAACAAATGTCAATATAAGATAGCTAGAATGGTGTTCAATTTCAGTTGTGAATCATAATGGCATTGGTCATGAAAGTGTAGAATGCATAAAAGGACCTTCATCAGCCACCAAAAATATAGTAATACAAAATGAATTCTTTAATAGGAATGGCCTCTAACTATAAATCATGGGCATGTTGGCAAATCAGCTAGAGAATCAATGAATCCCAACTACATTCCCCAATCATCATTGAATATTTGCAACCACCCCAGTAGTGGGCTAAGGGTATTACATGATCTGAAATTATCTATATATAGATATTTATATAATGTAAAAGAGGTCGATAATTATTGTATCAAAACTTTGCAAGAATTATCTCAGGAGTGCACCTACCTCTCCTCTTGTTCGGTCTTATTTTCTTTCCTAGAGATATTGATTGTAATAGAATGCTTTAAAGAATTTTGAATACAAATTGTGGTTGTGTTTTTTTCATCTAAATTATCCATGTCCTTAGATTTAGCTTGTAAATTGGTGTTATGACTGCTACTATGTCTGTTTACAGATGATTGTCTTAGTTATATTATGTAGTAACTATCATGACTAGTTTGTTGAATTCATTCATGTTTGATTTGATCCTCTTGTATTCATTGTGTGAAATAGTTATAGATTACAAGTTTGGTTTTATTTATAATGGATTTAATTAATAAATGGATTTCACACTTGTCCTTAAAATCTTTCCCACTGAGTGGCTAAAAGTTTGTGCAATTTTTAGACCAGGCACACAGTGGTATAATTGTGGTCAAACATAATTATGGATCTTTTGTATCAAGAAGATTATTTAACTCAAAGATGACCCTATCTTTTTTTCCCTATTCTCTCTATCCTTTTATTTTTTTGGATGATATCCTTCCCTATTTTAGGTTTTGATAGGAATTTTAGTAAAGTAATCCTTAATTATTTTATCAGTTGAATCAAGTAGACAACATGATTTAGACAAATAATTAGAAATAAAGTAAATGAACATGAAACACTCATATAAATTGAACCCCCAATGGTAATATTTGTTTCTCTCAGAGCATAATTTTATACTAGGAATTGCTCAACCCTTGGACCACCAGCAAGGTCCTAAAATTGATGGGGACATTTTGTCCCTTACATTGTCCCTCACTTTTATATCTAAGCACTTAATCCCATAAGTATTTATTGGAGTTGTATCCCAATGGGTGAAGGTTTCATATCTTATTGGTAACCTTCATCCATTGGCTATCCCACTTGGACATCATTACCAAGGGGAGAAATAAATACTCAATTCTCTATTTGAGCTAAGCACCCAACACCCTTATCGTTTTGGTGTGTGAAGTAAGGGGGTAGGCCCCAATATCAAGCCATGTATTGATTTCTAATATAATTCCATTCAAGAGCCTAAATTACCTAAAACCAATCATAGACTTGTTTTCTAGTACCCGATCTACCATGCAAGTTGAGTCATACAATTCTAACTTAATGCGTAAGCCATAAGAGAGATAAAATAACCTTAGGATTTAACTTGATTTAGTCTGTGTTTTATATTATTTGAATTTGTTCTTGTCTTCTATTTGTTTGAGTTATGATGAATCTAACCCCCTTGGAAAATTTTCCCACCATCTTGCCTTCATCTACCTCATCTCTATTGCCTTGTCCAATGGGGAGCCCTCTTATAATTTCTCCTGGAGATCCTAACTTTGTTAAACTCCTAGAAAACAACCCTCTTGCCTTAGAGTGTTAGATTTCATCAAGATCCATTTGTGCTCCCAACCCTACCTATAATCAACCCAACCTTACCTACAATCAACCTAACCTCACCTACAACCAACCTTACCTTACCTATGGCCAACCCAACCTTGCCTATAACAAAATCAATGTCACCTATAACTAATCAAATCTCAACTACCACCAACCAACAACCTCTCAACAACCATTTGATCATTATCATAACCAACCAATGACCTATTAATGCCTATTTGACAATTGTCATAACCCACCTAAACCTCAAATATCTCAACCTCACCAATCTTTGGGCTACCTATATCAACCACCTCAACCTTATCAAAATTTTGACTATCTACCCAGACCATCATATCAATTGTCTAAACCCTCTTTATGTCAACCCTCTTTATCTCAAAACCAAGACTTGGTCTATCCCCTCAACCATCAACCAAACTTTTTAAACCAACCTTATCAAATCTAACCAACAACTATCAACCCACCTTATCGACCTTTCCCAACCTCTCAAACCAACCTACCTTATCAACCTTACCTACATTATCAACCTTACCCAACCTCTCAAACTAACCTACCTTATCAACCTTACCCACCTTATCGACCTTATCAACCTCCTAAAATCAAACCAAAAACTACCAACCAAACCTTTTAAACCCACCAATTTTATAAAACCTACCCAACCTATCAAACTCATCAAATGTGTCAAACCATCCAACTTCATCAAACCAACCAATGAGCTCACAACCTTAAGAGCCATTGGTGCACCCTCTTCTTAGGTAGTATACCCTATTGGGGGAATCATATGCCTCAATCCTTGACAAACTCTTAGAGGCTTATATCATTAGACTCCCTCCAATCAAACCCTTCAATCATTCTCTTTCAAATCCCATTTGGTTTATAGAGAATGAATTTTGTGCTTATCATCACATAAATAGACATGTGTTAGATAGATGTGGGTCTTTTGAGATGTTTTTCCAAAACCTTATTGATCAAAATAAGGTTTCAAAGGATATTCTTCATGTTCCCCCAACCTATCCTTGAATATCCTCAGTCAATCCATCATTTAACCTCTTTATATACCCATTATTGTGCAAACCCATAACCAAATCCCTTGACATAATGAGCCCCATCCACTAGATTTAATCCTTAGTGAACCTATAACAAAGGAAACTATAATTAAAACCCCAACCAACCCACTTGTTAACCAAGTGAGACCTTCCCATCTTCCTTTTGCAATCATCACTAAGGAAGCACTAACCTTAACCAATCCACTTCTTGACCAAGTGGAACCTTTACAATTTTCCTTAAAAACCAAAATCAAGGAAATCAACCCACCTCTTCTACTTCTTATTTTTGTGGAACAAACCTCAAGCCAACCCAACCTACCTCTTTCACCTACCCTTTTAGTGAATCCAACCCAAACTTAAAACACCTCACCTATAACTAATCCAACCTTGCCTTAAATCAACCCAACCCTAACCTCAACTAAAACCAAACCCATTCAATTCCTTTATAATCTGATCATTTTCATCTATCTGATGACATTGTCTTTGATTTGATTCTCTTTTGAACAGGGTCAAATCTTTATCACCTTACCTTACCAAACAAATAAGCAAACCCAACCAACAAACTGAATCAACCACCCATCTTACCTCCCTCAACCAATCAAACCAACCTCTAAACCAAATCAATCAACCAAAATCAACCCACCTTTTGACCCAACCAACTTATCTATCATCCCAAACTAAAATCAACCCATCATATAAGATTTCTTGAGTCTCGATCACCCTTTCATCCAAGCTACCCATACCTCACTTAAACTCCATCATTGGGACAACCAGATGTTCTTATCCAATCGGTATTTATTTCAAGATGATGTTACCAACATCATTTCTAGAACCCAACCCTACCCAAATCTGACCCAATAATGTTTCCCTCGCCATAGCACCATAAGGGAGATCCTGCCTGAACCACCACCTACAACTTGAACTCCTCACCCACTAATAACTAACAATTAACAACCCTTGGGAGGTGGATGAATTCATCTTAATCCCTCCTAAATCCTCTTTACTGAATAGCATCCTTATCGTACATGGAAAAAGTAATTGGGGGAACTCTCCTTCTAAAAGGCATTGACCATTTATCATTTTCCAACCTCACCTACGATCAACCCAACCTTACCTATAACCAACCTTCAACCTACCTTGACCTTACCAACCTTTAACTAAAGCCTCAATAAACCTTTAACATTAACCCAACCTTTAATACTCTTTTGTCTTTAAAACCCGACCACTATCGGTCTCTTGATGAACCGTCACTGGATGACTACTAACTACCAATGGTTGTTGGCATAACCCAAACCAACACCTAAACCTACCTAACCAAACCAAAAACTAACCAACATTGCAATCCAACCAAAGTATAGTAACCATCACCTAACCAACTTTGTGGATATCAATGGAATCATTTTTTTTAATTCTACCTACTTAACCATCGTCACTCCAACATCTTTTCCATGTCTAATTTAGCATCAGAAAGTAACTGGGGGACATCTCCACCACTGATTGGCTCAAACTGTTTACATGTAAGTGTGGATCTGTGGCATATCATAACCTAAGCCTCTCAATGCTTTGCATTCACATCCCGTTCTTTTGTTAAACTAATTTCTTAGTCATCTTGTGTCTAACTTAAGATCATCACTAATTTTCAACCACCTTTCATCTCCTTATTTTAAGGACAACTAATTGAAACAAGATCATGTAATTATCCATCACAACCTTAGCCTATCCTAAGCATGGGTACCATGACTCTACCTATGGCATGATTCTCGTGGATACATTTCATCCTTTATAAGATGAATCCCCATGGTCGTTGTCACTTAAACCTTTTTTCTGCATCATTAACCTTCTTGTGTTATGGTTTTGCCTCCATAAAGGAAAGCCTTACGCCTATATATACTTGTCTATGTCTAAACCAGCATACAATTAATTTGGGATACCAAATGTCACTTGGTTCAAATATCTAGCATTCAAAATACTCTCTTAAAAAATAGCTACCCAAAACTACCAAAATTTGCTTAAAAAGGTAGACTACTACCTCGAAGGACAGCTATCACACATAAACAAATTCAAAGCTTAGACCACTCCCTTGAAGGATGGCTAAACCAAACTTTGTTGAACAATAAATCATCTGGAAGCTTCTCACATCGATCAACTTCCTAAATCCATCAACTTAAAGCAATCAAAAGACTTCAAGTCAAATATCAAAAATATATCAATCCTAAGAAAGTTACAATCAACTTTCACATAGTATTAGTAGACTCCCCACATCGATAAATCTAAACCTAACATAAGGGCATGGACTTGTCTATCATAGTTCTTAAGTTAATTATAGAAGGGGCAAGCCATCCCCACAAGCAAGTCACACTATCACCCATCCACCTTTTTTATTCATATCTCCTTTTACCCTCTACAAATCAAGGGATTTTGATATTACTTGACACTACGTGATCAAGCTACTTATTTTAACCACCCAAAATAACACCAATGCAATGCATGAAAGGGGCTTATGTTCTTAAGCCCACCCATCTTGCCATTTTGGTCTTTGCCAACCGGAGCATTCCAGCCTCCTACTTTCATGACCATTTGTGAAGGTGTATGTCTTCCCCTCTTAGAGTCATTGAGACCCCAACTAAACTCCTTCAAACAATAAAGCATAACCACAACTATACACCTATCAGAGAGCACCTTATTCTCTACCACCCAATTAACCAACCAACCATGCACCTATCAAAGAGAACCTTATTCTTCACCACCCAACCATCCAACCAACCATACACCTATCAAAGAGAACCTTATTCTCCACCACCCAACCAGCTAACTAACCATGTACCCATTAGAGGGTACCTTATTCTCCGCCAACCAACCAAACCAATTAACCCTGATGGTGGTCATTTTGGCCCAACTTTTTCATGTTTTATGATGACCTTACCCACCAACTATTTATGTCTACTAATACTATGTGAAATTACTACCTTGAAGACATAAATGGTTGGACTACCTTGCCATGTTAATCAATTTGAACATGCATTGTCTTTGTGCACCAACCATTTATGTCTTCTTAGGATCACTTCCTACCTTGGATACCTGTGAACACATTGACCTTGCCTAAGAGACTTGCATTTACAAGTGAAATCATAGCCACCATGCCTAAATATGATCATTTGGTCCACTTATCACTTGTCCTTTTAGTACCAACCATGATTTATAACCTACCTCAACTATGGTAACTTAATATATGTGTGATCTATGATATCATACTTAGTCACATGTTGTGCACATGTTTATGCTTCAATTTCCAACCTCTCACCAACTTTATCACCCATTTAACCACTTATCAAACCCACAATCAACTCTGCTTCACCTCATCAATTCCTGGTTTGAGGGGAAACACCTCCTCTCATACTCAGGGCATCTGACCTTTAACCAACCTTCTATTTTTCATTTTACAGCTTGTAGATACAAACATAATAAAAAAAAGGCAAAATTTAGACACTAAAAAATTATACACCATGGTTTTAGATGTCATACTAACCCTTAGAACACCCCTAGACACCCTTGGGACCATTTCATAATCTTTCAACTGCCAAACATAAGTCAAAATGGTTAATCCTATCATTTTAACTTTCCCCTCTCAACCGTCAATAGTTGAACCTTAATCATCGATGATTAACCTTGATTGTCGATAGTTTTCCCTTAACCATCTCAAGGGTTAACTACAACTCAAACTTTAGCTTGCTTTTTTATTAATAGTTATTTTATCCACATTTTGCATGATCAATGCATGTTCATTTATAATTAGAACATACTTGTTAAAATCATTGTTTCATCACTCCCTTCCCTCTATATTAAGAGAGGAAGAGGAGGTGAAAGTGGGGATCATCAGAACTTCTTAGGCAAGTGATCAGAGCTTCTGGTGCAGGGATTCTTCTAGCTTCTAGGTTCCAAGCTCTAGGACTTCTTCAAGCCATCAACTATCAACCATAAGCTAAGTATATTGTTCTTATTTTAAGTTTTAGTTATTTAGTTTCAACAATTTTGCAACTCCATACATTACCTCTTGTATCATAACACCCTCTGACCATTCTCAACCACCTGAGTACTAAACCTTTTACTCTTGATACCTCTGAGGCTCCCTCTTACCCTCATGACCATTAACCAACCAACCCCCAACAACCTACAGGTCCTTTTTGTAACCAACCCATAAATTATTCTGTCTAGAACCAATAACTTATCCAAACCTATGATAACTGTCGACAGTCACATAACCGTCGATGGTTTGACCCTAACTACCGATGGTCATTCAATCACCAATGGTTTGACCTTAACCACTGACGGTCATTGTTTGTTAATTTTCAATAGCAAGCAGAAACCACCTCTCAACCTCAACCAAAACACTATTTTCTTGACCCCTATCACTACACAAGACTAAAAACAATAACTTGACCATACCTGAACCACACCCTAATAGTTTAGCATTTATTTTTAATGTTATTTTGTTGACAAAGCATTTCTTGAAAAACATTTATTTCATCTTTGCTTAAATACTTTTATTTATCTTTTGCAACCTCTCTTATCAGCAACTTTATCAACATTAACTTGTTTTAAAAATGGATTGAGAGCATCCAAAGAAGTCATGTACTTCTTGGATCTAGTTTGCTAGGCAATCCAACCAACTAATCAACCATCTCTTTAGTGTTTTCTTATTTTTAGGTCATTCCCCCCAAACAAAGAGGAGCATCTACAACCGTTTGAATCATGGAGCGCAAATAAAATCCAAATTCTACTAAGCGCAAATGAAATCCAAGTTCTACTAACCTCACCCTTCTTTCAAATTTTACTCTTTCTTTCTAAGAAATAAGCAAAATTTTAGTGAATCACTACCACAAAAAATCTTTTAAAGTTTCTTTAAATTTTCATTTTTATCTTAATCTTTTATTCTATTCTATAATAGGTATTCAATTGAATGTTTCTAAAAATTTAAAAAGTAAATATGTTTGGTCAATTAGTAATTATTTTTATGATGTCAATATTATTGATAGTAAATTAATTATATAAAACCTTTAAAATTTTATACTTAATAAATTAATATAAATCATTGTATTTTATCAAGATAATAAAATTAATTTTTATGATTAACTATTTTATATTAACATTTTCAATCAAAATTAATGATTTCTATAAGATAATAATCATAATCTTAATAATGTTGATTTTTTATTCAACCATTAGATATTAATTCTTTTAAGTAATATCTGAACTATATAAATGCCCTAAAAATGAATTTCAATACGTATTAATCAAATAATGTCACAAATAATCAATAATAAAGATGTTACAAATAGGATGGCGTGACATTGGTTGACATGGTTGACATGAGATACCACTAAAAATATTTTTGAAACTCATTTCTTTGGGATGAATCATCTAACGAACGCTTAACTTGAGCCATGGGATAGTCACTTAATATTAAAATGAGTCAAAATAGATGTGATCACATGATTTTTAATATTCCTCTTTATTTTTTTAATTTATCATCACATACTTTTATTATTGAGACTCCTTTTCTCACTAATACCTTTATTTGTATCAATATATTATTATAAAAAATATGAAATTTTTGAAAATGATGTATTTATTCGATATGCATGTGTCCCAAATAATGCACATATGTGACAAATTTGACCGTATACAAATTCTCCCAAGTGAATTTAAACCCTACGGCTATAGCCATGTTACTATGTTAGCACTTGAAATCTGAAAGTACAGTCCTTCTATTGATTGAAGAGGTTACACAACTCACCAATGGCAGAGTCTAGTCTTGCCAAGAGAGGGGATGAAAAATCTATGGCTGAAAAGCCATTAATATAGAAAATTACAAAAGCTAAAAGATTGGCATTGAAAAATAGAAGAGAAAGATCAACTTAGATTAACCCAAGACCAACTTTGCCTTACAATAAAATATATTTTCCCTTTGTCTTTACATGAAGCTCCTTGGCGTTAGAGGAAGTGGATGGCTAGGTTTATTGAAATACCCACCTCTCTTTACATGGAAATCCATGCCCACCTCTAAATTTAGCTTCTTCATGAGCTGCTGGAATGTTTGAAAGTATGAGATGACAATAGCATGCATGAAATCCAATGCCAATGTCAATTTTAGAACTCTGACTTGATCCGTTGGAAGTCAAGTTGGAATGTTTGAAAGGCTGAGTTGACCTTGGAGATAAACTTGAATTCAACAACCAGTCAACTAAAGCCTTGACTAGTTAACCGTAATTAGTTTTGCTTGCATGGAATTTCATTTTGACTCTATCTTTTGTTTGTGCATGGGTTTCTCTTGGCCCAACTATCCATGATTTCTCTTGGCTAAATCTAGAATTCCTCTTCTTGACCTCTGTCTGTATTCATTTTTCCATGGACTTTTCCTTCTTACTTATTCCTTCGGCCTAATATTCATTCTCTTCAGGTCTTTATTATCTTAGATCTCTCCCTTTTGTTTTATTTCTTCGGATAATCCATTGGGCTATTTGCTAAGTCATTTTCCCTTCGTGTTCATTCTTTTTGGACTTCACTTTTGTCTCTCTCTGCCCTCGAACTTTCCTTTCTTTGACCAAGCTTTCCGAAGGAATCCTTCAGACAATTTGTTCGAAGGATATCCATTTCTTTCAAAAAAATTGGCTTCCCCTTGGTTTTATCTCCCTTTGATTTTCTCAAACTTTTTTTTACCAATTTTCCCACGGGTTTTACATCCTTTGAATTTATACGAACGTTTGTTTGTTCACTTTTTCGTGGCTTAATCCTTCAAACAAAAAGTCTGAAATAACTCCTTCAGATAAAAAATCTGAAGGAAGGACACAATCCCTTGCGGATGGCACTTGGTCGGTGACAAGACCTTTGCATTTTTTTTAAAGGGCATTCTGTCGGTGGCCAAATAAAGACAAAGGAGTAATTCCTTCAGACTTTTTATCTGAAGGAATTCCTTCAGACAAAAAGACCAAAGAAATTTAGGACAAAGGAAAACCCGTGGAAAATACACAAAGGCAAAAAGAGAAAAGAAATTCGAAGGATATCCTTTGGACAAAAGTTCGAAGGAATTCCCTCAAACTTTTGCCTGAAGGATATCCTTCGAATTTATTTTCTCTTTTTGCCTTTGTGTATTTTCCATGGGTTTTCCTTTGTCCCAAATTTCTTTGATCTTTTTGTCTGAAAGAATTCCTTCAAACAAAAAGTCTGAAGGAATTACTCCTTTGTCTTTATTTGGCCACCAACAGAATGCCCTTCAAAAAAAATGTAAAGGTCTTGTCACCGACCAAGTCCCCTCCGTAAGGGATTGTGTCCTTCCTTTGAGCCCTTCAGGAAAGTTGGAAAGGTCCTATCACCGACCAAGTGCCCTCTGCAAGGGCTTCTATCTATCTCCCTGGCTTTATGGAAAAATTGTAGGGCACCCAGGCTTTTTGTAGGGCACTCAAGATTTTTGTAGGGAACTTCAGACTTTATGTTTTCCTGTGAACTTTTTTGGAGGCTACAGACTTTGTCTTTTCTTTCAAAAATTTTGGCTACAAGTTTTTTGCTTGCAAATTCTCTGAATTATTCCTTCAGACAAAAGGTCTGAAGGAATTCCTTTGGACTTTTGTCCGAAGGATATCTTCCTTCCTTTATTTTCCTTTGCTTTGTGCAATTTCTGACCTTGCCTTTTGATTTTCTTAATGTATTGTATGCAGTATAGAATGACCATGTGTGCACATCATATGCAAAACAACCTCTGCCTATGCAGTATGTCTCAAGTAGAACATATGTATCTTCAGTCGTAACCCAGGGAACCTCTAACATCCTCAAGTAGATCATCCCATGCTTTATATGAAGGTTGTATATGGCTATTTAAGGACCCCAAAAAATTGATTTACAAGACAAACTGGTGCACCATAAGACCATCTTCTGAATAATAAGGTTGACAATTTTTTAGCCTGTGGAAGAATTGTCAACACCAACCACTTGTGATAAGTCAGCTTGTGATGAATCACCCATTGATCCTATACCAGTTATCTAGGAGTCTCACTCTAACAAGTCAATCTTTGTTGAGTCACTTCTTAATGATTATAACCACCTTTAGGCAAATCATTACCTCAACCATATGCCTATTTTTCAAGAGCCTCATATTGACAAGTCAGTCTTTGAGGAGTTATCTCTTAACATTTTTTCCATCCTAGAGGAGTCTCACTTTGATAAACTAGTTTTTTTGGAGCCCATTGTGCCATCACAAACCATTACTTATCCAAAACCAAATATTCAACAAGACATCATTATAACAAAGTACACGTCAGATGAAGAATCAAAGTTAGATTCAAGTTTTACTCTTGGACTGACATCAAATTTAGCATCAAAATCAACATAAGTCTCAATAATGGATTTAGAATCCCTTGAGTTAGAATCAGATTTAGAAGAAGAATATGTTCGTGGTTGTTACAACCTTTGTGTTCCTTCTACAGTTTTTAAGGATGAGTACTTCAGCTTCAACATAAGTTATCCTAGTATCTTCTACGAGGATTGTGTGGCCTCTCCCCATTCCATTACCATTCCATAGGCCATTATCATCAACCAAAATAGCCATATCATTGACATTCCATCTCCCAAAAGTGTCGATTGGGATCAAAAAAATCACACTTTGTTGAACTACATCCGTGATGACATAACAGTTGAAGAAGAGCAAGGAGGCTAAGACCACATTCATGTAGCAAAAGAGCACTCTCCTCTTGAAACCTTTTCGGAGGTGCTAGGGGACAATAAAAGTCAGAACTCAGCATCTTCTAGTGAAACTTTTTTGGAAGCACTAGAAGATAATCAAAGTCAAAATTCAACATTTCTTAGTGAAAACTTCTTGAAGGTGTTATGGGATAATCAAGACAACTTCATTGGAGAAAACTTGTTTGAGGCACTAATAGCTGAGAACAAAAGTTCTTCACTGCTTGATGAAGACAAAATCAAAGATCAAATCAAAATAACTTCCTATCTATAGCCTAATCAGATGGTAGCTACTCTCAAAATCAAACAATAAAAAAATTTGGTGATCCTATTGAGAGAACAAGTCTTCAACCCTGTCACAACCAAAATTATGTCAAATTTGACATCAACAACATTACGTGTGACTGAAAGTCCTAATCTTCACTTGTTTCCCAACTATTCCACATTATATTATCATCTACCATTCTATTTCACAAACAAACCTATCATCCATTATTTGTCCCTATTTACCATTCACATCTACACTTTCCTTTATAGAGGCTACAAAGATACCTTCTCTCAATGTTTGAAGGAATCAGAATCAACGACCAACGAAGATCACAAAGGCATTCTTAACAACCAAATATGTAACCAATTCTTGATATAGCAATTATTTAGATGAGGTGTGAGCTAGCAATTAACATAATCAAGTATTCTATTTATATCATTTATTTATTAGGATGTGCATCTCCCAATTAGTAGGAACAACATAATCAAAAACCACACCCAGGCCAAAAACATGTACCATACCATTTCACATTTCCATGCTCATTGTCATTGTTACATATTCTTTTGCCATTATCATCGACCTAGCCATTCACCCTATCACTTGGGGGCAAACCCTCTTACCATTTATCCATCCTATCATTCCATTCCAATCTAGACCAAAGCATGTTTTTAGTCATCCTATCCAATCCCATTTTGATCTTGGTTACTTTGGTTCCTCCCACACCTTTTGTGGAGGGATTCCAATCAAGTTTCAACTCTTAATCAAATCTATGTTTATAATGATAGTCTATGAAAGTAGTGTGATAGTTGATCTAGCAAGATATCTTTCATCTTATTAAGTTTGGTTATGTGACCCTGATTCTAACCGCCTATGGACAAATCAGTGTCTCACCAATCTTGCTATTAATTATAACCACCTATGGGAAAATTATTATCATTGACCTGTGTCATTGTATCCTAGTTATAAATATCTATGGTCAAACTAGGGGTAACATTTGTTTATCATGCATTACTACATCACCTTGCCATCTTTGTTTTCATTTGACTAGCCATTTGTCAGATTTGAGAACTTGTTGGGACCTAGTTGGTTTTTCCTCACCTTTTGTGTAGACAGAATTACTATGACTTGAGGTCATTTCAAGACTATGTGGGTCATGCTCAATTCATGTTGAGGTCACCTCAGTTCCCTCTTTCCATACGCTCTCATCATTTTGCGAGCAACCTAAGCCAAACGCTCTTGCCATTTTATGAGAAGGTATCTTATCATTCTCTAATGAGTTAAGATACCTCAAAATGCCAAAAACATTCATAATATTTCAAAATCCAAAAACATTTTCCTATCTAAACCTACTTAGTTATCCTTGATCTGCCTTATTGGAGCATGGTCATTATTAGGATGCTTTCTTTTAGGCTTTTAGTTTGTTTATTTCATGTTGTTTGTTTATTTTTTTGTTTGTTTATTTATTTATTCACTTGTTGTTTGTTTGTTTTTTTGTTTGTTTATTTATTTATTCACTTGCATGTTTGTTTGCTTTTAGCACTATTGCCTTGACTCAATCTATATGTGTTTATTGAGTGATTCCTCGAGCACATTATTCATGAGTCCATCCATATTCATTAATTAACATTGTCATCATGGTTTTTTATCATTGATGCATTGTTTTTGAGTGTTTATTGGATATCAGGAGTCAGTCCTTATGCATATTTTGGCCAAGTCTTCATGGTGTTATATCATGAAGCCTACCATCACATGTTATACCAAAACTTAGCTTCAAAAAGTTCTACAATCAATGGAGCTTCAAAAGTTTCTCTTTAGCACCTTGGCAAATCTTCCCATCCCACCCTTGATCAAATCAACCCATTGACCATTCTAGTTATATCATTGGTAATAAGGACGAGCATCTCCTCATTATTAGGTACAAGTGAATCATTTCTAATGATCAATCTTATTCCTTTATCCATCTCGTTCATCACTTTGGATCCACTCATCATTAATCTGTATTCCAAGTTATATCCTTGAGTTATGATTGCTAATCATCCCTAACTGGGGCACAATCATATTTATCCAATCTAGGTCCTCTTAATGATTATAACTACCTATAGGAAAATCATTATTTTGACTTTTATTCCTGATTATAACCACCTTTGATCAAATCAATAATCTTTTTAAATCAATGCATGCAAGCATTTTCTTATTTGGATTAATCTCAACAATGGATTAATTCCACCTTTTTTCTTGTTTCTTTTTGAGGGACCATCCATCAACAAATGTGACAGCCACTCCCTCGAGGGGGCATCATCATAGGCTTCCCAAAAACCATTTAGAGCTTTGTTCTTCAGCCATCATCTTCTTTTTGGCATACAGGCCATCTCTCATTATTTGAGAAGACATTGCTTTGGCTACAATTTAAAACATCTTCCCAAACAGGGGCAAACTGTAGACACCTAAATTTGGCCACCAATAACCTCCAACTAGGCTTTTGACCAATTTCTACCCAAAATACATAATTTGGCTTTAAAACATTAAAACATGCTAAATGATGCGAAACTGACACATTCAAGTGTTGATTTTAGCTAGGGAATCATTAAATGGGGCAATGCAATTTATGGGTCTGCTAACTTTGATCAGATCATTTCGAGTCAAAATGAAAATTTTGCACCTGGGTGCTTTGAATTGCTCTTTCCTATCAAATCTCTTGCATGAAACATGTGCCTTTGTTATTTGTTGTTGGTAACATCCTAAATGGGAATATGATTCCAACGCATCTGACATTAACTTCCAATTCCAATCTAGTTGAATTTTAGACCAATAAAAAGGCATTCTGATAAATGAAGGACTTAAACAACTTTGTCAAAGGTCTAGACTCAATTAGGCAGCATAACTGCACCAAAGTGGATGATATGACTCCCAAGTTTTTTATGGACTTTTGAACAAGGCAAATTGATGATTTCACGTGGGTAGCATAGTGCCTCTTTATTCAAATAAAAATGAGGACCATGTGTTTTGGTTTGTATCGTTTGTATACACCAGGTTTTGACTTTAAACATGATTTTAATCTAGGATAAAACCCAATTGATTAATCGCTCTTAGACTCTAAACTGACAAGGTTTCTTGGTATTGTTGGAATCTGTCTATATATAGCATTTGAGAGGATTTTAAGTGTTCATCCAAAAGTAAATGTGCATTATATAGTAGGGTTTTTACAGTATCCACACACACACACACACACACACACACACACACACACACAAACACGCACACACGCATATATGTATTGTTAAGGTGTGGAGCTAAAAGCTTCAACTGTTGTAGACACGAAGAAGGGAGGTTGATGAAGATCTAGAAGTACCAGCGTCGGCAGTATGATCGACGTCGGTCATGATGCTTGCAGAAGGCAACCGACGTCGGTAGGGAGTCGGCCGACATCGGTCAGCACCAGATAGATAGGGACCGACGTCGATCACTTGTGGCGGTTCCAGAACTACTGTTGACGAACAGTCAGTTAAGTGAAGCGAGTGTTTGCATGTTTAAGGACTAATTATAGTCACGAGCTGCGTGTCTAATTATTGTAATTAGAGTTCTATTTTTGTATGCATGGGATTCTATTTAAAGACCCATGAGGCATGTATTGTAAATTAAGCAAGCAAGTAAAGCATTGAAGCAAGGAAGCAAGGTCAAGGAGATCTACAGGTGTAAGGTCAAGGAGATCAGCTGAAGCATTCAAGGAGGGGATAACAACTCAGGTTGTTGAGTTGGTTGTGTTGAGCAAGAGAGAGAGGGAAGAAGGTCTTGAGGTGTGGCAAGCCATTGAGGTGGAGGAAGAAGTGGCATCTTCCTTATTGTATTTTCTTCTAGTAGTATTTAATACAAGAGTGTGTATTGTCTCTCAAATTCTTTGATGTCTCAAGTTTCTAGTTAGTTAATCATTCTGGTATAATTTCGTGTTTAATTGCTCATAAGAAAGTAATCAATTGTGCTTCCGTTGGATAGGGGTTCCTAACATGTATGTATGTATGTATGCATATGTGTGTGTGTGTGTATATGTGTGTGTGTACATAGACACATATATATTCACAAAGGTTTAGATAAATTAAATCATTTGAGTCGTAAAATATCTTTGAAGGTAGATCTATATCTATATGACCAAGAGGGTGACAATATTCCATGTTTATCTAATGCTTTGATCATTTTTGATCCTCCATTATCTCTTGATGTATTCAAAGCAATCCTACCAATAATTCACATCAATTTATTTGATCAAGCTAAGGGTTCGCATGCATGGTATGATGAGAATGTTATGTTGGTCATATATGAATTATGGACATTCAAAATAAACTTGATTAAACTTAAGAATATTTTCAATTGACTACATATATAGAGGAAACTTTGGCTTTGAGGCACTAATCAGAGATGGTTGGCAAGCATGTCTAGAATAAAATTTATCTATAGAAGTGGCAATCAAGAATCAAGTAGTTTCACAAGAAAATGTGCATCCATAAGTGTATAAAAAATAATTTCCTACAAATTCTCCTCAACTTACATCATTTAATTGGATATCTATACAATATCTACCAAGAGTACATGTACAACAAGAAGCACAATCGCCTCAACAATTCAATTACCATCAAATTCAAGTAGGAAATATCACTCATGATGTGTAGAGTATGTTGTTGGATTTATTGATGTCATATATTTGAGATGAATAAGATAACATAAGGGATATAAGTAAGTAGGTGTGTGCATCCAAGAATCATTACATAAAGATGAAACAACCAAAAAACTCAAAGATAAATCATTTTGACAAACATTGACTCATTTGGATCCATTCGAATCCAGTCAAAAAATATATAAGAACATTGTCACATCGATTGAGTAAATTTTTTCCAATATCTTTGATCCATATTTAGCTGTAAATTTAATGGACAACACACTTAATTGCATAAATATAATGTCTTATGGAAGCAATGAGCTAAAACAAAGTAAATAAGCCAAATAATCACATATGATATTACAATGTAATTAAAATTATTATTGAAAAATGAGCAATTTATAAGAAGCTAGAAATATTTGCATATATAAGTGAAGCTACCTCTTATTTTTTATATTTAGATGACAATTCCTTTATAATTGTTTTGGTAGCATAGAATGAAAAGGTTAGAAATAGAAAGTAAATTGAATCACCTTTGAATCTAAAAATCCATGTGAAAAGCATTCAACCAAGAATTCAATAGGATAGGTCATGATATGAAACTCGTCAAAACATAAATTTTCGGTTTCCCAAAAAAATAGTTTTTTAAACTTTTTTATTTTTGCATTTTCAAAGCACTTCAAATCAATTTTCGAAAAAAATGACATCCCATAGAAAATATTATTTACTTAGATAAAATATTAACCATTCTCATGGATCTTATTATTTCATATATTGAGCACATGTATAGTAACTACAACCCTTGCAAGGTGGCCACCTTAACATGAGGTACTTGTCTTAAGGGGAGGTGCCCAAAACTTTCATGTTAAGAATAAGTATCAATGGCATAGTATGATCAATTAAATTCAATCTATGTAAACATCTTGGAATAACAATGCCAGTAAAGAATAATTATGTCAATATGTACAAGCAAGAAACACCACAATTATGAACTACCAATAGGATATCAATAGTTAGAAACAATGTGACTTCCCATTCAAGAAAATAAGGTTGAATTAACTCCTCTCCTTTCCATTTTAGTTTTCATTTTATCATATTCAAAAGCATATTCATAAGAATCAAACTTAGTTTCATCATATTTAATAGCATGCCATTATATTCCACCTCATATTCTATCTCACTTTATATTTCATCTCCCATTTTGTATCCTAACATTACTTGTCAAATATTTAAACTAAGCTTTCATTTACATTTTTTTCTTTTCTTATTAATTTTCTAATGTAACATAACCCACTTTGCATTGTGGATGGGTTATGAGCCTTAGGGAGTAATATGTATATACCAAAAATATCTACTAACATATTTTTTAAAAATATGATTCGACTTTCCACGACCTATTGGGATGGGCTCGATCGAGTCCTAAATCTATTATTGTTAAGCTAGAGCCGCATAACCTTTTGGCCCACTAGACTGTCCTAAATCCCGTCACAAACTCACTCACCATTCATACATTTCATCATTTGTTTAGTCTTTTGAGCCTCAATTCATCACTCTACCTTTACCCACCATATTCACCCATTAGGATCCATTTGGTCAAACTCAATTCGTGACAAATATGCTTGCCACATTCAAATCAACTGGACTTTATCACTTTAAACTTTAATGACAACTACTAGAGTCAAATATATCATCCTTGCCTTATTTATAGGTGACAAAGTATTTGATTCCCATGACACAAAAGACAAATTCAAGTTATTATTCACTTGAAATTAGACATTTCTTGCTTCCACACTTATCTTTTCATTTGCAGTCAAAGATTCAAAAACATCCTCTAGACAACAAATTGGTGTAGTCACTTCTAGCTATAGGGTTGATTTCTATATTGGGCATATCACTACAATGTGATAAGAAGAAATATATCTACTTCACTTAATCTCTAGGAATATCCCTACATTTTCAAATTACATTTAGCCACTTCACCAAAGACTTGGTTTCACTTGATCAGAAAAGGGGAATCAATGCGTCAATTGTAGGCTTACATATATGTACTTTCATTTGTCATTTATATTTGTATAAGTATATATTCTTACTGTGATTGTTGGTTTATATTACATTGGCTTGTCCTTAAGATTTTTATGTTAACCTTAACCTTCCATTCCAATTATTTGTCAAAGGTTAAGTATATGTTTAATTAGGTTTCACTCTTGTTTTTAATAGGTTTATCACCTCCTCAATGGTGATTCATAATGTAATACACATCTCAATAGGGACAAAAAATGAAAAATAAGGTAAAACACATTCTACTTCAAAATGTAAAAGAAAAACTAGGCCATAATGCAATTAAAAAAAAAACTACTCAAACAACAAATGAGATATTATCCTAGATGGAGTGTGTTAGAATATTTAATATAATGGTTTTAAATATAAGTTAGGTACTTATTTTATAAAATTTAATTAATGTGGATAATAATTGTGTAATAAGAAAAATAATATTGTGATTTATAAAATTTAATAATAAGGGAGGGTGCATTAGTAAACCTTGCAAACAAAGGATGGTTGGCATTTGGTTGGTATATCTTGTTCACTTTATGTATTCACCCATTGCAATGAATAAGAGAACAACAAACCTTTCCCTCTCCAGTGTTGATTTTTTCCTCCTATCTCTGTTTGTCTCTCTTAAAGTTAAATTCATCTATACAACGACAACAAAAAATTCATGTGCTCTTGCTAATGAGACGGAAAGCGTAACCACAACAAACCAACAGACTAAGTATGTTTAAAACCTTAAGGCAACAAAAAGAAATGAAAAATAAAATTGGTATAGAACCATAGATATAACACACTAGATGGGAAAGAAATCCACTACATCAAGCACTAAGTTGCAACTAGATGAACTAACCAATCAAGGGGCCACATGCTTAGAGACACTGGTTTGCCATATATGATTTTTTGACAAAGAATTAAATCCTAAGCAAACTAAAAAGCATAACAACATAGTTAACTAATTGTTACTTAACATTAAAGATCAAACATTGTTATACCCATAACATAAAATAAATTAATAAGAAATGATATAACAAAATTTTAAAAAAAAAAAAAAAAAAAAATCAAATATTATTCTACAATATAGTGCATATTGTAAATACTTTTTCCCATCCTTTTTCATAATCCCCTAAAATAAATGTATGTATGTGTGTCTGTGTGAGAGAGAGAGAGTGTGAGTGAGAGAGTGAGAGAGAGTGAGTGAGTTCTACTTTTAGAAACCTCAACATACATCACAAGGCTTGTATATGCTCCAAAGAGTTTGAGGCCAAAGGCTGCAATGGCTTGGAAGAAGTAGTTTGTATGGATGGAATACTAGCCTTTATGATTGGTTTCTTTCTTGCAATTTAATGCTTTTATTTAAATATTTTTAATTAAAAAATAAGTATTTTATGTCATGGTTTTGAAGAAGTTGTTTGTATAGTTGGAAAACTCTTCTTTTATGATTTTTTTTTTTTTAGATGTAACGTTATTAATTAATTTTTATAAATTTAACAATAATTACTTTATATAGTGTTTTTGAAGAATATTTTCTAATTGATTAATGAGGTGTTGGTGAACCCCACCTATCTACGACATCGTATTGATCAAAAGCTACTTTTACTAATTCACTACTTCATCATAAATTATTTGGGTATCCTCATGTCTTTGAAGTTGTTTCTATAATTGAAATGATTTTTTTCTCTTAAGATTTAAAATTATTTTTTTCTTGAGATTTAAAGTTTTTAGTTAGCTTTTGTGAATCTAGCATTAAGTACTCTACATAATATTTTTAAAGAATATTTTTTTATTGATTAAATAAGAGAATGCTAAGCCCTCACCAATTTGGGACACCACTTTAAACTGCTTTTGCTAGTAGTAGTATGCCACTTTTATTAATGCACCTCTTATTGTGGAGATTTTGGGTGTCCCAATTTCTTTAAAGAAGAAGTTTGTATAGTTGAAAAACCCTCTTTTGTGATTAGTTTCTTTCTTGAGATTTAATATTTTTCTTGGTTGAATATTATGAATTTAGCAATAATTATTTTATATAATCATTCAACAATGTATGTTTTACTTAAAACACCCATTTTTAAAAAAGCATATTTAAAACTAAAGAAAACTAAATGCATCTTAACATTTACTTACCTTTAAAAAAATGCAATTTATCAATCAAATGCAATGTGAGGACTCTCCATTATTTTGATAATGTTTTTGTAAAGCTCTTGGTAGTGATGAACCAAATGTCCATTATCCCCCAAAAAGGAAGTGAGTTAAAATTTGATAGCCCTTTATTGACATTGTGTTTGTTTTTTTTCTCAAAGCAATAATTTGTAATTTATTGTAGATTACCCTCAATTTACTCAAAGGCATCCTCTAAGTCGGTATAAATTCAAACATAGAAACCCTTACCATAATTGTTTTGGTTGTTATGTTCATAATTCTCAAGAAATTTTGGTTATATTTTTAGTTAACATTATTATGTTTATCTTTGTAGACAAAAACTTCACATTCATTACATCTTACTTTGTAGATATTACCAATTATCATAATTTATAAATATGTGAGGACACATTATAGTCTTATGTGATACTTGTAATTGAAGTCGTCATTATATTCATAATTCTTATGAGGATCTGTGTTACACTTTTTGTTAACTTTATTATGCTTATCTTTGTAAACAATTACTTCACATTCATAACATCTTTATTAAAAAAAATAAGCTCAAAAATAGAATAATATGCTTAGTTACTTTTGGTATTACTAATGATCATAATTTATAAACATATGCAGAGGACACACCACAATGTTCAATGACACTTGTAATTGTTTTGGTTGTTCATGAATATTTTTCATTTCATCAGTCAACCTTCAAGTATATTTTCAGTCTTTGGTTTCTTTCCTTAAAAACTTCATCAATTTTTACACCTGCTTGGTCTCTCTCTCTCTCTCTCTCTCTCTCTCTCTCTCTCTCTCTCAAACACACTTTAAAACATTGGATAGGATCAATAATTCCTCATGAAATAACATTATTCACTATAAACATGTTCCCTCTTATTATTATTATTATTGTGAGTTGACCTTTAAGTCCTCAGATAGGACTAGGCCTTCTTCACAAAATTACATTTCATAAAATTTATTTTCTCTGAATCCATAGCTAATTGTCTTCCCAAAAAATAAGGAAATGGTCAAGAATTGTGTCTCCATATCATGATATTCACTCATATTATTTTTTTGTAACTCCTCTAACAATATAACATGCCTTATGATTATGATTAAAACTTGTCATTTACCATGTTAAAAACACACATTTGTTGGGATTTGAGAAACCGTAATCATTCCATGGTTATTTTCATCCTCTCCCCACATTTTTAAATAACTTTATCATACATATCTCTATTGACAATAACTTCATATTCATTAGATCTTACTTATTAATAAATAAATAAAAACTTTATAACATCTTTAGTTACTTTTAGAATTATTAATGATCATAGTTTACAAACATTTGAGGACATGTCACAATATGTGACACATGTAATTGTGTCGATTGTCATTTAGTTGCCCCATGCCATCTTGTATGTGTTTTGTTAAACTCAATTCTTCGTGTTCATTTTCTTTAATGTAACAATAATTTATTTTCTATTGAAAATTAATTGAGATTACTCTCAAAACGATTTTGGTTGAACACAAATACTCATTTTATTCAACAATACAAATGCATAGACAAGCATTTTTTACAAACGAGGAAACATGTCAAATCCTAAGACTACTCCATAAAACTTATCCCTATTATCTCTCTCTATGACCTATCTACATGAGTTTAATTACAACTCACAATATATTAGAAATTTATTAAAAACAACAAATAATAACCAACAAATAATCTCACACATCTGAGAACTAATAAGCACTTTCCTAACATTCCTCCCCTGCCTTAATGATCGCATGAGCGGAGGTCTTATACGGACTAAATTTCTACATATTACCCTTCCACCCTTCCAAATTTTGACTTTGTGGACATCTGATTTAGCCAATAATGCATCCGTACAAAGAGAGAACATTATTACATTTATTGTTGTCTACCTTAAAATATATAAGTTTATTTAAAGCTTTTGACAACGGGCAATTGACAACACAAAAATCTTTAGAAACAAGAAACTAAAAACGATACATAAAAACTAAACCACCTAAACACAACAATAAATATAAAATAAAAAAACAACACATTTAAATAAAAGACTAATAAATAAACTATTACCAACATATCCTAAAACAAAATATTAAAAAAACAATCTAGAAATACTTAAAACGTAAAATACTAAGCAAATTTGTCACTCTTTACGAGCACCACCAAATGCCATTAAATACCTAAACCTTAAAATGAAGTACAAAAGACTTTAATCAAAAAACCTCATAATACAATATTTAAGCAATAAATTATGCGCTAAACAATAAACAATAACTTTAAACGAAAGAACACCTAGTTATGCAAAAACTTCGAGCCCAACAAGAAATAAAGAGATAGTGGCAAGATTTGATAGCGAGTCAGAGCTTGATAGCGAGATCAAGGCATTTGTATGCATTAGTTATTTGATCTTAGGTCATGGAGAAAAACCAGATAGTAGATGAGTTTGACACAATGTTTGATGTATATCAATGCCACGAGGAAGTCGAGCTTGGTGAAATGCATGTTGACTCTAAATTTGCGTTGATGTAAATGCCTTCAAAAATGTGAGGCAACGTTGGATCAAGAATGAAATCACCGAGTAGTTTGAACCACAAGAGTCAAATATGGAATGCATGCAATGTTGAGCTTGCATATGCAAAGGAGTTCAGATTGGCTCGAGTCCGCCTTGGACGATGAGACAAAGCTTGAAGTGTATGTAAATCACCAATATGTAAATCACCAGATGGTAGCTCAAAGAGCTTGATCCGTTTAAATTTATCATGATGTGTAGAAGTCCAAGGCAAAATCCAAAGCAAGAGTTGGACTCGATAAGATCTGATCCAAGACTAAAAACCCAAACCCTCATGCAAATACACACGCATACAAAGATCCCCAATGAAAAAGTCAATGCATAAAACATAACCGCGCAAAAACACAAGTTCAATCAATAGCATTCTATGCAAATCATGATCCAAGCCTTCAAACCCTATGTATGCCATATGCCTCAATCCTCTTCACAAATCTGAAAAATAACTCTTTCGCAATCAAAAAACTTGCAAAAAGTATTTGTAAGCCATAATATAATCTAGCATTCGTACAAATGATAGAAGAATTACATGTGGTTTGCACTGTTCTTTTGTTGTCAACGTGAATGAACCTATCAAACAAATGTCTGCCACAAGAAGAGTGTTGGATGTGGTCTACACTCCAAAACTCTTATTACGAACAAGCTCTGAAATTGCGGAGGGGTCCATCAGAACCTACAGTGATACCAATATTGAAAATTGGTTGAGATTACTCTCAAAAAGATTTTGCTCAATCACAAATACTTAGTTTATTCAGCAACAAAAATGCATACATATAGACAAGCATCTCCTACAAACTCTAAGACTACTCCGTAAAATTTATCTATCCTTATTATCTCTCTCTAAGACCTATCTCCCTGAGCTTTATTACAACTCACAATATATTACAAATATACTAAACACAACAAATGATAACCGACATATGATCTCACACGTGAGAAATAATAAACATTTTCTATGGAAATGTTTGACTTGCATCTCCTACAAAGATTTGAATATTTTCAGTTATATCATATCCTTTTTCAAAGAACTAAATGAATACAGAGATTACAGTTATATCGTATCATTTTTTTAGCAGCTCATTTACAGAGGGATTTTAAATATTTACAGCTATATCAATCTAAAGACTTGAATAATTATTAGTAGCCCATACTCAATATTCAGTACAAAGAACTAAATGAATGCAATAATGATTATTATTTTCCACGACTTGATTGATATTTGTCCTCGTCTCTGTACTTAAACTCGTTACGTCTAAACTCACTCTGTCGGCAACGGCAGAATCTTGAGATTTAACCAAACTCATTTAATACTTTCTGTTAGTCATTCTAGTCCCACAAAGTAGAGGGTTATCGTACTATACATCATTCATACGAACAAATTGAAGGAATCCAAAAGCGCTTGATTACAAGCAAGATTAAAATCAAAAGCACGGTTCCATATGACATCATGCTAAGTGAAATGGGAGCTGTTCTTATCGAGGCACTTGCTATGGTTCGCCTTTTAAGCTATTTAAAAAGAATCGAAAAAATGGAAGAGGATAGATGGTCTAAAGTTGTTTTTAGTGATACACTATGTAAGCGAAAAAAGACTTGGATGCAACAAAATATCGCATGGATGAGTAAATGGAATATTCAATTCAATATGTGCCCCACAAATAATAAAGAAATAAAAGTCTTTGTTATGGAGAAATTTTACAAGAGAAATTGGGGAAGCGAGATCGGGAAGAAGAAACTATATTATATAAATGAGTTCAACCCCACTTGTGATCAACTCCAAAAAGCGTACATAGGAGCCAACATTTCTTGGAGGGCTAAAATTCTTATTGCTCAGCTGAGAACCAACTCTCACCAACTTCGTTGTGAGACCGGGCGTTGGAAGAGGCCAAAGGAGGCTTGGGAAGAGAGAATTTGCAGATTTTGCAATTCTGGAAAAGTGGAAACTGAACAGCACTTTATTCTAGAATGTGAGGCCTACAAAGATAGCAGAGATAAATTTGCGGATACTATATGTGACAGTTCTTGGCATAACCTATTCAACGAAGAGCACATTGAGCAATTAGGGGGGCTCATCATCAGCCTACACAAGAAGCGAACAGTGCTACTTAAATCTGCTTGAGTTGTCTTGCTGTCCCATAGACTATTTTTAGTCTCGTGGACGTTAAAATTTTTATTATTATTATTATCTTTGTGGGCGAGTGTGTGTGTGTTTTTTATTCAATTTTTTTTTAACTTTTTAATGATTGAATTCTAATCGCATTTTCACCTGCTTGAACCAGTTTGTCAAAAATTAGTGACACGGTTCTGTTTCATATTTAAAATAGTGGATTTGCATTATTGACACGCTTGTCACCCACCTCACCGAGCTATTAAGGGAACAATTTTGAGCAGCTTTCTTCCTTATGCAAAGGTAGCATGGTTCATGTAAGGCCTTAAAAACAATTTAATTTTGACTGTGCCACCCAATTTTCTCACATTAAGGGTTACAATCCACATTCATATGAAAAGCTTCTCCTCTATATAATAATTTCATCATAGGCAACAATAAAGGTACATATGAAAAGCTTCTCCTGCATACAGGTATTTCATCATAGGCCACCATCAAAGCTTCACCGTGCAAAGATTCTGCTCCTTTGCCAAATTTTAAAAGCGCAGTCTATCGATAAAATCTCCATCTTCAACAATTTGTTGCATCACAGGGATCATCAAGATTCAACATCTGTATCTGTGCCCTATATCAAAAAGCAAAAGAAATGATAAGAGCGGAGCACATGATTAAGAAGGAAATATATATAGATTAATAAAGTGAACAAGGGTGAATTCTAGCAACAGTACAACAGGACCTATAATTTGGGACATATCGTAATTTCATGTTTTCGTGTTGTTGTCTTTGCTGGACCATAAGCATTGGTGACAAGCATACATAATAATACAAAAAATAAACTCTGATTGAATTTGTAAAGAATTAATACTTTTTTTCTTAGTTATTGTTGTCAGCCCTGTAGAGAGTTGATAACATGGATCATGATACATGTACGACGGTATAACTTGCCACACATGTTCTTGCTTTTGTCATATCAAAATACTTGTTTCGAGATACACCTTTGACCTGGTTTTTCAAACTCTATAAATACAAATCTATAGTTTTGCCATCTACCAAAATACTTTCTTTACGTTCACAAATCAGGTTTGATAATGACCTGAAGTAATGAAAGGAAAATGTAACCTATATGAAGCCATTCTGAACCAAATATATACAAAAATAGCTAACGGAAGAACAGAAAGCAAGCCCCAGGATACAACAGTTGATACAGAATATCTACATACAATAACTTAATTTCCAGTTAATT
The DNA here is from genome assembly GCA_037957365.1 of Torreya grandis. NCBI lineage: Eukaryota > Viridiplantae > Streptophyta > Pinopsida > Cupressales > Taxaceae > Torreya > Torreya grandis. Next base: position 1,152,442 of record JARHVA010003530.1, on the reverse strand, counting down.
AAATCAATTTCCATTTTAGCACTAATCATGAATCATATGAATTTGGTTTGAAGTTTACATGCTGCTTATAAGATGACACGGCATGCATTGCAGAGGCCTAGCTTCAAAGGTCAAAATGGAGCTTGCAATATTTCAAGTCTTCAATCTGGAGAAACAGTATGGTTGGAAAAATGATGAAACTTCAAGATTAAATTTTCTATTACATTGGATCTATTGTGCAATGTGAAAACATCAAAAAAAACTTTTGATGACAAAACAGGGAAGAAACAAAATCCCTTCGTCCTAGCGTTATAAGAAGTTATCTCTTATAATTTATTTTTTTAGTCACCTAGGATAAGAAATGTTATGCACCGATGCTCCAAGTGGCTTATCACCTCGGCCAAAAATAGCATAAATCCTGTCACACAGACTTCTCAATAACAGTATGATGGAAGAGAAAGATATACATTGAGCTCACTACAACCACCAAATATATGTCCCAGAAATCATAGCAGAGTCTACTCAAGGGAATTGGAAGTAACACAAATAGAAGCCTGATTGATGCTGACTGTAGAAAATCCTGTGACTGAATTTGATATTAAGAGGGGTAAAACATTAATCACTAGAGAAAAGTTATCTACTGACCTCCAACCAGCAGCTTGACCTTTAGATTAATGCATTTCCCTTGTGCTAAAAATCTCGTGCTCCTTCATTTTCTGCTGAAACCTTGCAAGACAGGCCTGTAGGTTAACCAACCCTGTTGCTTTGCGTGATAGAACAGAACTTAGTTGAGACACATAGCGATCTATACGGCTACCGGGCTGATCCACTTCTGTGATAAGCTTCATTTCCTGGAGAATGGATAAAGTACAAAAATTCCTCAGTTAAACAAACGCATGTGAAAATGCTTAGAATCTTACTTCTCTTCTTGATACAACCTTCTTCACAAGACATGAGTCAGACAGATCATTCCTATCATTGACCCTTTTGCAACGAAATAAACCACAGATATAAGCAAACTAGATTTGGAAGATATTGTAATATTATGGTCAACAAGCAAGATTATAAAAATTAAATGAATAATAGAAAACAAAGATGACCAATAAATAACTAGAACAAAAATAATTAAAATGACAAATCAAAACTAAACCATCGTATCTACATTTGGGAAAGATTTTGCAAGAAAATGAATAAACAAAATGACAACAATAAAAGGTTGAAAGGAAAATGTTGATTGAGGCATTGATTGCATAGAAGCACGTCTAGTTTACTTAAAAGCTAGAAAAGCATGATCACAAACTCTCAATTTTCAGCCGGGCAATGCATCAATATCAATATTCAGTACAGATTCTAGAAGCTCACCTCACGTACTAATTCCATTGTGTCTTCAATCTCCTTCCTGTGGGAAGCTATTAAAGCCTCCTCTTGCTTCAGTAAAATCAAGATTAAAGTGTTAGTATAGGCTTAGCAATCTCCCTATAACGGTCATTTTTCAATAGTATCATGCAAAATACACAGAAAATTACAAATATACAACTATAAAACAATAGGCTAGTCTCACAGGACAATCACTAAAAAGAGATGCAGTAAATTATCATTTGTAAATTGTCATTACAAAACATACTTTGCATACCTCAAGTATTGCATTTATGCGTTCATCATACTCAGTTTCCTTTGGTCTCATGGAAGCAGTATTTGAAGCAGATTCATCAGTATATTGTTGTTGCGAGCTATAAAAAGCATTTGATGCATCAGGTTTGACATCCTCTTTAGATTGCCAGTGCATTTGTTTCTCAGGCTTCTGTTCTCTAGATACCTTCCGACCAGTTGGAGAAACCATTTGCATCCAATTTTCATCATGCATATCATTGGATTTTGCACCTGCCAAAGATACTTTCTGACTACCAGCAAACTTTTCTCTCAAGTTGGCTCTTTCCTTTTCTAAAGAATTTGAAGTCATTCCAGTTTCATTTCTAGTGTTAAAAGAATAATTTGAAACTAAATTAGAGGAATGTGCATCAAGGTCTCCATTCTGACTGTAATAGGGTGGACTATCTACTGTTTTTCTAGTATTATATGTAACTGATGCCTCCTGATTAGAATCAGTAGACTCCCCGGAAGCCACCAGGCCAGATGGTGGTGAATCCTTTTGGGGAGGAGCTAAATTGCTTACAGTTTGATCCTTTTTATTGTTGCTCTTTGATAGTCCTTTAACTCTGCAGTTCTCCAGCCATACAAAAAAACAAGAAATATCAGCAAAGTAGGATAGAATTAGATTTCTCCTATACGGCATAGACTAAAATGATCCTAGATGAAAAAGTATCAAAATATTTTGAAATCTCACCTATCCGCGTATCTAAGAGTATTGAGTGAATGTTCACAAGACCCTGCATTTGGAGAAATACATGAGATCATTACCGTGCGTGAATCACCGACAAATGAATCACGAAGCACCTCTGTTAGCTTGCTTCCGCGAAAGGGAATGTGAATCTGATCATTATCAAGAGCACGTATGCACTCTTTCAAAGCCAATAGGCTCTTATTGATCTCCGCTCCCTCCATCCTGTACAAGCAATGCCAAATAATTAGCGAATTATTGGTTTCAGCATCAAGTTATGCTAAAGAGATATACTACAGACTAAGCAAGATCCCTAAACATTGCTTACCTTGTTTGCCTGTCATTGTCTGTTGTGTCAGCACCGCGTTCACTTCCAGCAAGGTCAATAAAAGACATCTTCCCAACTATTTTGGCCCCTTTTGTCTCATTGCCACTATTATGTTTTTTAATAACCAGTTGTAGAATAGCATGAGATCTTGAAGACTCTTCATTGGCACCAGTTGAGCCAGTGCTTCGAGATGCATTTCCCTTCTCAATATAATCTCTCACAACTTGTACATCTGAGACTTCAAATTCTTGCAAGCCAACAATACAGACTTGTTGCCGACCATCCTCCCTCATGCACAATTTCCTTAAATTTTTCAAAAATGGCATGAATTATCCTTCGTGCACTACTTCACTTTAAAAAATTCAAAATGGCATGATTTATGCATAGACATGTAACTGAAAAAACAAATATTTCAATGGAAATGAAAAAAATATTTAGGCTGCTGCATTGACCAAATAATTAAGTAAATAATAAAAAAAGTACATGCTCATTAAATGCATTATGAATTGAGTTACTGGATTCATTGGAACCCTGAAAAAGCACTCTTATTTGTCTGTCATATATGTGGGTGTTATTTGCTCCTATGTGGGAGTTCATTTCAGGTTCAATAAAAGGTGATGTAAAAGCAATTTTTTGTTCCCTTGGAAGACCATTTTTTATCAAATGGATATATTATAATTTGAAACATTTCACCATATGTTCATCTTTGCCCAATGTTAATCGCACCTGCCGCAAAGTGACACAATCGACCAAGGACAAAAGTGTCACCAACTGAAAAGTAACTCATTCAACCATGAATGAACTTGTAACCCTGACTGAACCTGTCACTTGCTGAGCAACAAATCTTATTTGTCTAACACATGTGGGTGTTATTTGTTCATGTGGAAATTCACTTTAGGTTCAAAAAAAGGAATGTAGAAGCAAAACTTTGTTCTTTTGGAACTTGGAAGACCATTGTCTTCTACTTGATATATTACCATTTTTAATCCAGAATGGATCAGTTGTAATTTGAAGATACTTCAATATATGTTCATTTATGTCCATGTAAATCATTTAAGTGGTTTGTATTATCTTTAAGACACTTAACAACATTGTAGTCACGCTCCAAGATGTTAAAGACTAAGCCAGCATGTTGCAGGTAATTTTGTAGGGTTGGAAAAGTGTGTAGGAGGCTGTATGGAAAGTCTGGACAATTAGGGACCCCTTTGAACTTGCCAATCTTAAAAACATAGCAAAGTGACACATTCAACCAGAGACAAAACTGCTACCTGCTGAAAAGTGACGCATTCACCAATGCACGAACCTACTTCCAACTGTTGAGAAAAGGCATCACTGGTTTCTTCTGTGACCGTTTGTAATCCAAATTGGCATAAGTAAAGCTCTTTGTGCACTACTATGGGCATCTAAAAGTTGAGTTCTGTAGTTGCAACAAGCTATAACAAGTGGGTTTTTGCAGAGCATAGTGAATTGAGTGCAAAACAAACAAGATAGATGGTTGAAGAAGTTTTCATGATGGCGAGGGCAGAGTCCCACTGCTAGACTGTTTACCCACACCAAGTTTCTAGTGTAAATCTTGTGTTTTTACTTGTCCATTTACCACATTGACTCTTTTCCATGTTCTCACAGGTCAAATCTTCATTTCCATTACTAAGATCTGCAATCAGACCACTCTATAAACAAATAAGATAGGTGGTTGAAGAAGTCTGATATCAGCCACAGCAGCCTTGTTTGTAACCTTGCATTTTCATGATGGCGAGAGGCACAGTCCCACTGCTAGAGTTTTTACCCACACCGAGTTTCTACAAGGTAACTCTTGTGTATTTACTTGTTTGTAACATACGTGATTGAAGAAGTTTGATATGGGTCACAGTGGCTTTGTTTGTAACCTTGCATTTTCATGACGGCGAGGGGCGCAGTCTGATATGAGTCCCACTGCTAGAGTTTCTACCCACACCGAGTTTCTGCAAGCTAACTCGTGTATTTACTTGTTTGTAACATAGGTGATTGAAGAAGTCTGATATGAGTCACAGTGGCTTTGTTTGTAACCTTGCATTTTCATGATGGTGAGGGGCACAGTCCCACTGCTAGAGTTTTTACCCACACCGAGTTTGTACAGTGTAATTCTTATGTGTTTACTTGTTTGTTTGCCATATTGACTATTTTCCATGTTTTCACGGTCAGTTCTTCATTTTCATTACCAAGATCTGCAATTGGCCCACTCTATAAACATATGTGCATAATAGAAGTACATAAAAGTCTGCACATAAGTAATTGAATTCAGTCGTAGGCATTGGCATAAACAAATAAATTACAGATCAACTTTGACATCTACAATATCGGTACATTATGGTTTTTGTATCAAACAAATGAACTCTCCAGTTGATCAAAGCCTTGGCATCCAGGTTTCTTTTCAGTTGACTAGCTTCTGAACTTTATCCATTATTTTCTATTAATAATCATTTAAAACATAATGGTATGCACCAGAGAATCATAAGTTGCCAATAGAAAAATTCAGTGCTCTCTAAAAGCTTTTTGTAATGGCAATAGTCTCACAGCGGGCAGCAAAAGCACAAATCCCAAATCCCTAGCAGGTTTGCCACCAGAGAGTAACATCAAAATGCAGTAACTGACAGGTTAACCCATAGATTGCATAATTGAGGAGTACTTGCCGGTTACTCAGGTGCTTGCAGGAAAAACCCTGAAATGAATAACAGCTGCTCGAACTCACCATATTTTTATAATTTGTAATTTGAAATGATTATAGATTCTTGTAATTTGTATTTGTAGATTCTTGGACTCGTAGATTCTTGTTGTATTCGCATGATTATGCGATTTTGTACTTCATTTGTATTCAAATCTAATAGAAAACACTTTCCTAACATTTTACAGGCTCATCTAATACATTATGGCATCATGCAACTGTAATTTCTATAAAATTTATGTTTTTTTGATAAATTTAAGTATTTTTTGCCTTTGTCGGTTATTCCTGGTTATTCGATCACCCCTGTCGAATACTCTCCAGTTATTCAAAATTTCCACTTGGCGAGTACCCGCCAGTTACGGGTATGTATACTATGGGTAAACCTATTCCACTACATGTGATTCCTAGTTGGAAATAAAATGGCACATTCCCAACTCCCATCAGTCATTTAAAAAAGGGCTCATGAGACCACTTGTTTTATCCCATCAGACATTAAAAAGGGTTCATGAGACCACTTATTTTATCAGTGTAAAAATTACAATCATCATCACAGCAATCCTGTGCCACATGGAAGACTTTCTAGTCCCATCCAATTATTTTAAGGAAAATCGTCACAGAGATAATGAAATCTGATTTCCAAACAAACAAATTATCCTTCCTCAGAATTGCAGGAAATGCAATGGCCCAGTGCCATTGCACATTTGAATGGCCCACAACCCATTCACAATGCAAGGCCATGGGTTGTTGTCTCTAGCATGGCTGCTGTCACTGCAAACAGATGCGTTGTGGCGTGGTTGCGGAGCTGTTTTGAGTTGTTGCCACAAAGTTCTGTGCCCTCACCCCTCACATTGCTCCCAATCCCATTCTCCACCCCTGCGCTGGACTCTGCTACTTATTCCACGAGCACCCCATATCATCACAAGTCACAACAACAAAGCACCTATAATACCATTAGCAACAAAGTGGATTAGGGTGTTCTATTGCACAGAAAACTGACTGCTTACTCATCATCAACTAATATGGAAAACCCTACATCAACGATAGAACGGAGTGCCTTAGTGCCTTTTTGGAGTACCCAATTTGCCATGTGGAATGTGGATGCAGCAGTTGCAGTTTGAGACGAAATTGAAGCTGTAGCTGATACTCCTGAAACTCGCACCGTTTCCATTCTCCTACTTGCAGCATTTGTTGGACGAGCTTTATTCACTTTTGGGGTAAACATTTTATCGTCTCTCCTCTTTTGTATTAGACTTTCAATTTACAAACATTTTTGCCAATATTGCTAAAAATGTTATCTGAGAAATTTTAAAACAGGAGAGAGCTCAACAGTTAAATTAGCCAATTATGGACCAAGAGGATTTACTTTTACACAAAATGATAGACAAAGATGATTATACAGCAGGTTTTTTTGTGGGGGAAGTTAATTGCTGGAATAGCCTTGCTCACTTTTGGGGTAAATTTTCATTTTGTCTCTCTCCTCTTTTGTATTAAACTTTCAATTTAAAAACAGTTTTGCCGATAACACTACAAAGTTACCCAGGATTGCATTGTGCAACAGGTGATTTACCTGGCAGCAAAAGACTTCCAGGAGAAAGGTGAGAGGGATATTTTTAAAACAGGAGAGAGCACAACAAAAGAAGGAGAAGAAGTCCAGAAGAGTTAAATTAGCTAAGCATGGACCAAGAGGATATATACAAAAGGATAGACCAAGATGATCATACAGCAGATTTGTTTTTGGGAAGTTAATTGCATTTTAACTATTTTGTATATATTGTTGAGCAAGGTACAGCCGTAGAGTTACTGGACAATATCGTACAACTACAAAGCACTCTCGAAGGCATTCTCCTTTGTGAGTTGTTTTCATTTTTCCTATTAAATGGACTTAAATGGGGCAACCATTCTTTTAGGTATTTGCTATTTTTTGTTAAGGTTTGATGCCAATTTATTTTGAGAATCCAAATAAAGTTGGAAAATCTGTTTCTTATGCACAACCCCCCCAACAGAGTTTCTTGTCACATTTCCATTGCAGTTTCTCGTCTCTGGTAACTATGATCTTCATCCAGAAGTTCAAGCTTCTTCCCCACCGACAAGATCATCTTCATCACAGACTGCTTTTAGATTGCCTGGTCAATAAACTCAATACACTATGAGTGGAGAGAGACAACCACAAGCAGCAGCAGCAGCAGCAGCAGCATTGGCACCTGCCCACATCAAGTTACGTAAGGTTGTTTCCTCCTTATTGTCTGAATTCGTATCCATGTTTGTGGTTTGTCTCCATTGTCTTGTACCAAAAGAAATAAATAAATGGCATTTGTGAGTACTCTCCCACACCTTCCTACCTTTGCCTACAGTTTGAAATTTAAGTGTTCATAAATTAGCACAACACCAATAGTGTATGCAATCAAAACTTATTCACCAACTATTTGCCTTACACCATAACTATATCACTACATATGACGTCATCAAACATCTTACAGTTTTTGTAAATATCAGAGTTACATGGATAAAGATACAGATATGGATATGGATACGGTATCAGATACAAATACAAATACAGCTGATTTTTAAGACCCTCTGATATGGATACGGTTGGATATGGCATATATATACCTTAGATTTAATTTTTTATACATTATATGACTTCTTTTTCTTCCATTCACAACCTTGTAGAATGCATGCGAATTACACTGCTGGCCCACTAGAAAGGTAGGAAGTTGTGTACTCCATGGATTAAAAAATTTGCAGGTTGCGCAAGCCAAAGGGAAATAGACGAAATAGAAGAAAAGATAATATTCAAATCAAATCATAACAGATCAAGCAGAGCCAATGTGCTATTTTGAAGGAAAATGCGAATCAATGCTCATTCAGCTCTACATCCTCAGTTGCTGCTGCTAAAATGCATTTTAGACTGTCGTACTCGTCTGCAGTTTTTAATAATCTTTTTAGTATTTTGAAGGATTATTTGTCAAGTTAATTTTTTTTTAAAACTTTTAAATGAGATATGGCTACAAATGGTCCGCATACTGTATCCAGACATACCCAATACGGCCCAATTTCTGTCTCGTATCTACATATGGCCGCATACAGTATCCAAGCCATATCCGAGCCACACTGTACATGTGTCCGTATATGGCACACAGATACACGATACGCACACCCGCTATGCCGTATTCTGCAACCCTGATCATTATTCAAACATCATTTTCCTTCTTCAAAGCTTTGGTAGAGACAATGCTTTCTCTTGATCAACCATAGTAAAATATAAAATGCTTTCCATTTCATTCCAACAGAATTGCCTTATGTCCCATATATCTTGCTATCTCCTTCTCTCCCTCCTGTCTCATTTCTCCTACTTTTTAGATTTCCAGAAAAGCTTATTTTACCTTTTTTATCAATCCACTAAACTGATTGTTTTTCCTCCAACTGTATGAAGTAAATCAGTCCTCTAAGTATTTTCTTGTTAATGACTGGCAGCTGAAGGAAATCTACGAGAAAAATTTCCTATTTCCAACAATCAAAAACAAGTATTCTGCAGCAAAAAATATTAAAATACAATTTAAAATTTGACCAGCCAACAATTTATCTTAAACATTTGTAGTTTTGCTTTTAAAGGATGCCTTGTTAAGATTTTGAATGTGTGAAAAAGTCGGACAGACCTAAGGTATATTCAGTTCATACTTGTAGAAAACTCTTTATGCAATATCGAACATGCTCTAAAAAATCATGTCAATGGCCAAACCTTAGGCTTAAGCATCAGCTTATAGAAGCTGTGTTTGAAGTGAACTTTGGAAGATGAATGTAAATTTTAGGAAAGATTTTACAAATTTCAGGAACAAATTGAGCCTATTCTTAATTTTCAAACTTAATGCCAAATTTTATGAGAATATTTTGTGTAGCCAATTTTTTTTCGATTTTTATAGTCGCTAAATGTGAAGCTCAATTTAAATTGGGCTACCTAGCTTGCAGCATTCAGCACAAGAGTTTGAAACAAAGGTGCAATTCCCTTCCACATGCAATAAAAAAAGACAGGAAAACTAATCTGACATATGCGGCAATCAACATACCTCCTATCACTGAGAAGATCGAAGAGTTTACCCCCATAAATCTCAAAAAAACTAAGCCACAGGCGGAATCCCTGATTTCGGTGTACAGGTTGATGCATACGCCCTAGTATATCCTCTGATGCCTTAAGAGGCAAAGGCTGCATTGTATAAGTTTTTCCACTCCCTGGATACATAAATATTGAAGTAAGAATTAGCAGAGGATCAAAATGAATAAACCATTTCAATCTCTGTGCCTATCAGTATTACAGACCAGTGAAAATTGAAGACAAGTGACAAATGATCCTTATCTGTGAAATTCAACCAATGGTACAATAAGACAATTTTCTCATATAACAAAATTTCAATCCTTATCCACCTAGAATTAGACGCCCGTTCAATTTGTAGCATAATACTTATTTGCCAAAACTCAACCAACAGCATAATATGTAGCATTTACTCATACCAAACAATATCTCAATCTTCATCCACCTATTACTAATAGCCTGTTCAATTTGTCAGACGAAAAAAAATTAAACAACAAAACTGATCAAAATGGTGGTGGACTTACCCGTCTGACCATATGCAAAGCATGTTGCTTTTGTGCGACGAAAGAGAGTAGGAATAATAGGCTCCACAGTACATCGATAAACCTGCAAATTAAATCTAAAATATAAGCCCCAAATAAACTCACACAATGAGAAAAAACCATACCAAAAGCCATACACAAAGGGCAATGCATGCCCACAGTAGCCTAGAATCCTTAACACCAAAGAATGGTACAGATATGCACAAAAATATATAAGAAATGCAAATCCAAACAATCTCGAGCTCTTCTATTATTTAAACAATTTAGGTGCAGAATGGCTCTTGGATTCTAGAACTTAACTTCCAAAATCGACTGGTCCATATCATAACACAAGAAAAGCGCAATTGAAGAATTAGAGTTTTACCCTTCATTATCTAGGTGCACGTGGCATGTAACAGGATATGTTGCTCAAGAACCAGAATTTCTTAAGCAGCGTCTTCATATTCATTCAATTTATATTCAAGGAATAAAAAGAAATTATGAGAAGCAAAAATTATTCCTAATTGAAGCAATGCTATGGTTGGTTTGTTGAGACAGATGTTTTGTGTTGCATTCCTATGGCTAGTAGCAAATTATAAGAACAAAATGTCGATACCATGTACATAAATTTCAAAATACAGAATTCGACCTTTTAACAGTCTGTCTGCCCAATGATTAACAATTTAAGCAAGGCTGTTGAGAATAAAGACGAGTTATTTCCATCATTAATGTAAAAGCATAGGCATATGAATAGACAGACTTAAGATGAAACAATGTAAAAAGAGCTCCCACCTACCATCTCCCTGCGACCATGCCCTATTAGAGGAAGCCAACCACCCGAAGGCTGATTGGATTAAAAAACAGCCCTATTAGAGGAAGCCAACCCCCTCCCCAACCAGGCTCTAATTTCAGATCTGTGGTTTGTAATGAGAAAAATCAGATCTGCAAAGAAGACCTGCTCTAGTTATTCCCCGCCATGCTCATAGAAGCATAATCCGTCCAAATTTTCCAACCAAAAAAGAGAATGGTTTCTATCTAAGGATGGAACTCCCACCCTAGGACAAATTTTCAGTAGATGAAAAGGAAAACAGGTTATAGCTGCTCAAGGAGATGGCCCTAATGTGCCTATTTATGGGAGTTTTCCCTGGATCAAAAACACTTAATATCGATACAAGAGGTTGGAAACCAGTTGGTTCTTGGACATCCTCATCATGCCCAAAGGGTATTGCATGCCAATATTCTCAAAACAAGGTAAATATCGGTGTTTTTTAATGAAATCATGGTCCCCAGCCTTCAACCCAAGTCAACCTCTCAAGTACGGTCCCAGTTTGGGTAAGACTTCCCCTTCTCCCAAGTGAATATCGGCAAGATTACTGTCAGGAAAATAGGCAATGCTTTTGGAGAATACATCACAGCATCTTCATAAAGCAACCAGGAGTTCTCAACTACACCAGAGTCTGTGTCAACATTGATTGGAGATGCAATTACAAAACAAAATACAGTTGAACATGGAAGGAATTGAGCAGGAACAACCGATAGACTATAAATAATATTTTCCCCACCGTGCAAGACTAGGAACGAAGAAACCAGCAGACCATGAGTAGAACAACAATTAAAAAAAACAGGAGAGTAGCACGGTACAAGGGTGCAACCAAGAGAATTAAGTATCGATCCATGGAAAAAAACCACACAACCAGCCCAAAGACTCGAGGAGAGGACAAATTTCAAAGAGGCTACACAAGAAAAGGCATGCCAACAACCCAGCCAACCAAACAAGTCAGCACTTCAAATTCCTTTGAAGCACTCAAGCATCCCAAGATCAATGAAATGGAAGGTATACAAAGCAACCAGGAGCAAAAGACAAGTCCTCTCCAAGCCCTAGATTCATGGGAGGATATGAAAGTGGAAGACATCTCCATAGGCCAGCCAAAGGAAGTTGAAGAACCACTCAAAGTCAACCTGCAACACAAGCACTGGAGGAAGAGCAAAAATCAGGTAATCTGTCAAAACCCACAACAGTTCAAGTACTTGTCACATCATTAGCAAACTCCTCTAAACCAGCACACAGATCTAGGGCCGCCAAAGGCAAGAACAAGACCCAACAAAAAGCTGAAATCATCATATTTCTGCCCAAAAAAGTCATCAAAAAAAGAAAACCCACTTAGGAAGCCATAAAAGCTTCCTATCAGGGGAAGAAATTGGAGAGTCAGAAGCAGCTGATCAAATCTAGGTAGGCATGGTAGTTTTATTAGATATAGATTTCATTAGCCACAAGCAAGGTAATGCAGATTTCAGATTTTAGATGGTTATAGTAGTTTTATTAGATAGATTTCATTAGACAGTACTTTTGTTGTTTTTTTCCAATATCAGGGACCAATATATTGTAATGCCCACTGCTGATACATAACCATGGTCTGATACAATGCAGAAATGTTTAAACAGACTCAGTCTTATATTATCCTAAATCTAAATGAAACTTATTTTATACAAGTATTTTAAATTTTTTTGTTATAATAGAATTGAACTTTTATAAAAAAAATCAACATACTTTGACAAACCTTCGAACTGCAAAACGAGTGATATAACCAGAATATAGTACTAAACTGTAATATATCCTAAATCAGCATTATATATCCTAAATTGAAAGACAATTATTTTATACACGTATTTTAATTTATTATTATAATGGAATTGAACTTTTGTCCGAAAAAATCAACATACTTTGAAAAAACTTGTAACTGCAAAACCAGTGATATAACCAGAATATAGTAATAAACCATAAAAATAAATACATAGAAGCTATTATAAAGGTGATATCTGTGCATTTGACCTTAATATAAAAAATTCAAATACATTATATCCTAGACAAAACAAATACAATCTCGAGTGTCCTTGTCATCCTCTACCATTATAGACATATCAATGGTGTCTCGTCTTTCAACAGATCAGCAATCACTAGATATTTGAGAATAATAGCTAATAACCAGACTCCGTTGACTAAACTAATAAGTACTACGATTGAAAATTATGATAACCACCATAGTGAGAGCTATTAGGACTCCCAAGTATAAAGCTATACGTCCAAGAACCATTTCATATGTGAATATTTGGTGCACCATACAGTTCACAAAAGCAAATGACATTGTACAAGAAACAATTAGACTGATATCAGCCAACATCTACTCAACTTATTTCATTTGAATCTGGATTTGGACAGAGTAGCGATCCTCTACTTTAAATACCAGAGAAGTTCACAACGTTGCATTGTGTCCATTCATTATAAAAAAATTGGTCCATTCATAGACCATTTATGATTCCTTTGGTACCCGGTTCATGATGATTTTAATTTCCTCTAGTGGCAGGTAAAGGGCAATACCCAGAAGCTGTTGCAGAGAGGAATTCAATGCCCAGAAGTTCATGCTGCAGAAATCTCTTGAAGGCAACAAGCTCGTGGACCGTAGCAAGTTTTATAGTGACAACCTTTTTCTGAGAACTAGATGGAATTTAGTAATCATAGTTACCAGGAGATGGGTACTCGAAGATAGCAAAAAATATATATTTAAATACAAATGTATAACTTAGAGAAAATATTATAAATACTAATATAGCCTAAGAAAAACATTAACAACTTTTTAATGTAAATAAATTAGACATTGACAAAAGACAAGTAATTCAATGCCTGGAAGTTCATGCTGCAGAAATCTCTTAAAGGCAACAAACTCATGGACCATTGCAAGTTCTATAGTGACAACCGTTTTCTTTGTACTATATGGAAATTAGTAATCATAGTTACCAGGAGACGTGTACTCGACGATGGTAAAAATTACGTATTTAAAGATACAGAAAAAAATTAGAGAAAATATTATAAATCCTAATATAACCTAAGAAAAACATTAGTAACTTTTTTTTTACAGAAATAAGACGTTGTGAAAAGATGAGTAATTATATTGATATTTGTCTTTGATATCTCATTATATCTAGGGTCAACAGTACAAATATACTAGGGAAAAAAAACACTGAAAAGAAAGTCTCCGAGATGAGTCCCGGTCTTGGACACAAGTGCCAATCTCCGAGGCGCATCTCTAGTAGTAGTAGACGAGTCTCCATCCAACACTGCTCATTATCTCAGATAGTGCTGCTTGAAATTTAGTAATGAAGTGCAGACAACATATCATCATAGAACCAAATCCTACCATCATATCTTACATGTCTAGGAAAAGGTTCAAGGGAACTCTACAGATACTCAAGAAGTCAGAAGGTCTTCAAGTGATGGCTTTAATTGGCAAGAAATATTGTCATGCACACAACTGAACCATCCCCTCTCCCAAACTTCATTTGTGCTTGGTTGCATCTAAGATCAATTCATGTCCTCTCTTATGTCGAATCAATTTCCCTTATTTCTTTAGCTCCTTCCAAGGCATTAAGATGCCACATATAATCTAGTCCATTAGCATTTCATAAGCATGCACTCCCTCTACTATGAATGGTACAGTAAAGAGACAGAGAATGTGAGAGAGAATATGAATGGTACACACAATGTAAGATAGAGCACAACCCCATTTATTTGTATACATGTCAATGCCCTAATCTTAGATAGTTATTTTATGTCGGAAATCTATCATGCACAAAGGTGCCTAGGCCTACATGAATGTAGGCCACCATAAGTTAGCGTCTATAAGTTATTGATCCCAAGGTGTCACAAACTTGTACCTGATTGGGTCCCACTATACAAATCAAAGGAAGATCACATGTTAGCACGTCAAAAGATAATAAACAAAGCCTTGAATCAAGAAACACCACAATCGGTGATCAATGAACCTAAAAGCCAAGATTGCACAACATACAAATATGCGCCAACATACCCCCTTGATCGAAACTTGAAGGAAGAAAGAAAACAGCATCCATAATGTCTCCTTGAAGTTGGCACCCACAACAAGCTCACAAAAAGTAAGATGGCACCCACAACAACACCTAAAAAGTAAAAAGGATGATGACACCCACAACATCATCCTAAGGAAGATAGCACCCAAAATATCTCAACGAAGCAAGAACAAGAGTTGGCACTCCCAAGAATTCCAATAAGGCATGATGGCACCCACAAGAATTCCAACAAGGCATGATGGCACCAAAACCATCACCCTAAAGAAAAGTGAAGCACCCACAATACCTCCCATCACTCTATCAAAATCCAAATGATATCAAAATATTTCAAGCACTAAACAAATGCTTGAACACAGAGCCAACAATCCTCAATGCTCTATAATAACAACAATTGACAATCTAGTACCCCAAGAACAATAATAACTAATCATAATGTTAGAAAAAGCATCCACAAAATCCCCATTACCAAATGCTTGAGATAGCAACAATGAACCATAAAAGCCCAATAAAGGGACTAACTAAGATTCAATGAACAAATCTCACTCTATCATATGACATCATAAGCTCCACGAATTAGCTCCATCATAAATCCCGCAATAAAAAGCTCCATAGTCGGCTTGTACATACCATAGCAATATAAGAATCAATATTATAATATCATTTGCAACCATCAACAAGCTTGGACTCTCTATTTCCACGCAACATAACCCCTCAAGCCACACTCACTGGCTAAGAAAACTTGAAGCACCAGTGCCAAATCATATGAGCCCATCAAAATACCAACAGTAGTACCTAATCAGAATCATCTCAAAAAGAGTCCCACAATGACAGACTCAAAGTGTATAATCATGAAGAGCTAATTGTAGATGTAGATGCAAGCAATATACAAAGATCATCTCCAAAGCATCCAAGCCATCTACAAAGCATCCAATAATGGCACCTCCAAAAGTAATCCACAAAATCCTAAGGGTAGCAGGTCAAAATAGCAAGGTTATCCACATGAGGATGACAACCACATATCAAACATAAGGACAGTCCACAAAGTAGCGATGGTGTTGTTAGGTATTAGAGGAGCCGTACACAGAGATATAACTCATGCAAACATTCTTAAAGCCGAACACATAGAGAGAATAATATAAGCACACAATATATTATTATATTCTATTCTATGAACTATTCGACACAATACAAATATATAGGAAAGTATTTCCTATATTCTAGGGATCTCTCTAACCACTCAATCCTCGCAATCTCCTATAATAGTGAGTTGGGTGTTTCACTCCAAACTCACGTACAAACATATTATAACAAACTCCTAATATATATTATTGTTACATGGTAAAACATATCTCGTTCTCTGATTGTAGCTTGCCACCTCTGTGTGCCCATGATCTTCTCACTGATGGTTTTCCCCGGCTATAACCAACAAACTTACCCAATTGGTTTTGCAGGTGTAACAATAACCTTACACAATTGGTTTTCTAGGTTCACCAAAAACCTTACACAATTGTTTTTCCAGGTTTAACCTTACACAATTGATTTTCTAGGTTCACCAAAAACCTTACACAATTGAATTTCCTGGTTTACCAAAAACCTTCACATCATGAGTGCTATAATACATTTTGATCAACATTCTACAATGTTTCTATAAAAGAGGTTACATGAGAAATACTCACAAGTAAACAGGAATACACCTCTGTTATTATTTTCACACCACACTAAAAAACTGAAAAAACTGAAATCCACACCACACAATTGAAAAATACATGTCATCATACCAAAAGTGTGGCCCCGTCGTTGATGACTAACGAGAGGTCGTTGTTTGACCTCCTTCCTCTGTTGCCTCCGACCTCCTTCGTGAGAAGTTGCTTACCCAACTGATGAAGACGTGAAGCACAATTGTTTCCACATTGGGTGTTCTTCCCCCCTCAATGTGAAACAACACATATTACATATCTTAATTGAACGTCGGATTCCACCAAAAATGCATTTGTAAGGCAAAAAAAAAAATTACAATTTTTGACATACCTTTATTGATACAAAAGGGTGACTCTAACTCTTGACTCATTTTGTAATGATCTTTTGACAAAAAATGACACTTCGAAAACAACTCGAAGATTACTTTGACACTTTGGATTTTTAAAAGATATACCATAGTATAGATTCAATGACACTTAAGAGAATTATTTTGGCTATGACTTGATAAACGACCATTATAATTATTGACCTACTAACTGGACCAAAATAAGACTCAACTAAAAATAACAAAATACCTATGACTTTGTAATCAAATACAATATAACTATTTGACATGAATCAAAATAAAAAAACTTTAAATAAAAACAATTAAATGTTTAACTCTAAAGACATATATTCTAAAGACTAAAACGACTTATAAATAACTAAATAGTCATAGACAACTAGATGGAGAGCAACGGTTGGCACCAAGGTAGATGCACGTGGATTGCATCGAACTTTGTTAGCAGACAATGTGAAAGACTACCAAAAGATTACGGATGGTGGAATTTTGTGGCAACAAGCATGCACAGGTGGTGGTCTGGATTTCACAAACGACACATAGACTGCTCAAATGACAACGCAAATGGATCAAATTTCAGTCCAGTGTCCAAGTCGTGATTGATGCATTTGATAGATCTTCGAGATATCATTATCGTAGACGACTAAGACAACAATGTTTGTGTAAAGGAGTCAATACAAAACTGCCAAAAGATTACAATGAAGATGAAAGCGTATAAACTAGCATCGGTTTCCACAGATCTGTGCCAAATCTTGGTATGAGATATTCAAATGCCAGACACCTCACGCTTTATTCTTGCTACTTGAGCGCTCCTCCATGCTTCAAAAAAATGCCTTTACTATTATTTCAAATGCCTCTTCTAATTACCACAAAATTACTTGTGGCATTTGATGCTTTCAATGGATGGCAAAAATATGACTACAGACACCTACGCAAGCTCAGATGGACGATACTTAGATGCTTCAACGATCCATTCAAATTTTAGCAGGCACACATGGAGATGGCCAAAATACACGTGGGTGTAGGCGATTAAATCCAGACAAACCTGCATGTACGATGAACAGTTGCACAACAAAATGGTGTATGAAAAACACAGATCAGAATATAACAAGTAGATCATTCAAAATTGGGCATATAGATCTCGCAAATCTTTGGCACCACAGATATACTACGCAGAGGGACGTATAATGTGATATCTAAACGGCTCAAATCGATCAGCGATATATACTATCCTTAATTTTTCTAACAAAGAAACTCAAACACCATGCCACAAACACCCTAATTAACAAATACAGATTGGGGCAAAATAATTGATCAAAATGCCCCTCTAACAATTAACAAATATAAGAGATTTTTCCATTACACAAACCCTTCCTGCTCTAATACCACTATTAGGTATTAGAGGAGCTGTACACAAAGATTTAACTCATGCAAAGATATTTAAAGCCAAATACATGGAGAGAATAATATAAGCACACAATATATTATTATATTCTATTCCATGAACTATTTGACACAATACAAATATATAGGAAAGTATTTTCTATATTCTAGGAATCACTCTAACCACTCAATCCTCGCAATCTCCTATAATAGTGAGTTGGGTGATTCACTCCAAACTCACATACAAACATATTATAACAAACTCCTAATATATATTATTGTTAAAAAACAATAATATATTATTAACTAATTATATTACCGTATTTATCCATAAGGTAACTTACAAACAATAAGTATTAATTACCCTACGGTAAATAATCAACCAATGTAAATACTAATCCTCAACAGGTACCTAGCATTTACATTCTCCACAAATCAACAAAACAATGACATCTCCAAGTAAATAGCAAAGTGTAGCCTATCAACACCAAATTTTGGGAAAGACAGGCGCACATCTTGGCACAATGTAGAAAAATATATCCACCCATAAACAAATCAAAGCATCAAATGCCATCCACACAGCAAGCAAGGCTGACAAGATTATCCCCAAAGTAACCAAGGACAATATACTTAATTAAATGAGACATCCACAAGGCAAACAATGATGGTGCTTGCAAATGTAATCTGCAAAATCCTAAGGATAGCAAGGCTATCCACATAAAAAGGATGACAACTACTTATCAAACATAAGGAGCATACACAAAGCAAGGATGCGAAAGACATCTCCACAAACCAACAAAACGATAACATCTCCAAGTAAATAGCATAAGTGTGGTCCATCACGACCAAAATTGTGGAAAGACGGATGCATGTCTTGGCACGGTGTAGAAAAGTATATCCACCCATAAATGAATCTACAAAGTAACCAAGAACAAAAAAAATCAAATAAAAATCATCAGGAATAAGATGGTGTAGCCCAAAACATACAAGAGACATAAGGCTCTCTATTCTCCACAAATCAACATAAGGATGACATCTTAAAGTAAATAGAAAGGTGTAGCCCATCAACATCAAGTAACCAAGAACAAAACAATCAAAATAAAATCATTAGGGATAAGATGGTGTAGCCCAACACATACAAGAGGTACTTCACACTAACATAAGACTCTCTATTCTCCAAAAATCAACAAAATGACAACATCTCCAAGTAAATAGCAAAGTGTAGCCCATCAACATCACACTTGTAACAAGACAGATGCATAACTCGACACAATGCAGAAAATTGTATTCAACCATAAACCAATCAAATGTCATCCATAAGGCAAACAAGGATGACAAAGAAAATTATCAATGATAAAATGGTGCAACTCAAAACATATGAGACACACTTCACTCTGACATAAGCCTTTCTATCTCAACCATGGCTACACTAGCAGCAGGCAAGCAAAATTGAACCTATCAAGTCAAAACAAGGGGTTAAAGCACTAATATGAAGGTATCATAAAGGACAGTAAGTGAATCTTCTAGGAAGAGGACCAAGTTCGCCCTAGAACCAATCAAATGTCATCCACAAAGCAAGCAAGGATGACAAGATTATCCAAAAAGTAACCAAGGGCAATATCTTTAATTAAAAGAGACATCCATAAGGCAAACAAGGATGACAAAGAAAATTTTCTATGACCAAATGGTGTAGCTCAAAACATATTTCAAGTATATCTCTATCACAAACATGGTTACTGTTGACAATTTTGCCCCCCACAGGGCAAATTGTCACCCCTACTATTCGGAACTTTGCTATGGTGCCAAGTTTGTCTTGTGAATCAGTTTTGGGGTCCTTAAATGAGCATTTACAGCCACCCAAGTGGCCATCTACAGCCAGGTGAATCTTAGTCATTCAGAGGTTTCCAAGGAGCTTGTTTGATGACAGCCAAATGTGCAAATACAGCCAGGACACACAAGCTGTAAGTTCATTTATTTTGTCTTCCCAAGGAATTTTTTCGGGCTATAAGAGGTGGACTATTTCTTAAAACATTTTGTCCGAGAGAAAGAGCTCTCAAAGGACTGTGTAAAAGTCCGAAAAAATGACTATGTGGCAGTCGTTCAAAGTTTATTTTCTTCGGACTCTTTGTCCGAAAGAAAAAGGGAAAAGCACGGTTGAAAAGACCCAAAGGGCACCTGCCCTTCAGGAAGGTCCAATTCAAAAGTCCCGAAGGGTATGTACCCTTCGGGTCGGTTCACTTTATGGTTTTCAAGTCAAGACAATTCACCCGAAAGACAATTTCAAAAAGCCCGAGTGCCCTTCAAAAAGCCCAAAGGGCAACTGCCCTTGCAGGGGGCACTTATGCAGCGAGGTGGCCTTTACAATTCTCCGAAAGGTATGTTTTAAGGAGAATAGCCCTTGCGGAGGACATCTGGGCATTGCATAGGGATGTTTACAATTTCCCCGAAGGGTATGTGCCCTTGCGGGGGACACTTCAAGCACGAAGAAGACCTTGGCAAAAGTTCCGAAGGACAAAATCCATTTTTCCGAAAAACACCTACCTTGCGGATGGCACTTGGTCGGTGAAGTGGACCTTTTCCATTCTTGAAATATAGCCAAACAGAGATGAATTCCTTCGGACAAAAATGTCCGAAGGAATTCATCTCTGTTTGGCTATATTTCAAGAATGGAAAAGGTCAGAGATGAATTCCTTCAAAAGGTCTTTTCGTGTCCGAAGGAATTCCCTTCGGGGACAATTGTAAACATCCCTATGCAATGCTCCTTCGGACAAAAAGTCGGGAGGACAAAAGCCCGATAGAAATAAAAGCAAAGGCACAAACGGAAAAGAATTTCCTTCGGACTTTTTGTTCGAAGGAATTCCTTTGGACAAAAAGTTTGAAGGAATTCGGGAGGGACAAAAACCCGATAGAAAAGGTCAAAGTCTAAAGCGTAAGCAAAGGCCAAAAAGGAGAAAAGAAAATGCCAAGCACAGGAAAATATAAACAAAGAGTCCTGACCAAAATAAAGCCCGAATCCCGAATTAAAAGCAAAAGACAGGAAAAGCCAAAGAAAACACAAAGCAGAACAGAGACTTAAGCACAAATAGCACTGAACCAGAACTGAACAAGTAAAACAAACGCAAAATAAAGACAAAAGCAGGATAAACAAAGATCATGCACAGACTAACGTGAGTGACTCCAACGAAGTGAGAACGTTTAAGAAAGCAAGCATGCTTCAGTTTTGAAAATAGAGTTGTCTTGCATGATGAACGGGCAAAGCGTTGAACGTTTCAAACAACGAAAAATTCCATGCACACACTCTCGTTTGTCTCAAAGCTTGAAACGTTCCAACGGTTCAAACGTAATTCTTAATTTGGCATTTGCATTGATTTCATGCAAAGGGGAGACTTTCAAACATTGCAGCAGTTCGAGTGGATTTGACTACTCTTGTTTTGGAGTTGACTGGTTTTCAAGTCAAGACATTTATTCGTAGATTTCATGCATCCAAAGCTTGTCTTCTTTTTCTTTTTCAACGCCAAGAATTCTTCGTGCAAGACAAACAAGTATAATCCAAGGAAAGACAAATTTGGAAGACTCATGCAACGCAATTTGGACTTGGGCTAATGAAGAGTTAACTTCCTCTCCTATTTCCAACGCCAATCTCTTGGCTTTTTGTAAATTTTTATATTAATGGCTTTTTAGCCTTGTAAAAACATCATTCTCTTGATAAGACTAGACTCTGTCATTGGTGAGTTGTGTAACCTCTTTAATCAATAGAAAGACTGTACTTTCAGATTTCAAATGCTGACATAGTGTACATTCATTCAGCAATCTGCATATGTGGTAGATTTCTCTCCCTTCCCAAATTCTGATTCGTACCTGGTTGCTAACTTATCATGATATGCAGGTCATGTTCAGTGTTTTATGTCTTTTGTTGACGCTGTAAGTGGATGTTAGGTGGCTGCATGGTGTCTTGTATCAGATCTCTCTCCATTGTTTTCCCTCACGTTTTGTCATTGGATCAAACCTTCTCATGAAATATTTATGCATAGTGATCAATTGAAATCGAAGGTCTTCCTTTTCCCTTGTTTAATTCAGTGTTCAAGATTCCAAGTAGAGTGGATCAACATTCTAGTGTATCACTGTCATTAGGTAGGATTTTCCCTTCAAGTTTCTCTCCCTTTTCCATGGTAGTCCGCAATGCAAAGTAAAGATCCTCATTGATACATCTTACAAGAACCAACTTTCTCTGAAGGTTCTTCTCACCATTGAGGCACCCACCCTCGTGAGAAGATCCCATTGTTTCAACTGGAGAGAGAATTAGCCATTTCAGCACGCCTTCAATTCAGGGTGCAACTCCAAGTTGACAACAGTTACACAAGCAACAAGCAAGCAAAATTGACCCTATCAAGCCAAAACAAAGGGTCAACACACTACTATGAAGGCATCATAAATAAATGACAGTATGTGAATGTTCTAGGCAGAGGAGCAAGTTCCCCCTAGAACATGAGAGTCTTTCATAGACTTCACATAAACAAGCTTGTCCATCTCATCCAACTCTCCCATGTAGAAACAACAATGCTTAGCATACCCTCCTACTCATAAGACGTTGCAAATCATATGCAACATAGTAATATCCAACATTTCTGATCCAATTTCATCATCTAAGCCCAATGCACATGTATGGTCAATCATGAGATGTCCACATAATTGCTCAAGACCATTGATCCTAAAGACAAAATGAAAATAAATGTTGAGTACTGAAAGGCCTTAACGTTGATGATATGCACTTGTATGCCATCCAAAAAATATGAGCAGAAAGAGCTCCATGATCTATCGCCAATCCTTCCACAATCCTTGCAATAGGTGTCAAACTCAAGTAATGACAACTCTATTCCTTGAAATGTTGAAACTTGGATTGAGGCCTAGATTGAATTCTCTCTACAAAATATGGCCTAAAGTGTTCCACTAGGTACTCTCTACAATGTGGACTAGGTGTAAACCTTAAATGACAACTCTCTCCAAAATAATGATGTTTTATAAGGCATGGTTGTGGGTAATCTATGCTCTAAATACATCTTCCCTCTCATAGATGCTCAAGTCGCTCCTCACGTGTTGAAACTTGAAACTAATGAAGGCTCATCATCCACTAGTGTATGCTCATCAAAAGTTTGAAACATCATCTCCGAATAACCAAGACTCGCTCTCTCGGATGTAATAATTGGTTCAATTGGTTCAATAATCATGTCCATTCTTTCTAATGGTCGCCTCCTGTATAGCCCATTTGCTGAAGTAGCTTTGAACCAATGTCAACAATATTAGGAGCAATATCAACAAGGATCAAAGCATGAGGAAATGTACTGACATTGGTAGCAATATTATCATGAGAAATATTGATTCCCTTGTGTGAACGAGAGTGGCCGCAACTATAGGCTTAATGGTGTCAGATTAAATTTCTTCATCAATGCAAATTTTGTGATCTTTCCCCAATTCCACAATTTTATTCACAAGGATTTGATTGAGATCTCTTAAATTATGAAATCCATTGTCTTTTTCTTATAACTGAAGAGGAGATCATCTCATCCTTTCTAGTCAACTCTTCATCGTCCATAGCCATTTCATCTTAAAGGGGACTTTTGCATAATCTATTTTCTAAATAATCTTCAAAGGAGAAAACATCTTCAACAAGTTCCTTATCTTCAATTTGATTTTTATTCATCGCAGCCATTTGTAATGAAAGTCTTTATTATGTAATGACGCCATCTATTGTTTCTTCATGTATAGAGACCACAAGGTATCCCACATGTTTTTCTCTTCCTAGTCATCTGGGAGTTTTTCTCCTCCATTGACAATTTGCCACCATCCCTTTTTTCTTGTCTTCTTCCCATCTATGTAGTTTTTTGCTTAGAATAATAACCCTCGAATCAAATCCATATTTGTTCTTGATAGGCTAACAAACCTCACCAAATTTTGAACATTTTGATCCCAATTTTTAGAGCTCTTTAATAGATTTCCAATAGTACCAACCACACCCAAAACAAATTCGAAACGGCAAAGATATGACCCTCAAATTTCTCACAGTTTCCTTCAAAAATCAAAAATAATAAATAATATTAATAATGATTAGTAAATTGAACCTTGTTTGTCATCTACCACTTTCCAATGATAAAAATTATGCCTCTTGTACGGTTTCAATTTGTTGTGAGGTAAAAAAATCGTTTTACTATTTCTTTATCATTGAAACTCCAATGAGGTTTCGAACTTGGGACCTCTCTTCTTCAATTAGTGTGGCCTAGCCTAGTGGGCTAAGTTGAGTATGGATGTGGGCGATGGTGGTTTTTTTGGGGATCATTGTTGTCCTCTATGCTTCACACAGCGTATCATCACCAATGCGGCCTTCAGCATTGCTCGTTCATAACCCATGCACAGAGCTTGGTGATTCTAACTTGTGCCACAGTCAAGGTACTAATGATCGTGTTCATTTGGGCAGAGTTCACCACCCTAAAAGTCTCACACAATTCGTTACCCTACACTTTCCACACAACCACCACCCCATGACCATCATCACTTCCTTTGAATCTTGCTCGAGCTCCTCTATCAAGTCATGGCTCTCTTTCCACCTACTCATAGCTCATTCATCCCTCGCATGCTTTCTCCCTACTTTCTTCTTCCTCCTTTTCATTGTCACTTGACAATGTCAATCTTGACCTATGTTTACATTACATAACTTGTGCATACACATATGGCTCTTGCACACCCTTCTCTCCCATCTATTTTCCTTCTATGAACCCGACCTTCCTGATTTGCTATCAGTCACCTACAAGAATTCCCTAGTTTTTGCCTGAGCTACTTATTATCTTAATCAGATTGTCTCCTAATCATCAAATCAGTGTTCATGTTCTCTCACACCTCTAGTTACACCCAAACGCCTTCGTCTATAGGATTCGTTCACTTGTGTTGGATCCGTCTACACGCCCTTTAATTCATATGTTTCGCATGTCAATGGCATGAGAAGTTACCCAAAGAGTAATCTATTTAAATGCAATAGGTCTAAGCCTATTCTATCTAGCAAGCATCAAACAAGCATCTATATATCACTTGCACATTGAGAAGGATTGCCCTAAATCTCCCAAATTAGAAATCAGTCACAAGGAGCAAGCCCTAGCCAATTCAGAAGCACCCAAGCCAAGTCAAGTTTGCCCATTGTCAAGTGTGGAAACTAGATCACATGTTGCATTCATCTAAAAGAGCACCATTGCACACATACACCTAACTAGGAGAACTACATGTGGTTTGAGAACTCCTCAGAGTATTGGAAACGTAGGAAATGCTTAACTACTCATAGGGGAGCAATTGGGATCAACTCCACCCATCTTTCTTTCCCTTTTCTAAGGCACAATTTACAAGGGCATATTCGACAAACATAGGCATTTAGTTGTTTTCGGACTTGTCCAAGCAGATCCAGATACCCAGCGTCCTCATCCAAACGAATTCTAATCTATTTCCAACCCTTCATGTCACCTACACACAATCTCAGACCTACAAACCCGAAACAAGCTAAGTACCCAAATTTTCTAGGTCATTTCTATTTATAGTAATGCATAATTGAACATTTGTTTATACATTCAAATTTGCTTAGTTTAGACATATCTTAAACAATCTGAATATCTCTAGTTTTTATCTTATTTAGGTTCATTAATCGAAAATAAAGTAAAATAGTCATCACCCACAACCCTTCTCAACTCCACCCACATCCACGCATGTGCCTCCCTATCGTCACCACCCAATAGCTTGCCTTTGGTGGTGGCTACATTGTGGGTAATAGAGCCACCTCTGCTCAATGCTAGCGCCACCACCAATGGCTAATTTTTTTATTAAAAAATTCTCTCCACTACCACTAACATCATTGCCAACTTGAACCATAAATGCTCCACCTCTACTCTACTAGCATCATTGATAAAAACTTTAGATTCCAATGGCTATTTTTGGTGCTAGAAATTTAAATTACTAAATCCAAAACCTAATATATTGGAGGGAAAAGGGGCAAAAACATCAACTACTGATTTGGAGGCCACATCAAAGGAACTGGTAAAAAGTACAAACCTATTAAAGGAATCCAAAAACCACTAAAAAATTTTGCATAGATTCCAAAAACAAAAAATCTCTCAATTAAAAGAAAACCACAAAGAGCTAGAAGTCATCATTCACGCCACAAATGTGTCTTGTCTATGCCATCAACTATAGAAAAAATCCTAAATACTTCACCCATCTTCAGATTTTGTCATTTCTTCTCAAACCCAAGGAAGAATCTCCTATCACAATTTATGGTCCCACTATCCACACCTTCGCCTACTAATGCCTTAGGGAATTACCCCCTAGGATTTATTACCATGTCAAATAATATTAAAAACCTACGAAGCAGCTCAAATGAATGAGATCAATTTCTTGCTTTGCGGGTTTTTAATATTATTTGTTTATGAAATTTGTATCGTTGTTCATAGATAGGGAAGCCATTAGAATTCTATATTTTTCATATTTTTGTGCACCCTCGGTGTTTACAAACTTGATGTTGAAAGTCATGGATGAACCCATTAAAATTCTATATTTTTCATGTTTGTGTGCAACCCTCAGTGTTTACAAACTTTGTGTTGAAACCCCTATGGATGAGCTCTATACCAAGCACACCTATTTTGATTTTTTAGAAGACTTCGTGCTTCAAGGCAACCTTTTGTTCCCATTAAATCTACTGCTCCTATTTTCATTTTCAGGCGAGAGGAAGGATTTCCCATTTATTTTTGTCTAATCTAAGTTATCCAACCAGTCCTCTGTGTATTTGGTTGTCGGTTTCTCGCCTTCACCCCTATCTTCTATTCTCCTTCCATTGTCAGCGTTCTTCATTTCCCTTTTTGTTTTCTTTTTGTGCTTTCCAGTCAAAAGTACTCAAAAAACCTAAAAACTCCATATCAAATGCCAAGTAAAATCACCTCTCCCACAGTGATTTCTCCAATGTTGCAAAATCATGCCACTGCCCATTTAGCAAGTCAATGAAATAAACAAAAAACCACAGCAACAAATTTTTGCCAACAGTACTACCAATGGACACTCCATCAAAAGCAAGCTTCATTTATCTTTGAGGTTGTAGTGTTCGTGATTAGCCATGACCTAGGATACTGTGTGTGGACCATTAATAGCATGTTGATAGTTGCTCCATATTTGGCATGCCTGCAACAAGTAGTCCTCCATGTCATATAAATGCTCCCCAATTAGTTAGAATCATTTCCTTTTGTACTTCTAGCTTTTGACTTGTAGCGTAATGTTTCTGTCTTTTAGGTGTTGGGAGTTCATTTAATATTCAACTCCACAATGGTCGTGTGCATGCACAAGTACTAAATCCTCCAAATGTAGTAGATTAATGTGAAATTAAAGACAATAAGCAAAAGCTACCATGAGTATTTATCACCATTACTAAAACAGTAAATGCATCATAGATATAACCACTCCCTCCTGGAAACTGAATAAATATTCAACATTATCTATATGTAATATCCATGCATTGAAAGGCCCAAGCCAAAAATATTTAATCCCCATTACAACAATACTCCACAAAGCCAAAAAATTGATTTACAAAGATTCAAAACAACTATGAATAGAAATATCAAATGGTCTCAAAGAAAGAAATTGGGACTAATTATGTTGAATTACTAAAAAACTGCCATAAGGACACATTGTAATATTTGAGATTTGGATATTGTTTTGAGCAGGCATTGAGCAGATACCATGGTGCATGCATTCTCAGAAAATATTGTACATTACTACAATAAAATAATTCACATTTCTCGAAGAGCACAGCTGTATAGCTGTAGTAATCATTCAGAATCCTATCAAAATGTATATGCATTTCTAACAATACGTTGACATAGGGAAATGTAATTAGAAAATTCTACAGCACATATTGCGTCTTTTTCACTAATATGTAAACTGTTATCACTTATGGACAACAAAAGAATCCCACGTGTGTCATTGACAACTCAGGCTCATTCACACAACAGGCCTATGTTATGATGAATTCCACAAAAATATTGCTTTCAGTAACTCTTGAATGCTTGACACTTTAAACCATAGGTATTTGAAAACATGATCAATTGTGGCAGTTATAAGCACATACCTCCTCGTTGGTGACATACTCATCTAATACAGCATCAAAGGTAAATTCACTTTTTTCCACATATGCTGTCAAATCCACCTACAAGACAAAAGACTAGTTAGTAGCCATTGCAAGTCAAAATATTAGACACGGAAGGCTCATTGTTGACCATGTCAGTTTAGATCTCAGGATACCTCTTTTTCTTTCATACAATATTTCTAATTTGCATCTATAAATTATCATAAAGCATGACATCTCAGCTTCACCTAATGAAACTGAACACCACCAAATCACATCATGGTTTGTTGTTCTTCCTAACAAGAGGAGACGTATCCTAGATTTTGCTTATCGACTGAACAGTTTCTCATCACAAAATTCAAATGCATATGGTGGATGTCAGGTAATCTTGCCAGAGCTGCTTAGAAATAAGAAAACCCTTTTTTATCTATCTGACTGGATAATGAAACAAGAGTCGTATATGCACAAAAAGTGCAGAAGTCCCAATCACGAGCTATGCATACAACAATTCCAGCGCTAGGTTCTATGGTGAGTTGACTATAATTATTGTTCATTAATTACTGCATGGATCAGATGTTTAGCTATACACTTTATCATTGTCCTAAAGGCACTCTGACATGTAAATTCTATCCAAAACAACTAGAAAAAACAAAAATTCAAATAATCTTACAACAAACCAGAAAAATGATTGCACGGTAATAGTAATACTACTAAATCATTTTTGAAGCTTATGTGAATTGTCTCACTGAGTAAGGAAACCGTACCTTCAACTTAGTCTCATGAACAGTTAATGAGCAAGCCTTTGAATCAATTGTAATGATGTCTTCTTCCTTTCGAGCCAGCTCCTTTTTGTTTAAAGGCCTTTTGCGTACCTGAAAACATGTCAGAACTATTCAGAGTCATGATCTTGATACTTCAAAAGCATAACAAAATACCTCACATGGAATTAACTACCATAACCTTTCACTCAGCAGAGTTTACTACTAAAATTATGTGTGATAAGACAATGCGACAAAACAAATGCTAGATGAACAAAGCTTCATTATACATTGAAATAAAACCCACTTTAGATTTGATCTTTCAGCATAATTTCCATCACCTTTCCCGTTTTACATGCAATGGTACAGCCTGGCAATAGAAATCCGGGTGCATGAACTCAAAACCCATATTATCTTTGACTACTTTTTCCCTTGCTTTTCTAGAGAGTGAAATCACTAGTTGACCAGAACACTTTCACTTGGGCATCTAAACATTAAATCCTTTTCACGAATGCCTTTGCCCCTATTTTATCAACTTGTGGTAGAAATACAATGTCCTCTTATGTAGACAACATGTAGTAATCACTATCTTTGTTGAAATAAACTTTGACCTACATACTAAGCAATTTCTCAAAAAGCTCTTGACCCAGTAAAAACAAAACAATATACAATTTAAGCATTGGAAATGAATGGCTTCCCAATAACTTTGTGAGCATATCCAGGTGAATCATATTTTCCCACACCTATATAAAGGGAAATATTACATAATAAATCTGAGAAGAAAATTTATATTCCATGCCTTAATAGTTTAGATTATGATTTTATCCAAATCTGAACAATATTCGTGACGCAATGTTGAAAGGTAGCCTAGCAATCCTGCAATTTCTTTGCTTAATAAGTGGGGCACAGTGGGAAATATTACTTATTTCTTGACATAACTACTTGATCAATTAAATCTTTATAAAGCAAATGACACTGTAAGATTAATGATAAAATGGAAGTTCAGAATATGAAAAGATAATTCGATCGAATTTCAAATAAGATAGACTAGATAACTCGTTTGAGTTCAAAATTGGAATGCAAGATTAGTAGCAAGTTAATTTACATTTGTGTCTCTATAGTTCAGATTATGATTTTAACATTTTATCCAAATGTTACAAACTTATTTGATTTTTTCTTTAACTTTGTATAACATCATATTCTGAAATATAAAGACATCGGTGTTGCAAGGAGATGCATCCCCCACCCCCTAGGGCACATCTCAAGTGCTGGTAGAATAACCGGCAAGTAACTGTCAGTTGGGCGGTTACTCGCCAGAAATTCTTCAAGGCAAATACTCACCACTCAAAACTGCCAAAATGCCCAAAAAAAAGCAAAAAAAATAAACCAGCATGTAATCGGCGAACTCTCTGGAAATTCTTCAAGGCGAATACTCGCCACTCGAAACCGCCAAAATGCCCCAAAAAAAGCAAAAAATTAAACCGATGGTTACTTGCCGGTTCTTTGTCACACGGAAAACCCAGTGGATCCGCAAGGAAATTGCGAGTTTGTCCTCAAACACGAAAAAATGTGGAATTTAATCTTATAAAATGCAACAAACCTCACATTTCATTCACACAAGATTTCGAGCATTCAAGAGCGGATTGAGGAGAATTGAGCAAAGAGATTTTCAAGTTAATGCATTTGTTTTTATTTATTTTTTTAATTTCCAAGCATGTAAAAAAATTGTAATTTAATTAAAAACATGTTTGATAAATATTTTTTATTTTAGTATACATGTTTGATGCAATCCGTTTTAATTTCATGCATTCCATCAAATTTCATGCATTCCGTTAAATATTAGTGTTTAGTATTTAATCTTATAAAATGCAACAAACCACATTTCACTCACACAAGATTTCGAGCATTCAAGAGCGGATTGAGGAGAATTGAGCAAAAAGATTTTCAAGTTAATGCATTTGTTTTTATTTATTTTTTTAATTTCCAAGCATATAAAAAAATTGTAATTTAATTAAAAACATGTTTGATAAATATTTTTTATTTTAGTATACAAATTTGATGCATTTCGTTTTAATTTCATGCATTCCATCATATTTCATGCATTCCGTTAAATATTAGTGTTTAGTATTTATGCCTAAATTTTTTTAAATTTTGATTTAAAATGTTTTTTAACCGCTGGCATTATGGTTAGTTTCCGTTTATCATTACAATTTATTTATTTTTAACCGTTATAGATTATAGTTTTCAATTTGTTCATTAAAATTTTAAATCATAAATGTGTTTTGGAGTCCATTTTATAGTTTATAATTATAATTTATTTATCATATTTTAATTAATAATTTGTATTGAATGTTTTATTTTTTAATGTTGGTTTTAACATGTTTGCACTTTGCAGGTTATCCATTAGCAAACAATGGCATATGGTAGTGCATCTGGCTCAGATTCAGTCAATGGTAGCCAATCGGCTCCCCCTAATGCCCACACCAGCGCTTGGAAGTATGCCACGCAGATTGAACCATCTTTCATGCATTCCTTGCAGTGACGTCACGCCTTGTCCCAATGTCACTGAAAAGGCAAAACAAGAGATGATGGCGGAGCTTGCATCACCGAATGAAAAAAAACTAGAGAGAAAACGGATGAAATCAACCCTAACAACGAACATTGGTGCCACATCGGCAAAGAAATAACAACGAAGACATAAATTGTGGGCTCTAGTCATGGTCCACGCAAGTGCCATGGCACATCTGCACCGGCTTCGACTCAATTACACTCATTTTTTGTGCCTAGAAAAACACTTGGTACACAACCTTCACTCCAAAATACAAGATGGAACAAGCAAGCACATGCAGAAACAAATAAAGCATGCGCAAATTTTTGATACTTCAACAACCTTCCCTTCAACATGACAAGGAGCCTGTACTGGGAATATTTGGTTATAACATTGACAGTTGCAGGGAAGTTGAGTGGGATGTTGATCAAGAATGCAGTTGAAGATGCAAAGGTGATTGTCGAAGATCAAAAAAAGTTGTGGCATAAATTTGGATGCACCATTCTTTTCGATGGATGGACGGATGGAAATAACTACACCTTCATCAACTTTTTGGCGTTTTCAAATAGTGAGCTAGTTTTTTTCATGTCTATTGATGCATCAAGTAAAATAAAAAATGCAAACACTTTGAGCTTGATGCTAAAGAAGGTTGTCTTACAAGGCACCCTCTCTAAAAGACTTGAGTGGGAAGTTGCTCAAGAATGCAGTTGAAAATGCAAAGGTAATTGTCAAAGATTAGAAGAAGTCGTGGCATTTGGATGCACCATTTTTTTCGATTGATGGACAGATGAAAAGAACCGCATCCTCATCAAGTTTGTGGCGTCTTCAAATGGTAAGCTAGTTTTTTTTAAGTCTATTGATGCATCAAGTAAAATAAAAAATGTAAAAACTGAGCTTGATGCTAAAGGAAGTTGTTTTAGAAGTAGACATCGAGAATGTTGTCCAAATTATCACAGACAATGCAACAGCATATGTGGCAATTGGGAGACTTCTTAGAGAGAGACATCCATCTCTCCTTTGAACACTTTGTGCGGCCCATTGCCTTGACCTTCTTTTGGACATGGGTAAACTTGATTGGGTGCGACCAATTGTAGAAGCTAGAGAAATAACTAAATATATCTAAAATCACCCTTGGGTTCTCAGCTTGATGAGAGAGCACCCCAACGAAAAAAAACTTGTTCGAGCAGAGGTCACAAAGTTTGCAATGAACTTTCTTACATTGCAAAGTATTTGCATTTTGTTGAATCCTTTGAAGCAGATGTTTGTCTCTCAAGCATGGACCAAGAAAGTTGGAGTGAAGGTTGCGAAGACAATTTTCAGTGACGCATTCGAAATGAGAGCTACAGAGATCGCCAAAGTAACTTGAAATTGCAATTTAAATTTCAAGTTGTTTCTCTTGTTTTCAATTTTTTAGACTTAAAGTATTTATTTTATAATTTATCTATAAGTTTGTAACACTAACTTTAATTTGTTTGTAACTTTGTAGCTATTTGGGCCTTTGGTGAGGGTTTTGCAATTGGTGGATGGAAAGCAAAATCCAATGGGTTATATTTATTAAGCCATGGATAGAGACAAAGAGGCAATCCAAAATTACTATAAAGGGTATCATGCCAGATTTAATCCCATTTGAGAATTGATTGATCAGAGGTAGAACAATCAACTCCACTAACCCATCCATGCAACGGGATACTACCTTACCCCCAAGTTTTTCTACTCCGATGGCTTCACAGATGCTAATGGAGAGGTTATGGAGGGGCTCTCAACATGCTTGAGGTGAAGGACCTCATTATTGCAAAGTTGCAGAACTACAAGTAGGGAAGGAGAAGGCTCTTTTTTTCAGCACTAGCTATCCGAGAGAGAGGCATGTAGTCACCAGAAAATACAAAATGAAGTCTTTACTTCTACTTTACCAATTACATATTTAATATTATTAATTTATTACAAAGTTTTGAACATCTTGTTTGTAAGGTTTAATTGGGAAGATTGGGGTGGAAATACCCCAAATCTTCGAAGACTAGCCTTCTGAATTTTATCTCAACCTTGTAACACTTCTAGATGTGAGCGCAATTGGAGTTTGTTTGACTCTATTCATACAAAGAAGCGTAACAAGTTGAGACAACAATGCTTCAATGACTTGGTTTTTGTGCAATACAACCTTCGACTTCACACAAAGTTGGAGTACACATCAAAGGAGCCTATTGATCTAGATGAGATCAATCCCTATAACGATTGAATTGCACAAGAGGAGGACCCTATGTTCACAGAGGAGAATACTGATTTTGTGAGGCAAGCTATGGAGGGTGTAGCTGAAGCAGGAGGAGAGATTGAATTGAAGGACATCCTTTAAAATGATGCAAAGGCAAAGGCAGAGGTGTTGCCACAGGGGCAAGTGCAGCGTTCTAGATAGAGCAACGCGGGTTGTCGAGTGGGAAGACTAGAGTTTTTCAATGTCCCTTAGTTTTTTAGAGAACAGGGAAGAGAAAATTATAAATGATTGTAATTTGTACCTGTAGTCTTATAGATTCTTGTATAAAACTATAAGTCTGTAAGTATCATTGTAATTTGTACTTTGACTCTGTTGTATTCGCATGATTATGCGATTTTGACCTTTCTTTGTTTTCAAATCTAATAGAAAACACTTTCCCTATGTTTTACAAACTCATTTCATGTATTTTGCTTCTATAATTTCTTGAAAAAAAATGTTTTTTTGATAAATTCAAGTATTATTTTGCCTTTGTCGGTTATTTGATTGAGTGGGTCGAATAACCGCTGGTTACCCATTTTAGCCCCTTGGCGAGTACTCACCCCAACCGGTTATGCGAACTATGCTAGTATGCATCTCTAGTATAGGGTATGGATATGGAGACATCGCCCAAGTATGATTTTAAAATTTTATCGAAATGTTACAAAATTATTTGATTTTTCTTTAACTTTGTATAACATCATATTCTGAAATATAAAGACATCAATGTTGCAAGGAAATGCATTCCCCAATCCCTAGAGCGCATCTTGGGTACTGGTATGCATCTCTAGTAAAGCAAAGGCATATAGAAACATCTCCCATACTCGGAGATATCTATTGAAGAATTTCAAACTCTCTCTGATGTTTCCTCTTTGAAAAAGTGTCATTTCCATCCTAAACCCTAATCGCATTTTTAAACCCTAGACACGTGATTTTTCCAATTAAAAACACAACACACATCTCATTTTACCATCAACAATCGGATTAGAGGAATATCACCATGTTTGCAGTCGCAGTTGCAGTCAGAGGAAACATAGTCGTAGTCAAATTTAGTTGTTTTGGTTGGATTAGTAGTCAAAATCGTCGATAATAAGGTATGCATAAAACTTATGGTTTGAAGCAGTATAAAATATAAACTGCTTCATATTTTTGTTTGCCACTGGTTTTAAAAAATTTAAAGGTTTGATTTAAAAGTGTAGTAACTGTTTAGGGCAATGTTATGCATGTCGTGGAAGTATCACGGCACTTGAACAACAATGTCTTTTTTCGCCATTGGTTTTAAAATTTTAAAGATTCGATTTAAAAGTTTAATTGTTTAGGGCAATGCCCTGCACACATGGAAGTGTTGTTGCACTTGAACAACAATGCCTTGGTTGCAGTCAGAGGAAACACAATCATATGCACAGTTGCCAAAGAATCAATCATCATACCCAATATTAGTTGGTTTTGGTTGTATCTGCAATCAAAATCATCGGTAATAAGATATGCATCAAACTTATGGTTTGAAGCAATATAAATTATAAGCTAGTTCGAATTTTCGTTCGCCATTGGTTTTAAAAATTTAAAGGTTTGATTTAAAAGTTTATCTGTTTAGAGCAATGCCCTGCATGTCATGGAAGTGTCATAGCACTTGAACATCAATGCCTTCTGTTCGCCGCTGGTTTTAAAAATTTAGAGGTTCAATTTAAAAGTTTAATTGTTTAGGGCAATGCCTTGCACGTCATGGAAGTGACATGGCACTTGAACGACAATGCCCTGGTTGCAGTTAGAAGAAACAGTCACAGTGAGAAGAAAAGCAGTTGCAGTCAAAGGAAACGTAGTCGCAGTCGCCAAAGAATCAGTCGTCGTTCCCAAATATTAGTTGGTTTTGGTCGAATTAGTAGTCAAAATCGCCAATAATAAGGTATGCATCAAACTTGTGGTTTGAAGCAGTATAAATTATAAGTTGGTTCAGATTTTGTTCGTCATTGCCTTTACAAAATGTAAAGATTCGATTTAAAAATTTAACTATTTAGAGTAATGTCGTGGCACTTGAACCACAATGCCTTTGTTCACCGCTGGTTTTAAAATCTTAAAGGTTCGATTTAAAAGTTAACTATTTAGGGCAATGCCCTACACAATGTGGAAGTGTCGTGGAACATGAATGACAAAACCCTACATTCCGGTCAAGTGCCACAGCCACTTCCACAACATGAAGGGCATTGTCGTGGCCTGTACTATTAAATAGTTTAATTTAGGTTTTTTCTAATAGTTTACATTTTTTGATTTTATTTAATATTTAATTTTAGTTTTTATTTTATTTTATTTTGCCCTACATTCCATTCAAGTGCCACGACACTTCCACAGCATGCAAGGGATTGTCATGGCCCGTAATATTAAATAGTTTAATTTAGGTTATTATTTTTAATAGTTTACATTTTTTACTTTTTGTTTTTAATTTTTATTTTATTTAATATTTAATTTTAGTTTTAATTTTTAATTTTAGTTTAGTTTTATTTAATTTATTTTTTATTTATATTTAAATTAATATTTAATTTTTATTTTATGTAATATTTAATTTTAGTTTAGGTTTTTATATTTTGACGTCATTTATTTTTTATAAATTTTAAATTATAAGTACTAATTGTTTTTGTCAGAATGTCAAGGGAAAGGAAAGAAGCATCATATCTACTTCAGAAGTGTTGTGATCACATTTGCAAAGGGAGTGGTGGAATGTTGGATATCACCTGTAAACTTTGTGAAAAGCCCTTTCAAGGCACTTACACAAAAGTGCTCATGTTTTCAAACACTAGGAAAAGGGGTTGAACTTGCTTGAATGAGGAAGCGCGGTATGAAGCAATGAGGGGACAAGAAAATGTTGAAGGCAAAGTAACTCCTTTAAGCTCATACACTTCAACCACAGATTGAAGTCAAAGTCATCCTCTCAGAGCAACTGCAAGAATAGAGTCGTATATAGATGTGTCTTTTGGACATGCTACTAAGAATGTGGGGTCTTCTCGTAAGAGACCACATACTGGCAGTTCGAACCCCATTCAAAGCATGTTTCATGTGCATGGTTGCGATGCAGTGGATTTGGGGATTGCATGCTCCATTTATGCGAATGGAATACCATTCAATGTTGCTCGTTCACCTTATTAAGAGGACATGGTTCATGTGTTTAGCAATGCACCGACAAGTTATAAACCCCCCGAATATGAAAAGCTTTGCATGACTCTTATTGACAAAGAGAAAATAAAGATAAAGCAACAAATTGCACCAATCAAAAGAGTGTAGTTTACAGAAGGATACAACATTGTGATAGACAGTTGGACTGATATTAGAAACCTTTCTCTTCTAAACATTATGATTATGGTAACTTGCTACAAAGGCCCTTATTTTTTAAGGCAATTAACTATTCAAGGCAAGAAAAACACATTGTTCCTTCAAAACCAGATACGTGATCCAATTGAGGAGTTTGGGGGCATCATATTTTGTCCAAATTATAGATGTTGCCCCAATTTCTAAAGTAGGTAGCTTGTTGGTGCAAAACAAATACAAACATGTATTTTGAACATGATGTTGTGTGCATGCATTGAATAATACACTCAAAGACAATGACACGTTTCAATGGATTCATGGGTTTATAAAAAAGGGTAGGAAAATACAAATGTTCATATGCAATCATCACAACATGCAAATTATTTAGTGAAAATTTGCCAAGGTGGAACTTTTCAAATCTAAGATACACATTTTGCTTATTTCTTCATACTTCTTGACAATCTTTATGCTTTCAAAGGGGTCTTATGTTCACCGTAGTTAGTGATACATGGGTAGCTTGGAGACAATCTACATCAGAGACCGCAGTTGAGGTGAAGCAAATAGTCCATGATGACCATATACGGGCTGATGTCAAATTTGTTGTTGACTTCATTCAACCCATTTGTGATGTAATCCG
Source organism: Torreya grandis (assembly GCA_037957365.1). Taxonomy (NCBI): domain Eukaryota; kingdom Viridiplantae; phylum Streptophyta; class Pinopsida; order Cupressales; family Taxaceae; genus Torreya; species Torreya grandis. The sequence continues at coordinate 1,114,563 of JARHVA010003530.1, read as the reverse complement.
TTTTGTTGATTCAAACAAGCCATGTTTAGAGGAAGTTTATGAAGAAATTGATTCTATGTGTGAAAGAATAAGAAAAATCAGACTTAAGGGATCCTTCTCTAAATTTTTTGATTGAGAAAAAGGTACATGGAAAAAAGAACAAGCTTAACACACCTCTACATTGTATCACACAAAAGTCACCAAGAAGAGGGCTTCATATGAAGACAAGAAAAGAAATGAACTTTGGGTTGTGGTGTAAAATATTTATGGTCGAGGAGAGGAGACTTATATCAAGACTCGATGGAATGTGTTTTCATGTGGCCGCAGACAACTTTCTACAATGGCGGCTCTCTATGATACGAGTAAAAAGGACCCAATAGAGTGGTGGTGGAACCATGAAAGTGAATCCCCTGAAATTGAACACATAAGTAGTTAGTTCTTCTTGTGAGAGGAATTGCAATAATTATGGTTTCATTCATTCATTGAAGAGGAACGGACTAGGGTCAAAAAAGGTAGAGAATTCGGTGTATATTCATAGTAGGCACAAAGAAGGTAGAGAATCCAGTGTATCTTCTTTCTCATGTAAACCCAAGGTACAAGGAAGGTCCTTCAACAAAATGGGACCAAATTCCCCCTGATGGCGCAACAGACATATCCTTGGAGGATGATGTCCTTGAAACAAATGGCCTCAATAATTTGCCTCATGTTATATTACCTGCATAGAAGTCATAGCTTGAGAGTGATGAGTATCTAGAGAGCATCTTGACAGAGGACATAATTGATGTTGTAGTTGACCCTATTGTATCAGATGAGATATAATTCAAGTTCACATTTGTGATTTTTGTTTTTTGCATGCCTATTTGTCAACATTTCAATGTGTTATAATGTACTTTTTGACCGTTAATATAATGAGATATCAAATATCAATATGAATATAATTACTCAATTTTGTCAACATCTGATTTCCTTACTTTAAAAAGTTATTTTTAATGCATTTTACATTTTTTTAAAGTGCCATGACCATTGCATTATATATATTTCTCTAAATTTTTCATATATATATATATATATATAGTCATCTCCTCGTGTACCCGTCTCCTATTTTTTGAAAAAATGGTGTATCACTACCCGTACCCGTACCTGCCTCCTAGCAACTATGAGAGACATGTAATGAACTTTCAACATTACATGAATTTTTTTGCATGGTAATAAAATGGAATTGACCAAAACAAAATCCCAAATTGTCCCACGTGCTTGGAAATAAAATGACACCTAGAAATAAAATAAACTTTCAACATTATTTGAATTTCATTGCTCAATAAGTGGGGCAAGGCTGGAACTATTACTTATTTGAACCATGACTCCGTATGATGAGGACCAAATTGTGCCAAGGAAGCACAAAATGGAGGCAGACCCATGTGTTTCAAGAGGGCACAAAACTGGGGAGAATAAGGTGGACAACTGATTCTCTAGAACCATAATCAGGTTATTTTATCTATGCTTGAAAGTAGATCCTTTAACTCCTAAGAAAAGATATGCCTCCAACTTTGATGCTTTCATACCTAAAACCTTGTGCAATACAGCTTGCAGGTTTAATATCCAAAGCTATGGCTGACAAGCTAAAGCATGTTTGATTTCCAAAGACGATATTTCCCATGAGCAGTGGGCTTTTGACAAAGGTAGCCTGATTCTGTATGGTATAATATTATTATAGCTCATGACCTAATTCATTCCATCCAAGCTAGGAAAAGCAAGGCATAATCATAAAGTTAGATGATGGTAAGGCCAGCAGGCATAATTAGAATGTTCCCTTCATGGTGCTAAAGGAAATTTGGCTTCTTCCTTGACTATTATAGATGGAATTCCGATTGTCAACACAACCAGATTTTAAGCGCTAATCAATGGTAGCCCGATAAGTTTCTTTGAGGCTTAGCAAGGCTTTCATCAGATTGACCCTGTATCTCCTTATTTGTTCAATGTTTATCATTTTGGTTGAAACTCTGGAGAGATCTTTGAAGGCTGTAAAATTAGCATTTCTCTTCCAATCCTTTACCTCATCTCCAGTTTGGAAATGATACCATCCCAACCAGTTAGGCTTATCTAGAAGATGCCTCTCCATAGAGCATTCCCACCTATGCAACTGAAAATTGAGGCAAAAGTGTCTTGAAAAAGTTCTCCCTAAGAGTTCTTAATTCAGATTTTTTGGTTACAGATTTCAACATTTGGAACTTTCTCAGATCCTGTAGAATTTTGGTTGGGAATCTCTTTGCTAGCAGGTCAAAGATAGTAGTAAAGCTAGCTTTTGGCGTGGAATCTGATTAAAAAACAAGCTTTTGTTAGCAATCAATAGTTCAAGAGCTCTAAAGGGATAAATCTATAATCTACTCGACAAAATAGAAATATCTGCTTTCTTTGGTAAGGACAGGTTTCCTGCAGATAGAAATCCCTTGGAAGAAAATTCTAATCAAATTAGGTTTTCCAAAGGCATGAGTCTTCCCATGGTTGACTATCAAGAAGACTTCAAGAGGATATGTATGTCCCTTGGTCTGTATTCTTTGCATTAACATCCCTATGAAAGCAGGATATTTACTCTTGCATTGTGATTTCTCCGCAAAAATATGATGCCGGTTTGCATCCAAGATGAACTAATGTTAGAGTAGTCCAACAAGTTATATGTTTATGTTAAATGCTTTAACAAGTGGTTCGTGTCATTATCTCTTGGCAAATTTGGAAAGAACAAAACGGCAGAACTTTTAGGAACTACATCCCAACTTGGGACAGATCTTTTTTGAGACGATATGTGATCATCACTGAAGAAGTTAAGGCAAGCTTGATTCTGACAAATAGGTGGTGCAATATTTTCAGGCAAATCCAAAATCAGTTTAAAATTGGGCTTCTGCCCATGATGGAGGAAATATAAAATTTTATAGCAAATCTGAGTCTGTAGGGAGAAATCAAGCTATGGAAAACAGCCTAACTGTTTGACAAAATGCCTAAATTCAGGTTTTTTTGTTATTATTCAAGGAAAGAATGACAAGGACTGTTGTAAGTTTATTTTGAAGTGGTTTTGCCCCAAGAATCTTGTTGTAGGAGGATATACTCTGATTTTAGAGTTTAAAAATCTTTTTATACCCGTGAAAAGGCTTTAAACTCTATTTTTAATATAAAAAACAGTCCTTGTTCCAGTTGGGATTCATATAGTACTGGAAATCTTCCAGAATACATCTTTAGATTCATTTCAAGTACTCGTGTGAGATTCATTTCAAGTACACATACCCTACACCCCTCTCTCATATCAAAGTCGATTTAAAGCTTTTTGACAGTTCCTGCGCTTCCTTCTTAAAAATAGATTTTCTGAATTCCATGCCAGTAACCACGAATGGAGTTGGAATAGCATAGTTGGATAAAAAAACATTCGGAAAACATTAGTGTGGGCTGCTAGGACACAGTTTCCATTCATTTGGCCCACGGCCTAGATTGAATCAATAGGAAGCTAACTTCTCCTAAAACCCCTGCTGAAGGGTGCAGATATATTAGCTTTTAGGAGGCCCCAAATCAAGGGGTTGACAATGCAAAAAAGGAGAGAAGCTTGATGAATCCCCCATAAACCAAGTTGGTCCAAACTAAACTTTGACAGGGCGTCCAAAGGTAACCCAGTGAAGTCAGGGCAGAAGTAATTCGAGATGACAGCGGATCTTTACTGGAAGTTTTTCCCTGATATTCCAAGAGCCTCAAACAATGAGTTAAGTAAAGAGCTTTATTAATGTGTATTAAACTGCATTCAAACAGAACATGAATAAGCATGAAGCTGACGGTGATTCACAGCTGGTCATAAGGGTCTGGGAAAGAAGAGTGTCTGTCCAATTGGTGTCTCAAGAGCATCCTAGAGGAAGCTTTTCATGCGACAAACACCTTCTCAGAAGTTTCATAAGGCCATTGCTGCAGAGAAGCCAAAAGCCTCCCTGACCTCCTACAAAATATCAGGGTTATGTCAAGGAACTTAGGTGATGGCCTTATGACAAGTGAAGATCCTTTTTTAATTTCAAAATATAATATATTAATATAGGAAAGATACATCATATTCTGCACGAGGAGCGGAACAGCCAGGGTCAGTGTTTCCACATTGTAAAACCTACTAGTCTATGTACAACAATATCAGTTCCATTCTTTTATACACTTTCATACAAAGATACCACTTCTGGATCACTGCTTTCAGCAAATAAATCTAAACTGTTAAAAACTTGGTCACAAGGATACTCAACTGACCATTACTAGTAGTTTATATTACTCCGACACCCATAAGCATTACTACAAAGAGCACTATACTGTAGTCTACTCTGAGATTTATTTCTTGGCTGCTGACTGCCAAAACAGAGAGAAAATATATAAAGCAAAGGATCTGTTTCATTGGAAAAATCCAAATTAGAGTGCCCAATGGGGCAGACCCATGTAGTTAAGTAACAGATCTGGTAGAATCCGGGGTCTATTCGCAGGTGGCCCAGTTGGAGGGAGCTTTAGGCTTTGGGCTACCTCTTGCATCTCACTGAGTTGTTGCCGTTCTTGAGCTACTAGCCACGCTTGCTGAACACTTGAAAGAAGGAGCTTGGATGTTAAGATCAGCAATTCTTCGGCTTGCCATCTTTGTGCTGCACCCCTCACTAGCAGATTTTCTATGGTTTCCATACGGTGTTGCAGTCTCTGTAACAATTCAACCCAGGCCTTGATCCATTTATTTCTCCTTAAGTTTGTCCACCAATGATTTATTCAATGTGGGTTTTATGGATGATTAATTAGCATTAATTTCACCATTGTCAGACAGATTTCCTCTAAACTCAAAGTCCTAGACAGATTTTGGCAGCTGCTTTGAATGATGGCAATGATGGTTGACAAACTTACGAGGTGGATTTTCCCCAGCATGATTATGGCATCATGATTTATAAAGTCTCCTTCCTCCTCCTCTAGACTATACTCTATCCAGCTTCATTCTATATGTGTTCAGTTTTGTATGTCATCACTAACCTGAGGAACATGGTGCCACGAGGACAAGGAGTCAGAAGAGCCGGTTGGGTAGGATCTTCAGCAAGAGGGTAGATCCCCAGCCTGAACTTTTTATAGCTGATCTTTCTGATGCTGCTCTCAGAATTAGTTTGAATCCTTCCTCCCCCACAGCCATAGACCATATTAAGCTGGTCTTAGAGGAGGACTTTATCAGCCCTGAATATAATGCTAGACAATCCAATGAGGATGTGTAAACGGCCTATAAATTCCACCTTGCTGATCGTGTTCCTCACATTCCTAGCTTTATTTATCAAATTCTCTGTTAAAAACAAGCGTAAGGAGGCTGTAATGTCTAGTGTGGGTAACTCGACCTCACCTTTTATGATTAAGCTTGATAAAGTACCTAATATGGCTTATCCATTTACCGGTGTGGCGCATGGATTGGATGAGAAGGTGAAAATCAATTGGCTCGGTGAGCAAGGAGGGGTTGGTGCCCGCATCCAAGTATCTCAACAAGAATGATAAAAAGATCATGCTGAGGTAAAATCAGAGGAGATGGAACGTGAAGAATTGGAACTTGGAACTTGGAAGTGCACTGGCTGAGGTAGAGGACCAGCTTGGTGGCATCCTCTCAGCAATGCCAAGAGGGTAACAGCGAGGGAGGTGGGGTGGCACGCACAGGTGGCGGCACAATAGGAGCAGGTTCGTTATCGGCAGTAAAGAGGTTCGGGCAATTTACAATTTTGAGCTCCTTAAACAAAGCAACTCTGAGGGCTCATCTTGGTGTGTTGGGTTTCCATTCAACATTCAAGGCACCACACGTAAATTTTAGGTGCTTTGTTGTTATTTTTTCTTCTGTTTTCACAACCAAGCTATATGCTAAATATTACTCTGACATTGATACTTTTTTTTGCTAAAGGTACCTAGGGTTAAGGGACCATAGACCCATGGCAAGATGCTAATTCTCAGTATTAACTAACCAAACTAGAAAAATATAAAAATAAAAATGACATGCTACAAGCTTATTCCAATTGCTAAAAATTTGGCAGTCTTCTTAGATGAAATTTATTGCCATGGAGGGAAATGGATTATTATAAAAAATCTTGCCCAACTTTTCCACCCCCAATTGGCCGCTAGATATACCCACTGTAGTTCCTGTCCTCCTGATATGTTGGTGTGATACCTCGAAATTCTCTATTTCCATCTTAAATTCATTAATAATATTGTTTATTTGTCAGTCCTTGCACAACCCCTTTTTTTACAGCTGCAACAACTAGCATTGGGTCCCCCCACTTCCTCTTAAAATTTCACAAAATCCCTCTTCCTTATCCTTCTAAGAGATCCATTGCTTATTCTTTATGTCCCAGTCCAAGTGGACTGAAAACATTAACAGAGATTGTCCATCATCGTCTCTAAATATCCTACCCCCTCTCAGTCCTAGATTTCCTTTTGCACTCCATCCGAATGAGCTTAACCCAGCCTCTAGGAGGTTTCTTCCACAAATTCTTAGGATTTTTCGGCCTATTCCTGCCAAACTCGCTCAACCGGAGATGGCATCGGCCTACCTAGATTATATATCTATTCTACAGAACAGGCTGTCGGGAGAGATCATAGTATAGATAGGGGGCCTCGACAATTATATATATAGGGCCATTTATGCCTTGACCTCGACCCCCCCTCTCTCTATGTGGACCCCCCTCTCTATATATGGATATGGAGGAGATATAGGGCCATTTATGCCTTGACTTCAGTCGGGGTTGCTTATATCTATCCCAATCCCACAGTTCAAGAATCACACTGAAGCTTGGATATGGGGCCACCCCTATATATCTACCTACTCTATATTGGGGTGAGTGTAGCTTAGTCTATATATATATAGAATTGGCACTCAATTGCCATATAAATAGATAGGGCCCATCGTCTATATGGGAGACTGGGGGCCCCTATCTCCCTATCCCTATCTATATAGTATTCACTACGAGATATATAGATAGCATCATGGCCCTATAAATCCCTATCTAAACAGAGGGGGGCAATGCGTTATAGTCGAGGGCGGATCCGGCTCTACTCTATATAAAGTGAGATAGTCCCTCTAAATCTAGTACACCCTAGATAGAGATAGATATAATGGCTACCTCTACCACTACCGCTACCATAGGATTGGGGTGGGGGCCATCCTCCATCCTATTGAGTTGGGGTTGTGGGGTCCCCTATCTAGATAAGGGCCCTATCTATCTAAGGAGGTGTTATTATCAGGTACAAACTTTAACATTTTAATGATCATTCCTTTACTCAAATTTTTTGCAAACGGGGACCTTGTTTGAAACCCTCATTGCCCGATTACAAGCAAATAATAGCTCTAACAAGGATGAGGCTTAATGACACCCTCTAAAGACAATCCTGACCTGATCGCATGGGCAGGAATTATCAGAACGGAAATGAAAAATAAATTGGTTTCTGTGCAACTCATAACAATAAAAGCATTAAGAAAGTACAAATTATTCTTCACAATCTCAAAAACAAAAACTGTTAAGAAATGCATAAAGAAATTGGAGATTGAAGGGAACTAGGGGACTTCATGATCATTAGTTTGGAATGAATTGAGGATTCTATTTTAGATTTAATCATCAGTTTTAAGACTATGTTTGACAAGCTCTCCTTCAATCATTGTTATAGGGATGCTATTAGAGTAGCAGAATTCCTAGATATCAATGGAGTTAGTCTTTCCCCAAGTAACCATGGTCCTCCACTTAGGGAAGATGTTAGTCTCTGCTAAGAAACTATTACCACCCTACCCACCTGCTACAATCTTCATTTGCTTGAAGATTGCCATCAAAAAATCAAGGTTATTATCAATTACTTATGAATTTTCCATTGTTGCATAATGAAACCATCAAACAGAAATTTCTACTAAGATGGTAAATATGAAACCGAATTCCTTTCTTTCTAATTTTTGTGAAGTTCAACTGCCAATGCCACCATTAAATAAAAATGCAGGCCTCCTAGGGCCTTATAAAACCACTATGATCAACCATGCCGAAAAAAAAAATTACTTGTTTCGTGTAAATCAAAAGCTCACATTTTCGTTTTGCTCAATCATGCAAATGCAGGCCTTCCAGAGCCATGAAAGATCCTGAAACTGATTTCATTTAAACTTGCATACTCAGCCATCTATTTTCTGCCAATTTATGATCAGCTCCATCTCTCATTATCATAGACATGAATAGAAGATGGATTTGAAAGGCAATCACCTTGTTATCATTCAAACTACCTTGCTGGCTCTAAAACATCGCACTCTATCCATACATTTTCTCTCACATTACTGCAAATGCAGAACTTCAAGAGCCGATAAGATATCTCAATTCTTCCTTTCTCTTTTACTAGTTTGTATGCATAAGGATAGAATGCATATGCAGGACCTCACGGGCAAATAGAGAAGACTGAAAACCTTCTAAATGCAGCAGCTTCCATGGATTAGGAATATATAACAGAAGTCTTGTCTATATTTCATTCAACATTTGGATAGGGGTATAAAAATATCTGAAATTGCATCCATCATCTAAAAAGATCTGAAACTACATCCATCCAGTCTGGGATGGTCATTGAAACAAACTACAACAGCGCACATCCTATAGCAATAAAGTTTAAAGATGATAAGCATAGCCAAAAGAGTCAAACCGACAAGGGCTTTAGGCCCCTCCATTTCTATTATCCTCGTCACAGAAGCGCACAACTTGTTGCAATAAAATTTTAAGGATAACAAGCATATCCAAAATAATAAAACCGATAAGGGCTTTGGAACTTTCCATTTCCATCATCCTCATAACAGGCAGCTTGGTCTCCCAGATTTATAATATTTTCTGCCTCCTCGTTGTGTGGTGGCAAGCATGATTGGGCAAGATGAGGTACGTGCACATTGGTTTGTTCCACCACCATCCTATGAATACCCATATGAACCTAACATGTTTTTTTATTTCATTTTGTCATTATGAATTTGATGCATTGAATAAGGAGCTTCTACACCCATCTCCCACTTCCTTTTCTCTCAGTAATGGCAATAGGCTTTTCGGATTTCCAATCTCTTTCCACAGCATATTTCTCTCTTTGGATATGATGGGTTATAATAACTTTGAATGGCCTCTGTACAACCTCAGTTTGGCTTTTCTCCTGTTAATGTGTGATTTCTGTGCTATTTTCCTCCTGTGGCACTGACTCTTTTACTCAATCCTGCTTTCTAAAAGAGTTTCTCTGGTTAGGCTTTCTTGTCTCTCACATAAGTCTCAGTTTCATGAAGGGGAAGAGGCGAGTCGTTTCCTCCATTTGTTTCTTTAATTTGAGTTCTATAATTTACAAGCAGCTACAAGATCTTTTCAAAGATAAATGTTTCTCAGTCAGTCTATGCCCATGTTTATATTGCATTGAACAGTTTCAACCTTCAGCTATTCTTATGGTCATCTGGAATCAGTTCTCAAAATCCTTCTTTCTATCTATTTGCATAATTATTGAGACTGGTATCAAAGCTCAACTGTAACATTTCTCTTGCATCTCATTTTTTGAGACAGGAATCTTCCGTATTTATATCAGATCTACTATTTTGTACTGCTGCTAATATTTGGGTGAGGGGCCCATAAATAGATCCCTCTTTAATAATTATGTTACCCCGGATATTCGTCACCTTTAATAATTTTCAAACCTGCTCGGTGGAAGGCAACAAATCTTGGAACAAGAGTGGCAGTAAACCCAGACAAGGTTTCCTTCCATGTTTGAGAGGCCATAGACCTCTTACACCTTCGACAGAATTCAAAATCTAAGGATAAAAAGAGTGTCATATAGGATCACCATTGCACTCCTCAAGGGCATAAGATTAACCAATTGACGTCTGAAACCAAAGAGAGATTGTGACCGGGACATATGAGACAAAGTGACATTGGGATGCAAGAAGGTTCATGGAGCTTATAGTTGACAGACTAAAGAAGAGCAAGTGATACAGTTCATTAGAGTCCCTAATTGACTGGGGTCAGAATTTAAACCTTTGTTGTGGAATATTTTGCTGGTCAGCTCATAGTCCACAATTTTGGGAAGTACGAAATCAGATGCATAATGATAAAATTAGCCGATAGATATATAAAGCCAATGAGAGATTGTGACCGGGACATATGAGACACAGTAACATTGGGATGTCAGAGGGCTCATAGAGATTATGGTTGACAGATTAAATAAGCACAAGTGACACAGCTCATTAGAGTCCCTAATTGACTAGGGCAGAGTTGAAACCTTTGCCTTGGAATATTTTCCTGATCGACTCATGGACCACAATTTTGAGAAGCACAAAGTCATCTGAAATTAGTTCTCAGCTTCAATTCCTCAAACACAGACCACCTCATGTGGAAACATCTACAGCAAAATTAGAAGATATTCCATTCACCATTCATCAATAGCTGCATGCATCTTCAAAAGAAAATAGTTGTATGCACAATTTCCCTAAATAAGAGAGTTTAACATGCATGTGAAAGATCCCTGCATGTGAAAGATCCCTGATGGATCCCTTTGCTGAAATGAAGTATTTGTTTTTGTGATTTTATTTGTTTTATGATTTTTATTAATTTTTTTTTTTTTGTGTTCTTTCAAACTAGAGAGGAGATGTAGAAGGGGTTTCAGTTTTCTTGAAATGTGTATTTGCCAAGATAGCAAATAGATATACATGCAACTGCGATCTCATATAAAAGTGAACTAAAATTAACAATTAGATGATAGAAAAGCACCAACTAAGAATTTGAAGCACGTACCCATCAGATCTGTATTTTATATTTATTGTAAACCCTGTTTTGCAACGCCACTTGCATACAAAGATGGTATTGGCCTAGGAGAGGCTATGCATGCAACTGGAAATGAAGGATATGTAGAATAATGCTGATTTGGTACTGCTGCAAGCTTATATCTGTCATAAAATGCCCAAGAATCTGTCCAATGATGCACAAAAGAAGACCTAGGGTAGGCCTCCCACAAGCATGAACTGGGTTGTCGTCCAATTCACCAAAATCCCTAAGAGTTTCCGTTCCCAAGAGTCTATATGCTGCTGCCCTCTTCCTCAGAGTTCAGATCTGCAATGAAGCTTCAAAAAATATGCAAAAGTTGCCTCCAAAAACATTTCCAACGCGCTTTATCTTTTTCCAAGATGGGCATCCACTTTTAGGGTTAGGCGCCCAAGTTGAGGGTCCAACTTCTCTCATTAATAAAATGTCCGTCTTTTAACACGTGTTAACTAGGAAGGGGTCCATTTATTAAATTTTATTACAAAGTGATATTATTAATCACTTTAATTTATTTTTATTAAATATTAAAGCCGCACTTTAATATTCAATAATTTTCCAAGTCCATCACCTGGCCAATCTGAACTGAAAACTGCTGGAGCCCGTGCCACTGGTGATGCCGCCACATGGCAGGTTAACTGACAGTGCCTTCCTAAAATTTAGGGATACTCTAAAAAATAGGAATTGTGACTAAAACTCCCAAAATGCTCCTGGAGGTCCCCTGATGCCTCCTAGTCAACTCGGTCAAACCCCAAAAAATAGGAAAACTCCCAAAATGCTCCTGGAGGTCCCCTGATGCCTCCTGGTCAACTCTCGATCAAACCCTAAAAAATAGGAACCCTTTCTAAAAAATAGGAAACTGATGCAAACTGTCTGGAAAGACCTGTAAAGCTCCCTACCACGCTCCACTGCCTCTGGATAGGTCCCCTAACCACTCCGCTGACCTACGAGAACCCGGATGATAGGCCAACTCTCAAGTCTCTACTAGACAGTGCTAAAGAGGGGACATGACAGTCCTCCCCTCTCAGAGATGCTTGCCCACAAGCAACTGCAAAGCCGGATGCTATAAAATGGACTCTCCCTCCCAGGTGGCGTCCTCTATAGGAAGACCTCTCCAACGAATCAAGTACTCCCGAATCATCCTACTTCTCAGCCGTCGTTCTCTCTCCTCCAAGACCTCCTCAGGAACCAGAGTCAGCGTACCTTCCTCATCCAAGGGAGGTAGATCGGGAGATGCTACAATATGTTGCCCCAGTGCCTTTTTCAGGCAAAATACGTGGAACACATTATGAATCCGACTGTCAAGTGGTAACTCAATCTCATAAGCAACCTCCTCTACACACCTGAGAATCCGATATGGTCCGTAGAAGCAAGGCTTGAGCTTCTCAGCTCCACCCCTTCTAAGGGTGCTCTGTTGGTAAGGCTGTAACCGCAAGAAAACCATGTCACCCACCTCAAATACTCTCTCAATCCTATGTCGATCAGCGTAGAACTTTTGCTGATTCTGCGCCTGCTGCAGATTCTCCCTAAGAGATCTCATGATATCCTGGTTCTCCTGTAACCAATCTTGTGCCAAGGGAACTCTGCTATCACTTACAGCCAAATCAACAAAAGATAATGCCTCGTAACCATAGAGGGCTCTAAAAGGTGCCATAGCAATAGACATATGGTGTGTAGTATTATAACAATACTCTCCTAAATATAGCCAACGCACCCATGCCTTCTGTTGTCCTGACACGTAGCTGTGCAAATACCCCTCAACCCACTTATTAACAATCTCGGTCTGCCCATCTATTTGTGGGTGGTCGCTGGTACTGGGTGTCAACTCCGTACCTGTGAGCCTGAAAAGTTCTTGCCAGAAAGAACTCATGAACCTACTATCCCTGTCACTCACGATGGTCTTGGGGAGACCGTGGAGCCTAAATACCTCTCTGAAAAATAACTCCGCCACCTGGGATGCCGTGTAATCAGCTGCAATAGGGAAGAAGTGGGCGTATTTAGTCAACCTGTCTACTACAATGTAGATACAGTCTTTCCCTTGCACCCGAGGAAGACCTGTAATGAAATCCATGGAGATTCCTGACCACTTTTGTTCTGGTATAGGTAAGGGCTGCAATAAACCGGCAAGAAAAGTATGCTCAGACTTATTCTGTTGGCACGTCATACACTCGCGAACATGACGTAAAACATCTGCCTTGAGACCCTTCCAAGAGAATCTCTCCCTAACCGCTCTGTAGGTCTTACCATACCCTGGGTGTCCTGCTGTCGGAGTATCATGGTAAGCATGCAGAATTTGTTCCTTCAACTGAGAACCAAGAACCAGATACACCTTGCCCTTGTAGTAGACGACTTCATCTACTACAGTGTACCGATCATCCAACACCAATCCATCCATGACCTCACAAGCAAGCTGATTTTTGGAGTACTCAACTAGAAGTTGAGCCTTCCAATCTGCTGAAATCTCGCTCAACGAACATAGGGCAGCGAGTGATGGTTTTCTAGAAAGTGCATCAGCCACAGTATTATTCTTTCCCTTTATGAATTCGATGTCAAAATCATAACCCTGAATCCTACTCACCCATTTTTGCTGACGATCATTGAGCTCTGTCTGATCAAGGAAATATTTTAGACTATTGTGGTCTGTTTTTACCACGAATTTGCTGCCAACAAGATACTGTCTGAACTTGGCTAATGCATGCATAATAGCCAACATTTCCTTATCATACGTAGATACAACCTCTCATTATCCTGCAGCTTCCGACTCTCAAAAGCAATGGGGTGTCGATTCTGCATCAAAACCGCTCCTATGCCCAAACCAGAAGCATCACACTCAAGTACAAAAGGCTGCGAGAAGTCAAGGAGCACTAAAATTGGGCAAGTGCTCATAACCTCCTTGAGCCTATCAAAGACTCCTTGTGCCTGTTCCGTCCATCTGAAAGCCCCTTTCTTTGTGAGGTCTGTCAAGGGTGCTGCCAACTGAGAGAAACCCCTCACAAATCGCCTATAATAACCACATAGACCAAGGAACCCACGTAACTCAGTAATGTTCCGAGGGCAGGGCCAATCTCGAATTCCCTGAATTTTCTCCTCATGCACCTTCACCCCATCAGCACCAATCATATGACCCAGATATAAGATCTCCCTAAGTCCAAACTCACATTTGGACAACTTAGCAAATAGAGACTGACTCTCCATAATGCTAAGTACCTCCTCAACATGTCTGAGATGGTCCTCCCAAGTACGACTGCAAATTAGAATATCGTCAAAAAATACTAGAACCGACTTCCTCAACTGCTTGTTGAAGAAATGGTTCATACATGACTGGAAAGTGGCTAGGGCATTGGTAAGGCCAAAAGGCATTACCAGGAACTCATAATGCCCATAGTGACAACAGAAGGTAGTCTTGTGTACATCCTCTGCTCGTACACGTATCTAATGATAGCCTGAACGAAGATCAATCTTAGAGAAGTAGATATCTCCATGAAGCTCATCCAACAACTCATCAATGCGTGGAATAGGGTACCCATTCTTGATTGTCTTCCTGTTCAGGGCCCTGTAATCTATACACATCCGTAGAGTCCCATCCTTCTTAACCAGTACTACAGAAGAAGCAAAGGGACTAGAACTGGGGCGAATGAAGCCCATGTCTAACAGCTCATGAATAGTCTTCTCAATCTCATCCTTGTATGCTCTAGGATGACGATACGGAGTGGTGATCACTGGCTTAGCTCCATCCTCCATCTCTATCCCATGCTCAAACCCTCTATCCGGAGGTACTACCAGGAGGTATGTCACCAAATACTCAGCCATGCTGATCCATCACCGACTGTATGTCAACATGAAATGCTCTACCATCCTGAGGAGTAGGTGTCTTGGATTTCAAAAAACGTGTGGCCCAGATCACATCATCATGTCTAATAATAGACTCCATCCTAGAAGAAGATACCTCCTTAGGCCCACCGTCAGATGCTGCCCTCAAGATCACCTTCTTTCCACCAAATAGGAACTCTAACTACATGCGGTGGTGATCAATAAAATATCTCCCAATACCCTGTAACCACTGCATACCCAAAATAACATCATAATCTTTTAAGGGTAGCATATACAAGTCATCCATCAAGGTAAAATCCCCCATCTGAATGCTGCGTTGTGAGGTCCTCCTAGTACAACTCAACAGTGCACCATCGGCAACCTTAACTCCAAAACCCTCGAACACCTCAGACTGTAATCCACGCTTCAACCAACTTCTGATCAATAAAATTGTGCGTGGCTCCTGTGTCAACCAAGCTCATGACTCATTGTCCCTGTAATGTACCTTTCAACCGAAAGGCATGGAACCTGGGATAACTGGATAGTGTAGACAGTCACTTTGGCTGCCGCCAATGAATCAGGGTTATCTATCTCTAGCTGGGGTCGCTCCTGAATAACCTCCTCAAGGCTGTCCTCAGTGTCGGTGTCTGGTATCTCTTCATCCCCAAGTTCAGATGTGACCTCAATCAAGTGAACCCTGCCCTTACCCATTCAGCCGTGTCCGAGTTCCCAAGGCTCCTTGCAGGAAAAGCATAATTTCTTCCTCCTCAAATCATTCCGTGACTCCTGATCCATCCTAGGAGGTCTAGCTGACTGTCCATCTCTAAACTGTGAAGTATTGGCCTTCTGAATAGGCCGTGATTCCCTGAATGGCCTCTTATCTGACTGATAGGTGGGAGTGGTGTCCAATCTCAAGGTCACATCAATGGCATCCTTAAGAGTGGCCGGATGGAAGGCACGTACCAATCCCTTAAGCCTATCCTGCAATCCCTCAATGAATAACATCACGCTACGCCTCTGGGGCATATCAAGTACCATAACTGCAATACGCTGGAACTCATTAACATATGCTTCTGCCTGCCCAGTCTGTCTAAGATGTGCCAACTCCCTATAGTAGAGTTCTGTGTCTTTACGGTCAAACTGGGTAATGAGTCGTTCAGTGAACTCTGCATAGGAATGAATTAAGGCATGATCCTAGGTAACCAATCCATGATGCCACCAATCGTAGGCAACCCCATCTAAATGTAAGACAGCAAACTGAATAGCCTCATGCTCAAGCATGGGTCTCAAGGATAAATATATGTCCAGCTTGTGCACCCAAGCACGTGCACTCGTACTACCCATACCATCATATGTAGCCAACGTGATCTTCCCAATAGCTCTACTAAGGTCATAGTTCTGCTGCTGAGGTCTAGTGCCTCGGTCTCCTCTGAACCTAGCAGAATCTCTGCGCTGTGCACAATACTGTGGAAAAGGAAAGACATCCCTGACCTCGAGGGCTAGGGTTCTCCACTCAGTTGTCGCTGCCATGACTGAATCCTGAAATTCCACCTCTGGTGGCTCTACCTGTACTGGTCGTTCACCTGGTGCAAACTGAGGAAGTAAGGGTCTATCCCTGGTCTGTCCACGCCTAGGGGATTGAAGGGGGCTCCTGTCTGATGCGTGTGACTGGTGACTATGTTGACTTCCCACCATAGATACTGATCTACTCCGTCTGCCTCTATCTAATTCCAACCGGTCCAAGGCACCCTGTATCCTATCTAAGGTCTGAGCAATCCTAGGCTCAGTGTTGATGAGGGTTCTCATCATTTCTCTTTCTTCATCATCCTGATTCCTCCTGACATTCCTCTGTTCTTCTGCCATAATTGGTTCCTCTGCCATACCAACCCCAAGCTCGTTTTGGGCTCTCCTGCGTGTATAATACCTGTCTGTATGCATAGAAAACAATACTCTGAACCCCACAGGCTGGCAGGTCAAGGGCTCTGATGCCACTGAAAAATACATGATGGATCCCTTTGCTGAAATGAAGTATTTGTTTTTGTGATTTTATTTGTTTTATGATTTTTATTATTTTTTTTTTGTGTTCTTTCAAACTAGAGAGGAGATGCAGAAGGGGTTTCAATTTTCTTGAAATGTGTATTTGCCAAGATAGCAAATAGATATACATGCAACTGCGATCTCATATAAAAGTGAACTAAAATTAACAATTAAATGATAGAAAAGCACCAACTAAGAATTTGAAGCACATACCCATCAGATCTGTATTTTATATTTATTGTAAACCCTGTTTTGCAACGCCACTTGCATACAAAGATGGTATTGGCCTAGGAGAGGCTATGCATGCAACTAGAAATGAAGGATATGTAGAATAATGCTGATTTGGTACTGCTGCAAGCTTATATCTGTCATAGAATGCCCAAGAATATGTCCACTGATGCACAAAAGAAGACCTAGGTAGGCCTCCCACAAGCATAAACTGGGTTGTCGTCCAATTCACCAAAATTCCTGAGAGTTTCCGTTCCCAAGAGTCTATATGTTGCTGCCCTCTTCCTCAGAGTTCAGATCTGCAATAAAGCTTCAAAAAATAAGCAAAAGATGCCTCCAAAAACATTTCCAACGCACTTTATCTTTTTCCAAGATGGGCGTCCACTTTTAGGGTTAGGGTGGCATCAAACAAGAATCTTTTAATGATTCTTTTCTTTATTTAAAGTCTCCCAAGTTGGGCACCCAAGTTGAGGGTCCAACTTCTCATTAATAAAATGTCCGTCTTTTAACACGTGTTAACTAGGAAGGGGTCCATTTATTAAATTTTATTACAAAGTGATATTATTAATCACTTTAATTTAATTTATTAAATATTAAAGCCGCACTTTAATATTCAATAATTATTCCAAGTCCACCTAGCCAATCTGAACTGAAAACTACTGGAGCCCATGCCACTGGTGATGCCGCCACATGGCAAGTTAACTGACAGCGCCTTCCTAAAATTTAGGGATACCTCCTAAAAAATAGGAATTGTGACCAAAATTCCCAAAATGCTCTTGGAGGTCCCCTGATGCCTCCTGGTCAACTCTCAGTCAAACCCTAAAAAATAGGAACCCTTCCTAAAAAATAGGAAAACTCCCAAAATGCTCCTGGAGGTCCCCTGATGCCTCCTAGTCAACTCTCGGTCAAACCCTACAAAATAGGAACACTTCCTAAAAAATAGGAAACTGATGCTAACTGTTTGGAAAGACCTGTAAAGCTCCCTACCACGCTCCACTGCCTCTAGATGGGTCCCCTAACCACTCCGCTGACCTACGGGAACCCGGATGATAGGCCAACTCTCAAGTCTCCGCTAGACAGTGCTAAAGAGGGGACATAACAGCATGCCTATTTGTAAATTTCCAAAAGTGAAAAGAATAAAAAAATTCTTCACAGGTGCACATATTATCCAAAACTTGAGAATACAAAAGACAGAAAGATGATAGTCAAAAACATGCCAGGCCAAAAATATTGGTGGAGTAAAAATTTGTAGTACAGTACTATATATTAGTATTTTTACACATAAATACAAAGTCATAAGCATGCCGGGCCAAAAATATAGGTGGAGAAAATTTGTAGTGCAGCACTACATATTAGTATTTTTACACATAAATACAGGTATAACTTGCAACTGTTTAATACAAATACTTCCCCAATCCTATTTCTTCACACCTTTCCATTTCTGTCGCATTAATTTTTTCCTCTTTCAAGCAACCTTGTAAAGATGTTTTTAGACAAGGAACAAGGCTCCTTGAAAAACTATAGCAACGTTGTCAACTTCGTTACAATATCCTATCTCATTAACAAGTCAGCACAAGGACATCAAGAATTAAACTTTTTCCAGATGAAAGAGTGCAACAAACCCATTACGACAATATATAATAATACACCTATATACATTCAAAAGGCCCAAACCCAGCAGTTTTTGTAGCTGGGCTGCACTGTACACCATTCAGTAGTATTTAATGTATGTTAAAAAATATAAATCAAAAATAAATCCCTCGTTTGAGGCATATCCATTGAATTGGGAAGGATGAAGACATAAAGTAGACAGAGAGGAAATCTGAGAGGAAGATGGGGTAGTTTCTTTGGAAATTGTATGCTGACATTAGCAAAGCACGGTGTGATTCCGGAAGGTACTGTAGTATATGCTGACTTCCTTTTAACTGTTTTATCTGCCTTTAGACCACTTTCACAAACAAGGTGCAGTGAAGTGAAGTATGACATCCGCAAGACTATTATTTTTCCTTTTTAAATGTTCTGACTTCCTTTATTTCTATTCATGAGTCATTTAATGCTTACATGAGCAAATCAGGTGTAACATCAGCAAGGTATGTGCACTAATCTTATTGACTGAGTTGACATTAGTAGACAATATTTGTTCAACTCATCACTATTATTGACAAATGCATACTTTCTACTTTTATCATCTAATTTCTCGTATATTTCCTGTGAAGCTAAAACATAAACAATATATCCAAGCACTCGTATGTCTTTTTGAGGTTTTCTATCAATCCATGCTTCTTCGGGAATTACGCCTTGATCTGATTTGGCTGAACTTTCATTCAACATAAGAATTATTTTCTACTGGTCAGAAATTGTGATATAGATTGCTGCCTATTATCATACTCCTTGCCATTTGCATACTGATGTGACGATTCCATACTGCCAGCCAATAATTTTAATCACAAATTGAATGTTGCTGATAGACCACTATTTTTTTTCTTCAAAAGCTAAATAAAGATACTAACAATTGAGAAGGCCATATCCAATGCCAAATTCGATCCGAAATTTGTGACATTGCCACTGAAACCCACTTTGTTGTTGAAACTAAATCAGAACTTCTCCAAAACATTCTTTATGAAGAAACAAATCCACAGAAATCAGTATATTCAATTTTAGAAGAAATCACAAATACAAAGCTGCAAAGATTGGAAAATGTTAAAAATGCAATTGTAATTGACAAATTGAAGTAGATAGTTCCTAATTCACAAAATCACAAAATAGTCCTTTCTGAGGAGTATAATTGATATAGTAATCAACATAATAAGCAATAGAATGATGACAACTAGCTCATGACAACGAACTACTTACCTATAGTCTAATTCCGCAATAGAGTAATGATAAAGACAACAGTAAAGATTCTTACGGAATGCATCAATACAAGGACCTTCAAATAGCCATGTCAACCTCCAAATTACATAATGAAACAACATATAATGACTCAACGGGCTCAAATTTCCTCAATAACTTTTTCAAAAAAAATACATATTAAAAATGAATATCGAATCAATAATTTTTTCAGAAAGAGGGAAACATTACACAAAAACTAAACAATTTACTTTATATCATGTCTAAAAACTCAATAGTGACGAAGAAATGCTCAAAGAAATTGAACCAAACCAAGGCATAACAATATTTTTCCTTGTCCAAAACCTTCTATCATATTACAAGCATATAGAACAAAAAGCTTTTTCCTGGCTATGAACATTTTAATTTTAGATTAAAAAAATCATCGTTCACACAATTTCACAACTAATAAGGTAGCAAATCTGTAAGGCTGTAATCAAACGGAGGAATATCAATGGTAACTGCACAATGAGTGAACCACGATACTGAAAATGTCAACCAGTTATCTCAGCAGCCTCAGGGAGCAACAGGAAAATGCCCAATACAATCTTAAACAAAAATGCAATGCCCAACACCATCTTAAACGAAAATGCCCAAGCTTGTACCAGTCGAATTTCCTCCTCTAGACTTCAGGCATAGCCAAAAATTCAAAAATAATCAAGGAAACCCCACTTCTTTTCTTTTCTTTTCTTTTTTGTTAACATGCATTGCATCATTGATATACAAAACACCCAATATGGTTGATGCTGTAACATTACCGATCCTTATATCAACATCCTCATAATAGTTGCATTGTGTGAATCATAAAGCACAATCGTAAGCTACAGAATACGGCATACATATCTTGTAATCGAAAAAACAAGACATAAACATGTGAGTACAAATTCATAAAGCCGATAAATGATTCCCATTTAATAACTAAACATTTGCAGACTGAGGATAAGATTAAAAATTAACATCTATTATCATTAAAATATGGCAAATCTATCTTTATGGCAAAGAAGTACATCATACCACAACTCTTATTTTTGCCACGTTGCCTTCCCGCCCGTTGACTTCTCTATCCATCATAGTAGATGATCTGTATGAGCTGATGTCCATCTGCCCCATTTGCTGCTTGCCAGAACCATTGCCAGTAACAAAATTGTACTCATAACCTCTTTCATTGACAGCCATGAAGGGTGATATTTCAAAAGCTTCTGCCAGTGCATGCTGCCAGAGCAAAGAAAAGTAAAACTATGTCAACTTTTAATGTATATCAATTACGCATGAAAAAGAATCAAAAATTGAATTTGTATGGAAAATAGAAATCATGTGGAAACTCTATTGCAAAATACATTTGGTAGAGGGTCAACTCTATTACCTAAATAGACAAGTCACACTAATGGTCCTCCAGCCAACTTTAGCATCAAATCTTAAGACCATAGCAAGTAATGTACAAAACCTATCATTCTTTAAAATAACAACCCAGTACTTTGCTGCAATTAAAAAGTACCCTATAAGCCAAACAAGCAATAACAGTTTCCAACGACAGATCAAACACAATATCCTTTATAAACTCCATAGCAACCCTTGCAGGCTATGTCGAAAAACTACGAAGACACAGAACATTATGGCCAAAAATAAAGTGTGAAATAAAATCATCATCAGGATATTGATGACACAATTACAAAAATTAAACTAATAGTCACCAATTAATGCCATACGACAGATTTCTAAACAAGATTCATCAAGAATGATGTGTCTTTCCATGGGAGGATGCTGCTTCAGCACTGATGAAGCCTGCACTTCATCCACTTTGTATCAAATTTGTACCATGATGCTTAGTTACAACAAACACAACCTAGGGTCAACATTGATGTTTCTTATGACAAGAAATGTGTTGCCATTAAGATGGCCCATTTCATGGACCCTTGTCGTGTTTCTTTTCAAGAAATGAGTTTTCTGAAATGTCTTGAAACAACCACAGTTTGGAAGGTCGCTTCAGGCCGTGACCCATCTGTTTTGGGACATTTGAAGGACTTTCCAAGTTGTTATGGGACCGAATTTATATAATTCACTTATCTAAGTATAATTACATACCATTATAGTGACATGTATGATATCTCAATCTTTAGGTCTCTATTTGTTTATGATGAAGTTGTGAGAAAATTGTAAATTTGTAGTTGAGATTAGTATTTTTACATATATATACAGGTGTAACTGTTATATATGGTGTAACTGTTTAATGCCAGTAACTTCCCAAACCCGTTTCTTTTCACCTTTCCAATTCTGTCATGTTTTCTATTTCCCATTTCTGGCAAATTTTCAAGGATGTTTTTAGACAGCAGGGAACAATGTCTCCTTGAGAACCCATAACGATATCATCAAAAACTTCATTACAACATACTAACTGAGCTCAATTACATGTCAGCACAGGGACAGCAAATCAGAGTGGGAAATCCTTATTTAGCTTCAACTGCATTTAGAATCATGAATCAAATTCATTCCATAGGAAAGAGTGTGCCAAATGCTTTATGACACATCTATATACGGTCTTGCAGCCAAAGAACAAGAGTTTCTCTACCTGGGCCGATCTGTATGCCATTCAGTTTCAAGAAGTTCGATGAACAACACCTGTTTCATGTGCCAATAGGAAACCAGGTTTTGTTGTGGGTGCCAGGAAGGTAGTGAATTGCATTGCTCTACAACCATTAAACCTACAAAGTAAGCCCCAATTCAAAGATCGATTGAGCTTTACTTGCAGCAGTGTTGTTGTGGCTATTCATTTGCAGTGTTGACGAGACCAGGTTGAAGTTTCACACTGCCATGGGAAAGTGTGTGTCAAAAACTTTGCGACAAATCTATATATGGTCTTACAGCCAAAGAGCAACAGTTTATATACCTGGGCCGATGTGTATGCCATTCAATTTCAAGAAGTTCAACAAACAACACCTGGTTCATGTGCCAATAGGAAACTAGATTTTGTTGTGGGCGCCAGGAAGGTACCGAATTGCATTGCTCTACTACCATGAAATCTACAAAGAAGTCCCCAAATCAAAGTTGGATTGAGCTATACTTGTAGCAGTTTTGTTGTGGGTATTGATTAGCAGCTTTGTCGTGACCAGGTTGATATTTCGTACTAACATGTACTCTGGCATTGGTCTTCTACCAAAGTGTGAGAACAATATTTCTACATGGAGTGAGGCTACCATGGAGCTTGATAATTTTGCCCAGATTTGCACTAGCAAGTTTAGCAGACCTTTTGAACTTGAACGCTGCTCAGGCTCCTCCTCTTGGTGAGAAATGAACCCTGTTACATCTTATTGAAGTTGTGGAAAGAATTTGCTCCAAAGTGTGAATGTCTTTATTGCAAGTGCATTTGAGAAGCCAATCGAAAATCTGGTCTATTTCTGCAGGCACATTGTACTTAAGATCAACAACAAGAGGATGTTCTGACTCTGTTGCTGATTGTTTTAACAAAGATGGGTTGTAAGGCTGGATCAGGCATGTGTTGGCAACTAGATGAAGACCACAATATGGAGGATCAGGTCATCGTGTTGAATTTGATCTTTGCTAGGGTGATGATGTAAGGTCCATATAGAAAAGATGAGTTTGCGATGTAGGCCTTTTAATCTAACCTTTTGTATGTGCAACCAAACCATGTTGCCAACTTCAATGTTGTGCAAAAAATGGTTTTGGTCATGCTGTTGTTTACATTTTATGGAAAATTCTAAACAATGCTAAAGTTTGAATAATATCATTCATCATTTTTATGCTCATAAAACATTCTACAAAAAAATATCAAAAAATCCTTGGCTTCAGCTTAAAATTATTCAAATATATACCTCATAACCCCAAAATTTACCTCCAATTGTTGTAAAAATTATGCATGAGAATACTAAACACAAGACAAAAATGAAACAATATGTCATGATGTACAATTAATCTTCTAACACTTTTGTGTCTTATATTCTAAAACCCATTCAAACCTCAAGTTTTCTCTATTCACTTTTGTCATCATCCAAACATTAGACCTTGATACAATATACAGTACTTCTCCAACACACCCATAATGTTCATATGTACGATCATCAAATATATTTCCCCTTCAACCGTATCTTGCATCAAATCACAACTTGTTGAGCCTTCATAGGAAGTCGCTTTACCTCAAATGTACCACACTACAACATTGTGAACTGCACTCTACCAATAACCAGCAATCCAAGCCCAACACATCCAGATCACCAACCTCAACAACTATTGGTCCTAATCTAATGAATCTATATCACAAAAAAAGCCAATTGGATCAAGATTTACCAAAGGTGACATCTTGCCACCCTTGTCATTACCCAAACATTAGACCTTGATACAATATACAGTACATCTCCAACACACCCATAATGTTTAACAATCCTCAAACATATTTCCTCTTGGACTATATCTTCAATCAAAACAAAACTTGCTGAGCCTTCATAGGAAGTCGCTTTACCTCAAACGTAGCACACTACAACATTGTGAACTCCACTCTATCAATCACCTGCGATCCAAGCCCACTAGATCCAGATCACCAACCTCAACTACTATTGGTCCTAATCTAATGAATCTGTATCAAAAAAAAAAACTAATAGGATCAAGATTTACCAAAGCTGACATCTTCCCACCCTTCTGACACACAACCCTAGAAACCACCTCACACGTGACTCTCCAAGAGTAGTAGACATGACAACTTTTTATTTCTGCAATAGGCAATATACTTAACTCAAACGCTTCGGACGTGATCATGTTGGAAATAAGATTGTAAGTACGTCACATGATATGTGATGTATTTAGTTATAGGATTAGTTATTTGTGTGCAAGTATGTGTGTGAGTTGTACTAACAACTCACCCCTTAGAATAGGGATGGATGAGAGATGACTCCCCATTAGTAGGAGATCATGCCTCTATATGCAACTCTCATTTCGTTGCATAAAATTGAATTGAGTTATTGTTTTCAATATGGTATCAGAGCAGGAATCCTGATAGATAAAATGGGGAAGACCATGTACTTAGTGTTTTCCCTCTGTATGAAAGCTTCTTATAGTATTTAGTTGTTTTTTAGATTAGGCCTGAGATTTTTTTCTCTAAAAATTAAATTTGCAAGTGTAAGGATTGAATAGTCAGGAAATTAAAATGGAATATATTTGTTGTTGAGGATAAAATAGTAACAATAAAACTTGTGCAAGCCTAAACAAGGTGTTTCAACAATAAAGAGCCATCTAATTGCACTAGTTTGTTTGGAACATGAAGGATGTTGTGAGGAGAGAGACGCCAAGCAAAGGAGGACTGTGACAATTTGTATGTTAAAATAAAGACAAAATTGCCTGTTTTGGAAGCTATGTCTGCCAGATTTGCCATATCAATTGCTACCTATGTGCATATTCGTGCATTGAAGCCCTTTCTAGGCATCTATTGTCACATGTATCCTACATCAGTTCTGCCAGCGCCAGCACTTGTTCCGTTAATTGTTCCACATGCACTCTGATCCTAGTGTGCCCATTGTCGACACTGTGCAGTCCCCAAACTCTCAGCGTCCTTCGCATATAGACTTGTGCGTCCATTCACATCTACCAATCTTCCCATGCATCTCACCGTGCAAGTCTACAGTCTCTGACAAAGACAACCTTGTTACCAGAGTGGATTTGGCAAGTTATGACCTTTGCTAGTACACTCTCAACACGAATCGTGAGATTTTTGTTCAGAAGCGTATCATTAGAGGTCACTGAAAAACAAAATAAAGAGGACTTGAGCACACCAAGATTGGAAAGGATGGTGTAGGTGATAAGAAGCACTATTTTTCAAAGAAAGGATGTCTTAAATGACATTAATCTGATGCATGGATTTTTTTTTTTGAGAAGAGACATTTCAATTGCAAGGATTTGCTGAAGGCAATGTAGAGATGGTGATAGATCCGCTCACCATGCAAAATGATCAACATCTTCAATCTACATCTGCCAACATCAACGATGCTATGTTAAGTTTTATTAGGCCAGGTTTTATTATTTAACAAGTTTTATAATTGTTGATTTAGTTTAAAGTTCGTCAAATTTAATCCTTTACTATAGGCATTTGCATTTTATGATTTTTTTCATATAGTTAGGTCATTGTTGATAGTTATTGATTTATCTGTTTAGATAAATCAATAAATTAAGTATATAGTTTTATGTTTTTAGCATAGTTACCAAAGTTCGGAAAACTGGATCCGTTCAGGAGGGAAAAAAAATCCAAAAATCCGGAATTCTTGAAAAAGTTCGGAAAAATCTGATCCAAAACATATACAATATATCTGAGCATAGTTTTATAAATATGCAAAATTGAAAAATACAATGAAAAACATTAATAAAATAATATAAAATGTTAATATTATATAATATCTATGGATTTTGGGCGTTTTTTCACAGAAAATCTAAAAAAACTAAAAATTGAAAAAAAAAGGCCAACCCTAACAAACTTATCCGGGCTAGTCAAAAAATTCTTATCTGGCCGGATTTTGCGCAGATTCGACCAAGTTTGGTAGCTATGGTTTTTAGGTTAATGTTGTTTTGTATATTTTTTGTCAAAATTTTGTTAATTGTTATTTGTCAATTAATTTAATAAGCAGCCTATAGTTAATATGAGTCCAAAACTATACTCAATATTTTTAGTCACTAAATAGGTTGTGAGTCAATGGTCAATAAACATCTTGTTAGTTAGGATAAAGTCGGTCTCTACATACCAATTGTGCGTCGTCAAAACCTCCACTGTAAGGGCGCATTATCAAGAAAACCCGACATCCACTCAAATGTGTCAATGTACTCTAAGGGGGGAGTTTGTTCACAAATGCGACTTACAATGCTATCGAGCCTAGCCATGTAAAAGCTAAGTCAGTAGAGCACTAGAGGAAATGGAGGAAGGAGGCCAATCCAACCTCAAGTTCGCTGCTAACTCAGAGGTTGTAGTCTCTTGTAGTCGCAAAACACAAAGCGCACAAACGACTACAAAGCCTGAAGAGTTGTTAATCATTGGTGATAATGATGATGTACTCTAGCTACAGACAACTGGAAACATGGGCCAAAAAGACTAAAGCCAAAAATGATCTCCAATGGCAGTGGTGACCAATTGTGTTGTTTGTGATCAGGTGGCAATGATCAAGTACAGTGGTTACAAATGAGAGGTTTAGTGAGGTGGCCAATAGCCACTGAAAACATAGTGAGGACCCAATCCCACTATGTTTTTTGTATTTTCGTTGTGTTTGTATGTGTTCAATAATTATGTGTTCTCACTGAAGATAAATTGTGATCAGTGACAATGTGTTCTCACTAAGTATAAATTGTAAACATATGTTTTAGTCCTTACTTACGTATGTAGATCATCACGAATAACAAAGTCTGCATACTTGGTGTGTTTGTAAACAAATATGTATATTCACACAGATACAGAGTATGAACTAAAGTGTGTCCTAGTTCACACTTGTGTTGGTTGATATGTTTCCATCTATGGATTGGTTGATGTGTTCCCATCCATTAAAGTATGTGTCGAATTACAAATTTGTTCCAAAAATGTGGAGTGTTCCCTTTCTCTATGTTCATACCAAGGAAGGAATGTTGAAAATAAGTTTGTTAGTACATCACATAATATGGGATGCATTTAGTTATTGGATTAGGTATTTGTGTGTGTGTGAGAGTTTTACTAACTCACCCCTTAGAATAGGGAATTAGTTAAGGGATGGATGAGAGCCGACTCCCCATTAGTAGGAGATCATGCCTCTATACGTAACTCTCATTTTGTTGAACAAAACTAAATTGAGTTCTTATTTTCGATATGACCAATGGTTTGAACATGTTCAGACTAGATGGATAACCAGCAAAAATAATAGTGTTAGATGGTTATCTAAATCACGTTAATGATCTAAGTACTCTTAGTGACAACAAATCACCACTAGTCTCATCAACCAGCCAAACATTGGTGCAAACCACAATTTCTTTTCACTTCCCAAAAGTTCTTAGATAGATAACCAGCAAAAATAGATAGTGTTAGATGGTTTTCTAAATCACGTTAATGATCTGAGTACTCTTAGTGACAACAAATCACCACTAGTCTCAACAACCAGCCAAACATTGGTGCAAACCACAATTTCTTTTCACTTCCCAAAAGTTCTTTTTTATCACTACAACTTTCCAATCGCATTACCATTTGGACTTCCAACTAGGAGGTCCTATCTTCTACAATATTGGAAAACCACAACTTCACTTTTCAACTAACTTTGATTGACTTGACTTCCATCGTCAATATTCTCAATTAAATCTAGCAACTTTGACACTTTGAAGTGAGTTTTCAACAGTTCTATCAAATATACAAATTTAGACGCTCAAATCTTCCAACTTCTCAAGTAGCAAGCTTGGCCAAATCTGCCACTAAAACAATCATTCAAATTCAATTTGCCACTTAACAAGCTACTTCTTTGCCAATCCCAATGTTGAATCTATCCATTCTCCATGGCACTATATTGCCTATTTCTATGACACCTTTTAACCCCAAGATTGTTCCAACCCTATGACAATTGCATCACTACTTACACCACATCAATACAAATTTAGACACTCAAATCTTCCAACTTGTCCACTAGCAAGATTGGCCACATCGCCCCCAAATAAATCATTCAAATTAAATTGTACACTTTACCAAGCTACTTGTTTTTGCTCATCCCAATGTTGAATCTATCTATTACCCGTGGCACCATGTTGCCTATTTCCATGACACCTTTTAACCCCAAGATTGTTTCCACCCTATGACAAATGTATTACTACTTACACCACATCAATATCTCAAATGGGCATCTATATCTTATTTAATGCATATCTTGGGTGAGTATCTATGCTTTCTTTAATGCATATGTTGGATGAGTATCTATGCCAACACAATATAGGGGAATACATTCAGATCTCTTCAACCTCAAAGCCAAAGAATCAAAGTACCTATAAGCTATAATTGTCCATACAATCAACCTATTGATAGTAAAGCACTATCTCCTAAAAAAAAGGTCCCCTATTGTCGACGGGATTGCCATCTAATATGATCTTCAACATCATTGGTCACATGGCCTAAGGATTACCCTTGGCCAGCTAGCAATTTGCTCAAACCAATTTGGAACCAAGGCAAGCCACCATATTCCACTAGGCAATAGCATTTGCCATCTTAGCTCTCTCTAGGAAGTGAGACAAAAGGGGCACTTTATTTTCAAGTGTCTTGTCTACCATGAGAACCGTGGGAGATGTGCCTTCTTTAATGCATATCTTGGATAAATATATATGCCAACGCAATATAGGTGAATACATTCAGATTTCTTCAACCTCAAAGCCAAAGAATCAAAGTACCTATACGCTATAATTGTCCATACAATCAACCTATTGATGGTAAAGCACTAGCTCCTCACAAAAAGGTCCCCTATTGTTAATGGGATTACCATCTAATATGATCTTCGACGTCATTGGTCACATGGCCTAAGGATTACCCTTGGCCAGTTAGAGATTTGCTCAAACCAATTTGGAACCGAGGCAAGACACCATATTCCACTAGGCAATAGCATTTGCCATCTTAGCTCTCTCTAGGAAGTGAGACAAAAGGGGCACTTTATTTTCAAGTGTCTTGTCTACCATGAGAACCATGGGAGATATCATCATTTTTGTTAACTACCATTTTTCCATTATCTTGGCTAGAGTTTCTTGGCCTGTTATCCTCGAGACGCTATCACTTTTAGAGGTAAATTTTTACAAGGCACTCCCAAGATTCCAATATTGATTGCTTCCTTTTCACTTATTGTATTTGTAGCAGGGGTCAAATGGTCTTTGAGTTTCACAATTGCCAACACAAATGGTGATAGATCAATAAGATGGAGTCCCACTTCACAAGTGACCCCCTAGGTACCCTAACCCTTTCCATCTTTGAGCAAGGTATAGAGGATTAGCTACTCTCCAACGTACAGAGTATAGTTACCAAATCGAGAAACTGCAACCAAAACAACATGATGAGAAACAATATGGGGCGGTATAGGGGAGTTTGCGCATAAGAAATGGAATTTTCATGCGCGCGCGCGTGCACACACACATTAATGTGTGTGTGTGTGTGTTTTCAAAAAATGAACACATTCATTAAGTTTTAGCTTTTACGCTTTTGGTTTAGAATTTTTATAATTTTTTGATAAGTTAGTCTTTTTCATTGTTACCTATGCCAGGGATGGAGTGATGGGTTTTCAAGGACAGCTATTAAAATAATATATAAATTAATATTTAAATCTTTAAAATACAAAATAATTCAAACAAACTAAAATAAGCTGAAATTTAAAACAATAAATTACTAAATAAAATAATTGATCCAATTGTAATTTTTATGATTTTTTGATAAGTTAGTCTTTTCCATTGTTACCTACATCAAGGATGGGGTGATGGGTTTTCAGGGACAGCTATTAAAATAATACATAAATTAATATTTAAATCTTTAAAATACAAAATAAATAAAATAATTCAAACAAACTAAAATAAGCTGAAATTTAAAACAATAAATTACTAAATAAAATAATTTATCCAATAATCCATCTGATAATATCATAATCAAAATCGTGAATTATAAATTTAAGATTTTCGGTACACAACTAAAAAGTACCAAGTACATTGTAAAACTCACAGTTGAGAAGAGTACATGACACAGTTACTAGCAGGAATGTCTCCTCTCAATATGATCAACATAATTATATACTAGAGTAATTGTAAAAGTTTAAAAGAAAAATTAGTGTGTTTTTAAAAAAAAAGTCAGGGATGATACGATGTTGCTCAACTATCCTGGGCACGTCGCAGAATCCCTGACGCTTGCATTTTTTCTGATTTTTTGGGACATAAGGGTGACGTCATGTCTCTGTTCCCGAGACAACCAGGATGTTCAGGATGCCACTGAATCCTAAGTTGTGTATCCCACATAACAATGCTCTTTTTAATACATGACGTTTTAGACACACACAATGCCACAACAACCACCATAAATGGCCCCACAACCGCACCAAAGCAGGATGTTGCAGGCTGCGCTGCAGCAATTGTTGCCATGCACATAAGCAATCATGTTTCCTCTTACAATTGTCCAAACAATCCTCTTAGCCTACGCCATTTTCCTACGGATATCATCAAATCTAAATCTGGTACAAATTAGAGCCATCCTTGGTCTCCATCGACCCCCTTATCTTCTAAGATTCAGTGATTGTTTCTTCGGCAGGCCTTCCTTTCACATAGTTATTTGTATTATATGGCTGTATTTTCTAGCTTGTCTTAGGCTTACCCATTGTTTTAGGTAGATTCTTTAATGTCTTAGTTTTCTTTCCTTTTCGATTTTTGGCATTCCTTTTAGTAATCTTATTTGCTATTTTAACTTCTTGTACTTCCAAGTCGCATTGGCCTGAATTAATCATTTGTGAACATTAATATAATTTATGTCTCTCTTTAACAGCTTCTCATGTTCTTGTTAATTAAACAATTCAAGGCAAGTCCGCATTCAAAATCTTGGGGAGGCAGCACAACAAATAAAAAAGTGCATTCAGACATATTTGCCAAGAAACAAATATTTTTTTTCCAAAGTACCTTTCAGGGTACAAAAAATTGCATCCAATCCTGACACCTGTAAGGATTAAAAAAAATGTTTTACTTAATATTTTGCTAAAGGTTTGTTCATTTTTTGTTACATGAGACTGTTTGTTCTCACCCATAGGTGTGCGTAAACCTATTATTGCCGTGAAATTTCCAATAACAAACCTTTAGCATTCCCATATTTCTAAAAATATGCTCTCCAGATATGCAACAAAAGGAAAAAATTTAAATATAAAATGAACATAATATAGACATCTCTGTCTTAAAAACTCAGCATAACATGCATACAAAAGTCTTCAAAAATAAGTCATTTCTCTCTGGTACCAAGAATCTTACCTTGATACTAGAAGATGAGGAAGAGAGACAATGTTTGAAATCAAATGAAACTCTCTCACCTTACAAACCTTTGCATAAGTTAAGTGTCTTTTCACATTCCAAGCCCATTTGGATCCTTATGTTGTGTCACTGTTTACTGTTGACACTACCCAAATATCACCCATTGCTCTTCCTTTGGACCATCGCATGATGTATTACTCTTAATATTGAAGTCAATATAGCAACAGAAACACAACAAACTCTAACCTAAATCTTAAACAATGTTGCTAGATTTCTCAAACCCATGCATACAGCCTTCTATATCATAAGGTGATATTACACAAATTCTAACATGGTTAAACCACAAATTGGTACTCCACCTTGCTACTAGCATCAAAAATAAGTTCTAGTACTGCAACTATGGATATTTAAAATACAAAAGCACACATTCCAAAATGGCAAATCAATGAAACAAGCATGCCTTATAATAATGCACGTAAAATCTGCTTAAGGACAAGCCCATGTCATTATTTGCATTGCACGTATAATTCCACGAAGATGAGTCGCCTTAAATGCATAACAAACCCCAATCAATTATTAAGTACACATGCACAACCATCCAATCAATACAAACCCCCACTTGGTGGCAATTGACACACTACAAATACATAATGATACATAAACACATGCTAGGCAATGCTCTAGTGGTAGGTAAAGAAATGATGTTGTGGGTTCAAATTCATGTTAAAAATAATCTGTAATTGACTTTAACATTCCAAAGTGCAATTTTTCAACACGGATTTAAATCTACTTATGTGCAAATAATTGCTTATGCTACTGAAACCAACACACATAAGGGAGATAATTTGATGGGTGTGTGCATCTTTCATTCAATTCGCAGTGTGTACATGCTCAACCACATACCTACAATGCTATAAATCAAACTGTGATTCTTTCCATCCACAAATTCAATGGTGTAATAAAACAAGGATGCCTATGTGTTAACTTGTATCATGTATGTGACTGATTTTTACTTCTACTTGCCATTTTAAACCAAAAACTATGTAAGAAACACAAAACACATCACACAGCATGAGGAAAACAAGATATACCCTAGATAAATCCAAATGTGGCGAAACTCCAGCCTAGAAATGGTAGTGCCTCCTCCTGTCAACTGAAATTGGTAAGATTACAAGCCATTTCTCTTCTTTGGAGCCATCAAGAACACAGTGGGTCATATCAACACCTATACAATGCTTCTCCTTACTTTCTCTGCTTTTCAACTCGCTAAAACCACTTCATACTATCTCCTGCACTCAGTTTGGATCGCATACAACATCCCTTGTCTGTGGATCCAACTCTAGATCAAGATGAATCATTATAAGTGCCCAATGGACCTATTTATTCCAAATTCAGGATACAAATAGTTGCATATGAATCCAAAAGTTGATTCACCTCAACAATCGAAAGGGAAACTGCTTATAATTCTGACCTGGGCAGTTTTTCTTCCTATTTGTCATATTTCGCAAAATCAGTAGTATATCTAGAGCAAATTTGGCAGGTGCCAGATTTGACTACTTCTAATCTAGAACAATTCTGATGATATCAGTTGTCAATCGTGTAATAACCTTAATTTCTTCAAGGACAAGGTGAAATCAATGTAATTGATGTAATCAAGTGTACTTAGATTAGAAATATCTAGATATCATAGCAAGATACTAAAAATAAAGATAACACAGCAAAATGCAGACAATGGGGATTCTGTTCACCAGTTGTCACGTGATTCTCGTGTCTATAATTAAGTCCAAAACACTTTTTTCTCAGCAAATTGAAAGCAACTAAATCTCAAGGTTGAGAGCAGGAAAAACAAAGTATAATTCTATGCGTAGTTACCAAGATAACAGTGGGAATGCAATAAAAATCAAAGGAGACAGCTGTTTCATGAGCAGACTATGATAAGTGCTTGATATGCTAAGTTACAATATCCAAATGCACTTCTTCAATAGATAACATTTAGAACAGTGAACACATGACATACAACGAATTGCCAAATAACAGAGCTCAAAAAAGCATTTTATATGCCTGTGTTTTCTCCTCCTTTAAATCATACATTTTCTATCCTTTTTTTTAACCCAAGAAGGGCCAGATTTTACAAACTTTGATCTTTTTTTATTTTGAACAGGTGAGGCTTTGGAATCAAATGCCAATCCCCGCTTATTCTGTCATAACAGTGGCGTCTCTATTTAGTTAGCAAAGCCTCCGCAAATTAGGACATGCTGCTTTTGAGCAACTCTTTTATTTTCAGTGCTTCAGTTCTTTATGCTTAGATTTTGATTCTAGGGTCCTCTTACCCTTGCATTTTCTATTGTAATTGGATGTATTCTCGAGTCCCATTAACCTAATTTTGGTCATTCATGGACATTAATATAATTTCTTTCTTTTTTTATTTATTTCGTTAAAGGCAAAATAAAACTTCTGTGTTTTTTATATTTTTATTTTCAGCCGGTGAGTCTCAAAGTTCAAATGCAAACCCACGCTTATTAGCCGGCCAAGTTCAA
Organism: Torreya grandis; assembly: GCA_037957365.1. Taxonomy (NCBI): domain Eukaryota; kingdom Viridiplantae; phylum Streptophyta; class Pinopsida; order Cupressales; family Taxaceae; genus Torreya; species Torreya grandis. Next base: position 1,080,314 of record JARHVA010003530.1, on the reverse strand, counting down.
GCTTAGCTGTTGGTAAATGTCTCCAACAGGGGATACACACCAGCCCCCATCAGCAGGAGATTGGGTGACCTGGGATTACACTTGATTTGGCGGAAGAATCACCCATTGTGCTCACACGATAATCTTTAATAAAAGATGGTAACCTTGTAGTTTGTACAGAACAAGAAACTACAAGCCTATAAAATACTGTCCTTGACGTTCTTAAGGGTTAAAGACTTAAAGTTTATCAAGTTCATGAACTAAATCAAACAATTAGCAGAACATCAGAAACAGATCATAACTTCCTAAAATAGGCCATGAACATTGAAGCGTAATAATCACACAAGTATTGCTGGAAGAAATTTGGATAAACAGCTAGCAGTGAGAACCAATCTACACAACATCAAGCTCTCAAAAGAGCCTTAATATCTAACATCTACACAATGAGGAACACAAGCTAACACTGCTCACCTCAGAAAGAAGCTCGTTGTCATCTACAGCATGCAAATCCAAAAGCCCAGCTCCAAAGTCACCTCTCATTTCAGGGGACATGAACCCATCTATGTTAGTCACAGGCGGGGTAAGAGGATCTGATCCACTCTCATTACCCAGGTTCATGCTCTTTAGCATCCTAAACACCTTCTGCTTCTCCTCCAAGGACTGTGCCCCATATCCCTGTCCAAACCCACATTTAAGAAAAACAAACATTTCCTGCTCTTAAATTGCCACTTCCTAGAAATTTTCTCTAGATCACTCAGCTAACAAATTACTCTTGAAATAAATTCATTTAAAACTAGCTCTGAAACAAAGCTTTAACAGTGGAATTTGCAGTAACATATTTGCATTTTCTATAAAACAACTCTGAAACATAAGCTTACTGCTAGAATATATGGTAATATAACTGCATTTTCCAAAAATTAACCCCGTGACAAGTTTTTACTGCTCGCATCTGTGGCAGCATAGCTACATTTTCAATATATCAACTCTAAAATGAATTTTGCAACTCTAAGACATGGGTTGAAACTTGTGGCACAAGAAGTGTATTTTCTATAAATCAAAACTAAAACAAGGATTTACTACTCAAATGTATGGTGACATAACTGCATTTTCAATAAATCAACCATGAGGCAATTATTTGCTGCTAATGTTTAGGGTAACGTAGCTTCATTTTCTACAAATCATATTCTAAAACAAGAGTATGGCAACATAGCTGCATTATCTCTGAATCAACTCTAAGGCTTGGGCTTACAGCTAAAATTAATGGCAAAAAATGCATTTTATATAAATTGATTCTAAAAAAGAGTTTACTAAAAAAAATTCTGCCATAACCTGGCACAAGGGTTTGCTGCTGAAATTTACTGACATTGCTGAAATTTCAGTTGGGCAAAATTTGACCTCATCATAAGGGTTTCCTCCTGAAAATCATCTGAACATAACTACATTTTCAACAAATTAACTCTACAAGAAAGGTTTACCTATGAAAACTATAGCAACATAACTGCATTATCTAAAAACCAATTGTAAAGGAAGGGTTTCTTGTTGAAATTCGGTAACTTTAATTATCAATATCTACATATCAACTCTAAGGCAAGCGTTTACTGCTCAAATTTACAGTGAAAGAACTCTCAGTGGTTTACTTTTAAAATTTACTCTAGCATTCCAGAAATTTACCTGTCCCTGCTAGATTATAATTTTCCATGGAATTTTCCTTAAAAATAAACAGAATGCCACTGAAAATTTTAAAAAATCAATCAATCACGATCGACTGCTGACCACTTATATATTAACTCTAAAAGTTAAACCAAAGGATGAACACTGAAATTTATGGCAGACCTGCATTTTCTAAAAAAAACATCTCCTGTACAAGTATTTAATGGTGAAATTTACAGAAAAATAACAGCATTTTCTATAAATAAAATCTTAAACAAGGGTGTACTGCTGAAATTCTTCGTAACACAGCCAGATTTTTTATTAATCAACTCTAAAACAAAGGCTTTACCATTGCAATTCAAGGCAACATAACTGCATTTTCTGCAAGCTAGCTCTTAATTAAGGTTTTTATGCTTAAATTTATAGTGACAGAAATTGAACATCTCAAAACAAGGTTTTGCTGCTACAATTTATCCTTTGCATTGCTAAAAATTAACTTCTGCCAAAATTAACCATAAGGTTTCCTCCTCAAAATCATCCAGACATAATTGCATTTTCAACAAAATAACTCTACAGCAAAAGCTTTATTCTGAAATTTCTGGCCACACAACTGCATTATCGATAAATCATCTTCAAGAAAAGGGTTTATCTCTGAAATTTGTGGGGACATGGCTGCATACTCAATTACTTAACCCTAAAACAATGGTTTGCTGCTGAAATTTATCATAAAAGGCTTCACTTTTTATAAATCGAGGGTTTACTAATGAAATTTTCCCCAAAATAACAACATTTTCTGTAAACAAACTCTAAAAATTCTTAAAATTTATAGTAACATAACTGCATATTCTATAATTCAGCTCTAAAACAATGGTTCCTGCTCAATTTACACAACATGACTGCACCATGTACAAAACAACTCTAACGCTGTAGTTTATTGTTGAAATTTATGGTGAATGGAGTACAAATCAACTCTAAAAAAAGCATTTGCTGCCAAAACTTATGACAAGCTAAATAATTTTTTATTAACTAATTGCAAAACAAGGTTCATTGTTTAAATTTAGAACAACATACTCGCATCATCTACAAATCAGCTCTAAGGCAATGGATTACTGTTGAAGCTTCTTATAACATAACTATCGTATGCTGACAAAGGGGTTTGCTTAGGTCATTAAAGTAATGACAACTCATAAAAAGTAGTCATCGTGGCAATGACTTAAGTAAGAAGAAACTCCACATAGTGAAAAATCCCACAAACATAAAAATAACTTTAAAAATAATTTGCTGCTGAAATTTACTCCAACATTGCTGAAATTTAACTTCAGTCAAAATTACTTCAACATAAATATATGCTCCTTAAAATCACATGTACATAACTGCATTTTCCACATAATAACTCTAAAACCAAAGCTTACTACTGTATTTTATGTAAGCGTGACTATATTATTTATAAATCAACCATAAGAAAGACATTTAATTCTGAAATTTGTGGGAACGTAGCTATATTTCTACAAATCAAATCTAAAACAAGTGCAAATCAATTCTATAACCACTGTTTGCTGCTGAAACTTTTCACAATCTAAGTACATTTTATAAACCAATTGCAAAACAAGGATTATTGTTTAAATTTATAGCAATATACTTGCATTATCTGCAAATCACCTCTAAGGCAAGAGTTTGTTGTTCCAGTTTTTGGTAACATAACTATCATATCTTAACAAAGGGGGTTGATGTGAAAAATCCCACAAACATGAAAATATCTTGAAAAAATATTTGCTTCTGAAATTTGTCTCAACATTGCTGAAATTTAACTTCAGTCAAAATTAACTTCAACGTAAATATTTAAATTTAACTTCAACGTAAACATTTAAATTTAACTTCAGTCAATATTTAAATATTTGTCCTTAAAATCACATGTACACAACTGCATTTTCCACAGATTAACTCTGAAATCAAAGCTTACTACTGAAATTTATGGAACATTACTATATTATTTTTAAATCAACTCCAATAAAAACTTTTAATTCTAATATTTAAGGGAACATAGCTGAGATTTCTACAAATCAAATCTAAGACAAATGTTCACAGTTTAAATTTACTGCAAAATGACTGCATATTCTATAAATTAACTACAAAACAAGAACTCGCTAGATTTCTACTGTTATGACTTGTTAGGATATTATTCGCCATAGTCTATTTTAATTGTAACCGTGAGAGTCTATTATTTGACTCACGTTCTTAGCAGTTTGTTATGATCCTACTTTCTAGGTTTATGGTTTGTTCGTTCTTCTATTATGAGCATTTAGTTTTCATATAAATATGTCTTTGTAATCTTTTATTGTAAGCTGAATACAAATATTATTCGTGCTCTTATATTTGGTTTCAAAGCATAATCGATATCGGAACCTGGGAGGAGCCTGAGGACTACCAAACAATCCAAGAATTCATGAAGTCTTTGCAAGCGTGAGCGGCTGAGGGTGAGCGGCATTCTAATGTCACACATTGGAATATAAACCACACAGAGTTTGAACAATCAGTATTCATTCACAGCTGTAGCCCTCAAACAGCATCAATATTCTGCTCTGGGTCAATCCTCTAAGCTCCAAACTCAGACCAGGCGTTAACATAATTGTATGCTGAAGCAGCCTCTGGTCTTGTAAGGTGGCAGCGGCATTAATACACAGCTGTATCGTCTTAATTCTGCATGAATCTGGCTGTGCCTATTCAAACGCCGAGTATTCTGAGCTGTATGGCGTAAGGATTTGCAACAGCTTCATTTTATCTTGGTGTACTCTTGTGTCCTATTCAGGATACTCAAACCGCTAACTGGATACTCAGGATACACTACCTCTTCATACCGCCTTCTCTTCTTATACAATGTGATGGATCTGCCGGAAAGCGCAGGGTCAATTCTGCCTGCATCAAATCGGTAATTGGAGGTTGCTGTTTTTTGTTTTGTTTTTGTTCTTTGCCTCAAAATTTTCCCATTGAAAACTATAAATAAAAGTTTGTTCATCTACATGAATGAAGCGATACATAGCACAATTCACTACATATCTTTTTGTAAAATCCTCAAACAAAAAGACATATAAGGGTCAGTCAATTCCCTAAAAGCATTGTAAACATTCAATTTTGCTACATTTGAAACAAGCAAAAACAAACATAATAATGCATTTTTGCACATTAGCAGCACTCGGTGCAAGCGATGCCTCTGACTCACGTTTACGGGCAAAGCTGTCGCGATTGAGTTACAACATACATAGCCTAACATAGCTGCAAAAATGACGTCTGGGCATCGACCCTAGAAAAATCGTCTAGGAGAAATAAGGTTAAACATTTTTATTTAGCCATCCCTCCATTAACCTTTAGATTCAATCAAAAGGCGTAAATCCTAACAAATGGAAATTCCAAGTATATAGGGAAGTTATGCCCACGTATGCAGAATTTCATCTAAGCAGGTGCTAATGATTGAGCAAACCTCTTTCAGTACTATCTAGGTACCACATACTATTCTCTTTCACATACATTTGTGCTTCTTTTACGTACTATTGGGAAAATAGAAAAGGCAAGCTTCTTCCACGTACCAACGGATATATAGAAAGCGCACATATATAAAAAGGTTTACTATATCGGTCTAACGGTATATAGAAATGGAGACCTTAATACCTCAAATGATAAGTAACCAATCCATCACCTTTGGTCAGATTCTACACAATGATAACTATGCTGCTAGGAAAAAAAATCAAAATACATCTGGAATTTGAGGACATTTGGCCTATTGTTAGTGGCGGCTCTGACGTTGATCAACAACATAAGTTTGATAAAGCAAACCAGAAAGCAAAGTTGATTATAATGTTCAGAGTATTGGATGAGGTACAACCCCATATCCGTGAAGCTACAACAGTTAAGGAAGCTTGGGATAAGCTCCGAACAGTATATGAGGCCAAAAATGAAGGCACCATTTGTAGACACTCAGTTTTGGCCACTTTCGTGCCTAAACCGACATTCAATTCCATTTCTAGCAAACGACACCTTTTAAGTCTATAAATAACCTAAATCATCCAAATTCATCCGCATAAGGAATTTAATTGCCCAGAAACGTGACGAGACTAGCTTATTTGGTATATTACCTTGTATGCATCACTAACCTAGTTCAGTTATAACCCTAGTCAAATTATGACCTACTAATTTGGCACTTTTGGCATGTCAAGCTATTAATTCATGACATTTAAAAGAAGTGCCCAAAGCCAAAAAACACTAAACAAGACCAATTATATTACAAATCTTAATAAACTTACCTAAACAAAAATTCCAAATCAAATTAATGAATTTCATTTACTAAAAAATGAATTTTTAACTGAAAATGAAGTCGAGTCAGATGAGCGAATAAAGTGATTTATTATTTCATAAATACTCAAAAATATGACTCACACCTCACAAATATCTAAAGTGAGTTGTCATGCCTCACAAATATCAGAAACTGAGGTGTCAAGATTTCATAAGTGCCTTAAACCCACCCAAGGTTAGACTGACTCAACCTAAGTTAATTTAGACTCAACCCAGGTTGGAATTTAACTTAACCTACCTAAAATTAGAGTTAGTTCTTTGAGTTATAAATACAAGTGCCCACACCATTGTTTAACAATCTTTTGTGTGTAAGGTTATTCTGCCGGAATACCTTCTTGAAGCCTTTGAGAGTAGTGTTATAATGCCCAAATTATATCAAGTTTCACACCAAGCCACAAGTGACTATTGGAGAGATATGCTACCACCATGGAAGAGCATTGTTAAAAGGCTACAATCATCATAGGCCGAGCACGAACATACTTATGCCAACAAGTAAATATTAAATGCGATAAAAGAGGTAAGAAAATTGTATTGTCTTCATCTCTATTTTGTGCTCTTGCTTATTGTGTTACGCTCCCCCTAGTTCTTAGGCAAGAGTGTTTAGTCTTAGTGAATTGTTATGCTTGATGTTTTCTCATTTGGACTAACAAGAAACTAATCTACATATTGTTTACTCTTCGAACTCCTAAGGTACATAATGGCACGTCCGACGGGACTAAGCATTCCTTATGGCCAAGGAGATAGATATGCTAGTTTTAGTTTTTCTAGCAGATGCATTTAAATCTTCAAGTTTCGAGTTTTAGCTTTGAATTTTATGTCTTTTTTTTTTAAATAACAAGGTTGCAAGGATCGACAATGATTTTTCAAATCGACGTCAACTGCAAGAATCGACCACAATCTCTGCGTTAAAAATAGAGCAAGGCAGGAACATGGCTAAAATTGTTTTTTCTTGACTTTCCTTGCCTTCATTTTGTGCTTAATGATTTGCTTCTTGCCACTCTAACCTTTTTCTTGCAGAAGCCAGGAGAAGTCTAAGTCCTAAACTCCTTTTACAACTATTTTTCGTTCAAAACGTATTTGTTTTTTTTGGTTTGCAAGAAATATCAATGATTCAACTAAATCGACAAAGATTTTATGAATCAAAATCGACATCGATTTTATGAATCAAAATCGATCTATGTGTGATTGGTGATGATTTTATCTGAGATAGAAACAGAAACTCGAGAGTTCAAATTAAAGTGTTGTTTCCTCACTTGCTTTTGGGCTTCTAAGTAGGCAAATCCAATAACATTTTGCAGGACCTAAGGTGGAGAGAAAAAACTTAAGTACTGTTAAAATCTCACATACATTTTGTTTGGTGCTTAAAAATCCACTTAGTTGTATTTGCCTTTTAGTTGTTTTTGAAATTTTTACATGTGCAAACAAGGCTAAAGGAGCCAAAATTTCAATCACACTTCGAACTTGGTGCTATTAAAAAGAACACACATTTTGGTTAGAGCTCTTAAGGGCTTCTTCACTTTATGTTTGTTTTTCATTATTAGCTCAAAATTTCAAAGTTCTTAGCTTTTTTTTTTGTTTATGGCAAATTATAAACTATTGTGTATATGCTCTCCCCCCATCCCCTTTAGAGAACTCAAGTGACCAAAAGCGCTTAGTTTATTGCCTTTGTTTGAACAATTGTGTCGAAAAGAATGTCACATATGCTCTCCCCAATCTCCGAGTGACTTTGGTGACCTAAAAACAACTTCAAAAGTCTTTCCTTTTTCATGACAGTGAGGTATACAAATTGGGCAAACCATTGGATGGAATAGTGGTGAGCAGGTAGCCTGACCATCCCAACGGATACCTAGGCCATACGACAGCCAGACATCAGACTCCACTAAGCAATACACGACTGGAGTTGCTATGCAAAGGAATAGACCCTTGCATAGTAAGCTAGGCGGTTTGTATTCATTTGATGTGATTGTGCCCTTGTATTAGCCACACTTGGGACCGTCAAAACCCACTTGCAGCAAAATTTCTTGTCAAATGTCGAGTGCTCCTCACTCTAAGTTCGTGCCACATATCAATGCTTGAGAGACAAAGGGGGGCGTAAAAACTCTCCCTACACCTATACTTTAATTTTTGGATTAACACTTTATTCCTCACAAGTATTGGTATATCGGTGAAAACTTTGGTAGAAACTACACACACCTATTCAATTTTAGATATAGGACGAGCCATTAGTGCTACTTCTATTTTCTTTAATTTACATATGTGTTTTTAAACTAAAAGTGTTTGTTTATGCTGTCGCATCAAAACAAGTCCAAAACTCTTACATTGTTCTCACTTTGTCTATTTGTGTTGCGCTTTTTGCCTTGGAGTTTTGTTCCAAAACCATTTGTCTCTTATTTAAATGGGGCGTCGTTATGCTGCCCATTTCGTACAAAACTTTTGCCTTGGATATTCTAGTACAAAATCATTTGACATATCATTTGTTTGAAGGAGCTTTGTTACGTTGCCAAAATCGTTTTCAACCGCTTGTTGCTTTTGAAACCAAGTTCCAAAACGTTGTTATACCCTCTTGTGTCAAATGCACGATTACACTACTCGTTTTGATCTAGCCTTTTTGCCTTGGAACATTCGAGTCTTTTCACATTAAATCTGAAACTCAACCTTTCAAAGTGCAAATCCTAAACTAAACACGTTCACGCCGAAGCCTCGTCTAATTTGGGCTTAGGTTGTTCACCTTTTGTGTTTAAATTGTGTTACTTGGGTTGATTTCCTATTTGATCTAAAAGGCCCCTTGACTAGACCTAGCGATTGTTGTTTGTTTTGTGCCTTGTTTAAAGTGTTCCTTTTGAGCCAAGTGAGTTGCCACATACTTTGTTTGAGTTTGTTGTGCCATATTTTTTAGTGTCCTAGTTTCATTGTTCCAATAGTTTTCATGAATCAAATTCTGAGTCTTAAGTGAGCCAATTACCGAGTGTCATCTGAGCCAATTACATTAGTTTGGTTTGCTTTTGAGTTCTTGTTTGAGTGTTGTGTTTCCGAGTCTAGCCTTGTTTTTAATACGATTATAACCGCCTTTGGGCAAATCATTGATATCGCTTGATCCTAGTTCGCAATTGTTCTAATTTGTTTAAAACACTCTTGTGACTGATTATAACCCCCTGTGAGCAAATCAATACTCTAGCCATAAACGAGTTTGAGCCTTTGTGTTACTTTTGCCACTGATTATAACTGTCTTTGGGCAAATCAATGTCATTTTGTTAGATCGGTCTCGCGTTTGTTTTGTTTTACTTTTGTCTAGTTTAGTTGTTTATCCCTTTGTGCCTCTTTTACAGAGCCAAAGGTCCTCTATTTTTAGACCTCGTTTGTTCATTACCTTTGGACCCTTTGTTTTTCACGTGACCTATCCATAGATCTAAACATGCCTCGTTACACACATAGTGGGACTATGTACAATCCGGACTATGAGAACTTTGTGACCAACATCCCTTTTTTTCAAGAGTCGTATGACGACGTAGCTTATGAGACGGATCCCTATCCATCTTAATAACATTCCATACGTTGAACCAAGGCATGACCCTTTTGCTCAAGTGTCGTATGAGGACGTAGCTTATGAGACGAATCCCTATCCATCTTATAAAATTCCATACATTGAACCAAGGCATGACCCTTTTGTTCAAGAGTCATATGACGACGTAGCTTATGATACGGATCCCTATCCATATTATAACATTCCATGTGTTGAACAAAGGCATGACCCTTTAGCACAATATTTGGTGATGCCACCTTCTTATCCAAGCCCTCATCCTTCGGCCTGCATTAGCAACCAAGTTGCGCAACACCCAAGGATTACCATTCCAAGCCCTCATCCTTCAGCCTGCATTAGCAACCAAGTTCCACAACGCCCAAAGATTACCATTCTAGGCCCTCATCGTTCGCTCTTCGTTAGCAACCAAGTTCCACAATGCCCAAGAATTACCATTCCAAGCCCTCATCCTTCAACGTGCATTAGCAACCAAGCTCCACAACGCCCATTCATTACCATTCCAGGGCCTTCCAAATCTGGTCACTCATTATCCCAACAAGGTTGCACAATTAAGCCTAGACAAAGCACAGTTGTCATCCTAGACCCGCAACTAGTCTTTGTTGAGCCTATTTACAAAGAGATCATAATTGAACCATAGATCATTCTTTATCCATTACCAACCTTCCCCCACTTTAAAAGATCCAAGCCGGTCTTCGAACCACAATAGAGCCAATCATTACCTCTCCAAGAGCCATCATTCAAAGAACAAGATGTGTCCAAATCTGAGGTTTTGCAACCAAGTGTAAGACAAGGCCAAAATGACCAACCAATCTGCGATGTTTTTGTTGAAGCACATATTTGTGACAAGTTAACATGTGTTGAATTACCCTTTGACCCTTCCAAAATGACCAACCAATCTGCGATGTTTTTGTTGAAGCACATATTTGTAACGAGTTAACCTGTGTTGAATTACCCTTTGACCCTTTCCCTTTCTTTGAAGAGCCTCACTTTGACAAGCCAATCTATGTGGAGTTCCATGTTGACCCTTTACCTTTAATTGAGGAGTCTCACTTTGACAAGCCAATCTCACCCCCTAACGATTATAACTACCTTTGGGCAAATATTATTTCGACCATGGCCATGTTTTTAAGGAGCCTCACTTTGACAAGCCAGTCATTACCTCTCCAAGAGCCACCATTCAAAGAACAAGATGTGTCCAAATCTGAAGTTTTGCAACCAAGTGTAAGCCAAGGCCAAGATAACCAACCAATCTGAGATGTTTTTTGTTGAAGCACCTATTTGTGATGAGTTAACCTGTGTTAAATTACCCTTTGACCCTTTCCCTTTCTTTGAGGAGCCTCACTTTGTCAAGCCAGTGTATGTGGAGTTGCCTATTGACCCGTTCCCTTTGGTTGAGGAGTCTCACTTTGACAAGCCAATCTCACCCCCTAATGATTATAACCGCTATTGGGCAAATTGTTATTTCGAATTTTTTACCACTGCCCTGTTTTTAAGGAGCCTCACTTTGATAAGCCAATCTCTATAGAGATACCTGTTGACCATTTCCGTTTTGTTGAGAAGCCTCACTTTGACAAGCCAATCTTTGTGGAGTCCTTAGCTAAGCCTATTTTTGAAGAGCCCATTGTTCAACCACAAGCCATTACTCCAATACCAAACATTCAACATAGTATCTTTGCTACCACACCAGATGAAGAATCAACATAAAGTCAAAGTCTATGTTTGAACCAATATCAGATTTAGCATCAAAAGCAAAATCAACATCAGTGTCAACATCAGTTTTAGAGTCCCTTGAGTCAGACTCAGCTTCAGAATTAGAATACATTCATGGCTATTACAACATTGGTTACACATGCCTCGCAGATCAATTTGAATATATATATGATCCTTCCACGATTTTTGAGGGTGATTACTTCAGCATCGACACAAGTTCTCGTATCTTCTACGAGAATTGTGATGCCTCTTACCATTCCATTACCGTTCCACATGTCATTACCACCAACCAACATAGCCATTATATTGACATTCCACCTCCCACAAGTGTCGATTGGGACCAACAAAATCGCACATTGTTGAACTGCATCCATGGCGACATATCAATTGCAGAATATCAAGGGGACCAAGACCACATTCATGCGGAAGAAGAACAATCTCCCAATGAAACCTTTTCGGAGGCGCTAGGGGGAAATCAAAGTCCAAACTCAGCATCTTCCAGTGAAACCTTGTTTGAAGCGCTAGAAGACAATCAAAGTCAAAATTCAATGTTTCTTAGTGAAACCTTCTCGAAGGTGCTATGGGACAATCAAGACAACTTTATTGGTGAAAACCTCTTCGAGACGCCAATCGTTGAGCACAATAGTCCTTCATTACTTGATGAAGACATTATCAAAGATAACATTAGTACAACTTCCAATCTACAACATAATCAGATGGTAGCATCTCTCAGGGCCAAACAACAAAAAGATCTAGTGGTCCTATCGAGAGCATATTCAGAAGTCTTTGGCCGCGCCACAAACAAAATTATGTCGAATCCGAAATCAGCAACATTGTGTGTACCTGAAAATCCTAATCTTCATTTGTTGCCCAACCATTATACATTCCATTATAATCCATTTATTCATTCTATATTACATTGCCAAATCAGACCTTTTAGTCAATGTTTATCCCTATTTACCATCCTTGGTTGCACTTTCCTTTAAAGAGGCTACGAAGACATCTCGAAATTTGGAAGAAATAAAATCAACGACCAACGAAGATCACAAGAGCATTATTAGAGTCCAAATCAGCAGCAAGTTCTTGACAGAGCAGCTATTCAAAAGAGGTGTGGGATAGTAATTTAAACATTTGACCATTTTGGTTGTATCATATCTTGATAAGGAAGAGCATATCCACATCAACAGAAGTAACATAATCATTTACTTTGCTTTACCCTTGTCGTTATTTCATACCCTGCCATTTACCTTACCTTGTCACTTGGGGGCAACCCTATTACCATTCTAGCCCATTGTCTATTCTAGTTGTATCATATGTTGATTACGACATGCATCTCCACATCAGCAAGAACAACATAATCATTTATTGTGCCTTGCCCTTTGCCTTACCATTTCTCTTGCCTTTGCTTCACCTTTCCATCCTACCATACCCTTAACCCTTCGCCAACCAGTTCCTCTTACCTCACCCCGCCTATCATGTTTCACCTTGGTTCCAATTCATTTGTACTTCAAGCACATTGAATGGTTGATTACAAATTCAGCTCCAGCAATTGTTTCAGAATTCCAATGTTCAAATGGCAGTATATGAAAGTAGTTTGACAATGGTCCTGGTAATTACATCCTTCATTTGTTGTTACGTTTGACTGGTGCCACTTATTATAACGACCTTTGGACAAATCAGTGTCCCACCTTGTGCTACTAATTATAACTTCCTGTGGGAAAATTAGTACCACTGACCCTTGTCGTTGTTTCCTAATTATAGCCGCCTATGAGCAAATTAGGAGCAACACCTTTACCATGCATTACCGCATCACCTTGCCATTTTTGTTATCATTTACCTTTCCATTTGCCTTTTACTTGAACTTGTTGGTACTTAATTGAATGTCTTTTGTGAAGGCCTGACTTGAGGTCCTAATGAAATTTGTAAACAGCGCACAATTCACGTTGAGGTCAACTCAGTCACCCTTTTGCCACGCTCTTATCGTTTTGCGAGCTTGAACCATGTATCTCATAATTCTTAATAGAGTTGAGATACCCAAAACACCAAAATATTGGAAGCCATTCGTCGTCTTTTGTGAAGGTAGAACTACAGTGACTTGAGGTCCTAACGAGACTATGTACGCAACACTCAATTCACGTTGAGATCAGCGCAATCACCCTTTTGCCACGCTCACTGTTTTGTGAGCACCCTGAGCCACGTTCTCGCCGTTTTATAAGTTGGACTATTTTGTATCTCATAATTCTTGATTGAGTTGAGATGTTTAGAAAATTCCAAAAATATTTGAAACAATTTCAAAACCCCTAAACATTTGTAAAAGCTCTAGAAAATCCTAAAAATCACAAAATCATGAAAATTGGCGTAGAATTTCCAGGGGAGATATAAAGCCATCAAAAAATTTTGGATGGGCAATTTTATCTATTTAGTTTCATTTCTAGACCCCCTTGGTCTTTTTTCCTCCCATTTCTAGGAGAACTACATCAACCTGACATCCACACAGACTATGTAGGCAACACCTAAATACATGGGGTATCTCGAGTTAGCTCAATCACACCTTCCTTTCTTTTTCGATCAATTCTTTGCCTTGAGGATCCTGTGATCCCTAACTATTTCACAAGTAACTACTTATCTTTTAGTTCCTCCATCCTTATTGGCCTTAAGCCTTATGCTCTTGTTATTTTGAGAGTTCATGTTGTGAGCATTGTGTATTTGACTTTGATACACTAATGACCACTTGACTTTTTTTATGCTCTTGTCGTTTTACGAGTACTCTTTGTCTCAACACTCTTGCCGTTTTGTGATCTCATTCTCATTCCAAGCCATAGATGTAGTAAGCACTATGAATTACCATTTCAATTTGTTTGTGGATACTCGTCTCTTGACTTTTAGTGTGGTTTTGGCCTAAACCAGACTCTCTCGCTTGCGCGATTTCTTTGTATTGATGTTTTCATGATTGTGAAATGTCATCCCCCTTGCTCACACCCTCGTCTTTTTGCAAGCCCATTTCTATTTTCCTCTACACATTAATCATGTTCTTTTATCATCCATTTTCTTCTATCTCATATCTTGGGAGAGCTACATTTGCCCTGAAGTTCACGTTGGATCTTGTGTCCATAGAACTATGTAGGCAACATCCACTTGCCTAGTGCATCTGGAGTCAGCTCGGCTACCACTTCCTTTTCTTCTCTTCCCCACCCCACTTTATTTGTTTTGTGTGTCGTTGTCTCCTATTAGCCCAGGAGCAATGTTTGTGTTGTTGTTTCCCTTAGCTTAGGGGCAACCTCGTGCCAATTGTTCTTGTGATTAACCATTGTTTTATATTACTATTTGTTTAGCTTCGTTGTTTGTTTTAATGTGTTTAGGCTACTTTGTTTACTGCATTTATCTCTGTTTTAGATTATTTAGTTGTTTTTTATTGTTTTGTTCGCTTTGTTTATTTGCATATTTTGTTTGTTTTGGCTTAATGGTGTTTTGTTGTTTATCTGTTCGTTTATTTTATTTGTTTTTATCTTTTTGTTTGTTTGTTTTGTTATTTGTTTCTCGGTTGCCGTAAGATTATTATATTTTGTTTGCACTTAGTCTTGATTATCCATATCATGTACTTCGGTTGTGAATTTTTGTATTTAGTCTTACACTTGATTTATTTGTTAGATTTACACTTGAGATTTGATTATTCATATCTTACTCCTAAGTTGTTTATATTCACATTTAAATTAAATTTTTCATGCTTAAGATATGAATTGTCATTTTAGTTATCCACAACTATCATGCATAATATCAAAAGCTAAGGCAAAATCGTGCTCACAAAGTCTTTAGCAATGGCAACATCTTTCCGATATATCAAAAACTAACCAATTACCCTAACACATGTCTGAATCCATGAGTAATAAACAAGAGCAACAAATGATTTATTATGTGTTTATACAATCGAGCATCTTTGAATAAGCATCCATATGAGGCATACAACATAATAAGTTAATAACCTCGTAAGAAAATCTCATAAACTAGACCATCTTTTTGGGCCCCCCTTGATACTCGTTTAACAACACAATTTTTCAACCTATATCCCGTGTTTGTTTGAATATGCATCTTCAAACTCACATTTAGGTTGGAAATATGTTGTTATCCTTTGTCAGCTCATTGTAAATCCTTTTTACGGATTTTTCACATAAGTTACCCTTACCAATTACCCTATTGTGGTAAATTTTATCTTTTTGGGCCTCCCTTGAAACCCGTTTAACAACATGATTTTTCAACCTATATACCAAGTTTGTTTGAACGTGCATCTTTGAACTCACATTTAGGGTAGAAATGTGTTGTTATCCTTTGCCAGTTCATCGTAAATCCATTTTATGGATTTTTTGTCAATTCGCCCCGTTGCAGCAAATTTTGTTTTTGACCAATCTAATGATTATAACCGCCTATGGACAAATCATTATTTTTGTGTCCCATGCTAATGATTATAACGTCTTTGGGCAAATCATTATTTTTAACTGCTCCACCTGCCCTTCTAGGTCAATTGTATGTGTTCCTCATTATAACCACCTTTCGACATATCAATGTGTTTTCTTTTTTATTCCTAATTATAACCGTCTTTGGGCAAATCAGTGTTTTCTCAGCTTTTTATTCTTAATTATAAACGCCTTTGGGCAAATCAGTGCTTTTCGTTTAGTTACTGTTTATAAACACCTTAGAGCAAATCAGTATCCATCCTATCGCCCTACTGGGACAACTATCTATGCCACTGCTTATAACCGCCTTTGGGCAAACCAGTGTCACACCTTTTGTTATTGACTATAACCACCTTTGGGCAACTCAGTGACTCCGTCGCCATTACTATCTATAACCGCCTTTAGGCAATTTAGTAACCCCACCTCCGTTTCCATCTAGAACATGTAGTTTTCTTCATTTCAAGGGAATGTTCAACGATTATATTTGTCGCCCACTCCCTTGAGGGGGCGTCAAGGGCTTATTAACCGCCCTCTAAGGCATGAACCATTCAAATTAACGACTTTTGCATTCTTTGAAAAGACATTACTGTGCCTGTGTCTCACAATGCCTTCTCAAACAGTGGCAAACTGTAGAAACTTAGTTTTGGCCACTTTCATGCCTAAACTGGCATTTAGTTCAATTTTTAGCAAACGACACATATTAAGCTTATAAATCATCTGAATCGCCCAAATTCGTCCGCGTAAGAGACTTAATTGTCCAGAAACGTAATGAGGCTAGCTTATTTGGTGTATTACCCTGTATGCATCACTAACCCAGTTCAATTCTAACCCTAGGCAAATAATGACCTACTAATTTGGCGCTTTTGACATGTCAAGCTATTAATTCATGACATTTAAAAGAATTGCCAAAAGCCAAAAAGCACTAAGCAAGACCAATTATATTGCAAATCTTAATTAATTTGCCTAAACAAAAATTCCAAATCAAATTAGTGAATTTCATTTACTAAAAAAATAATTTTTAGCCAAAAATGAAGTTGAGAGTCAAATGAGCTAATAAAGTTATTTATTATCGCATAAATATTCAAAAATATAACTCACGCCTCACAAATATCTAAAGTGAGTTGTCATGCCTCACAAATATCAGAAATTGAGGTGTCAAGATTTCATGCATGCCTTAAACCCACCCAGGGTTAGAATGACTCAACCTAGGTTAATTTAGACTCAACCCAAGTTAGAATTTAACTTAACCTACCTAAGGTTAGATTTAGTTCTTTGAGCTATAAATACAAGTGCCCGAACCATTGTTTAACAAGCTTTTGTGTGTAAAGTTATTCTCCTGGAATACCTTCTTGAAGTCTTTGAGAGTGGTGTTATAATGCCCAATTTATGCCAAGCTTCACACCAAGCCACAAGTGACTATTGCAGAGATGCTACCACCATAAAAGACCATTGCTAAAAGACTACAATCGTCATAAGCTGAGCAAGAACATCCTTATGCCAACAAGTAAGCATCAAATGCGACAAAGGAGGTAAGAAAATTGTGTTGTTTTCATTTCTATTTTGTGCTCTTGCTTATTGTGATATGCTCCCCCTAGTTCTTAGGCAAGAGTGTTTGGTCTTAGTGAATTGTTATGCTTGATGTTGTCTCATTTGGACTAACAAGAGACTAATCTATATATTGTTTACTCTTCGAACTCCTAAGATACACCATTCTCCATTTGCAGATTCAACTTCATTCACTCAAATTGAAGTCCAGTGAAAAAGTAGAAGCTTTTCTACGACGTGTTGCAACCTTAAGGGCTTTACTCCAAGCATGGACAAGCAAGTGATAGATGCCTCTCTTGTACCCATAGTCTTGAGAGCACTGCCACCTTCTTACAGGATATTTGTGACTACTTTGACTGTCACAAAACAGAAACCATCTTCTGACAAGTTGGTAAACATGTTGCAACAAGAAGAGTCTATGGATATGAAAGAAGAAGAATCAGAAAAACATGCTCTTGCCTCTCATCAAAAGGAGATGAGACAGATCAAGTCTTCTAAACAAATGCAAGGTCATCAACACAATCCACAAGGGAATAAACAATAGAAAGTTTGCCTCATTTGTGGAAAGAAAGGCTATGACCTAAAGGATTGTAGGAATAACTCATTCACATAGGGCTCCTCAAGCAACAAGAAGCCAAATAACCAACAATCATCACATCCACAAAAAGGACAAGATCAAAAGAAAGGTAATTGGAAGAAGACAACAAATCAGCAAGGCAACATTGTTGAACAGTTAAACACCCACTCCGATGTGGACTTCCAAAACGCCACACAGTCTCATGAAGAATCAACCTCAAAGAGTTCTATCTGGTATGTCGACTCAGGTGCA
Source organism: Torreya grandis (assembly GCA_037957365.1). Taxonomy (NCBI): domain Eukaryota; kingdom Viridiplantae; phylum Streptophyta; class Pinopsida; order Cupressales; family Taxaceae; genus Torreya; species Torreya grandis. The sequence goes on along the minus strand of JARHVA010003530.1, from coordinate 1,062,271 downwards.
ACTCAACACATGACCAGAAGACAAGATAGGTTCTATAGTATGAATGAGACCTCTCCTGAAAATTATGTCTCTTTGGGTGATGATTCATCCTATCGTGTTCAAGGCATTGGAAATATCTCCTTACCACTTGGACGACATGCTTGCAAGATTTTTGAAGTCCTATTTGTCCCCGAACTCACAAAGAATCTACTCGCTATCAGTCAATTACTTGAGCACAACCTAAAGGTTGATTTTGACTACAAAGGCAGCAAAAAGATGTCTCTAGTCAAAGATAAGTGAAAACGCTTGAAAGTTGTTGCACGAGCCTCTAGAGTTTAAAAAATGTTCTAATTAGACTTTGTTGAGTTGAACAATCAGGCACGTATAGCTAAAGATTCAGACTCAGCCCCTTTGTGGCATCACAAATATGGTCATGTCAGTTTTGGATACCTAAGTGCGATAAGACGTCGTAACATGGTCCATGGGCTTCCTCAATTGAAGAAAAATACAAATCTTTGCCATAGTTGTCTAGCAGGGAAACAACATTGGACATCATTTGGTCAAAGTTCCTCACAAGCATCCAGAAAGCTAGATATGGTGCATACCAATCTATGCAAACCAATGAGACCTAGTCACTAGAGTTTTAGTAATTTATCCTCTTTGTTGACAACTACTCACGAAAAATGTAGGTATATTGTCTCAAGACCAAAGACCAAGCCTTCAATACTTTCAAAGAGTTCAAAGCAGCAGTGGAAACGGAAACCGGTCATAAAATGAAGGTTATCCGCTCAAATCGAGGGGGAAAATACACCAGTAAAGCATTTTCTGATTATTTGAAAGAACACAGAGTTTGCCAATAGATGACTCCACCATACACTCCTCAACAGAATGGTGTTGCAGAATGGCGAATTCAAACCATCATGGACAAGATATGTTGCATGATTGAAGATTCAGGTTTGGCATGCACATATTGGGCAGAGGCAAAAAAGACAACAATTTATTTGTTGAACAGGTCACCCATTGCAACTCTTGACAATATGACTCCACATAAATCTTGGACAAGGCATAAACCTTCCATTGCTCATCTTCGAGTTTTTGGATGTAAGGCTTATATGCATGTTCCTAAAAAGAAGAGAAACCAATTGGATAATAAATCCATGATTTACATCTTAAGGTAAAATGAAGAGTCATTAGCCTACAAACTTATGGATCCTAAAACAAGGAAAATATCTATAAGCAAAGATGTAGAGTTTGATGAGAAAGGTAAAATCAATTTGCCTTCCACAAACTCACAAGATTCTGTAATCAGACCTCTAGATAGTTCAGCATGTCATAACATCACAATAGGTGACAATGATGATGGGGATGATCGGTCAAATAAAGCAGATCCACCCACAAGAACAGTTTGACGTATGACTAAATGGTATACAAGAACTTTAAGAGATGTTAAACTGGATGGAATTTCAAACACATTGACTACTGGACCAAGGACTCGCAGCATGACTCAAGACAAGGTCAATTTGGCCCTAATGAGCACAGTTGCAAAATCATTAGAGCCCTCTACAGTTCAAGAAGCCCTAAAGTCTAAACCTTGGAAGGATGCCATGAATGCAGAATTCCAATCATTGATGAAACATAACACATGGCAGCTTGTAGATCTTCCTTCAAAAATAAATACAACACAAATGGCAATATCGACAAGCATAAGGTACGACTCGTAGCAAAGGGTTATGCACAAAAGGAAAGCATAGATTATGAAGAGACATTTGCTCATACAGCCAAGATCAAGACTATCAAAATGATATTTGCTCTGGCTGCACAGTTTGGATGGAGAATTCACCAAATGGATGTAAAGAGTGCCTTTCTCAATAGAGATCTACAAAAAAAGATTTGCATTACACAACCAGAAGGTTTTGTCACTCCTCATAATGAAGGAAAGTATGTAAACTCGTCAAATCTTTGTATGGTCTCAAATAGGCTCCCCGAGCTTGGTACATAAAAATTAATGAGCATTTCATTCAACATGGATTCCATAGGAATCCCTATGATCCAAATCTCCACATTAAACAACAAAGGGGGGAGATTGTGTTTGTTGTTGTGTATGTTGATGATCTAGTCATCACTAGTAGTTCAATGAAGATGATTGATGCAACCAAGAAAGATCTTAACTGATCATTCGACATGATAGATCTCGGGCTTCTACACTATTGCCTTGGAATAGAAGTATGGCAAAAGGAATACCACATATTTGTGTCCCAAAAGAAATATGCCAAGATAACCCTCAAGAAATTTTGGACGATGGACAGTAATCCAATTGCCACACCTATGGAGACAAGACTTCAGTTGTCTCGTACATATCTATCACTGCAAGTGAATACAACTCTCTTTAGGGGATTGATTGGGAGTCGTATTTACTTGACATATACTACGCCAGACATCAGTTATGCTGTTAGCTATCTCTCACGGTTCATGCAGGAGCCGAAGATGTCTCACTGGAAAGCAACAAAGCAAATACTGAGATATATCAAAGGTACAATGGACTTCGGCCTGAAATACAAGAAGAATGATAATTTCTTCTTGACAGGATATTTAGACTCAAATCATGCTGGTAATATTGATGACAGAAAATCCACTTTCGGATGTATTCTTTTTGGAATTTGGTCCTATATCGTGGGGGAGCAAGAAATAAAACTTTGTTTCTCGATCTTCAACTGAAGCAAAATATCGTACTGCAAGGGCAGTTGTCTACGAAGCGATATGGTTACGTCACATACTAGAACGATTGGGAGTACCACATAAGAAATCTACCATCCTGTATTGTGATAATGAGGGTGTTCTTAAGCTTGTTCGCAATCCAGTATTTCATGAACGTACAAAGCACTTGAGGTACAAGTACATTTCATACATGAACATGTTCAACAACACAAGATCTAGCTCCAATATTGCCCGACATAAAAACGTGCAGATGTTTTCACCAAGTAACTTGCACGTGACAATTTTGAGGCATTCAGAGAATTTCTCTCCTGTTCACTTGAAGCTATATGTTGAATTAAGGGGGGAAATGTTAAGATATTATTCACCATGGTCTATTTTAATTGTAACCATGAGGGTCTATTATTTGACTCATGTTGTTAGTGGTTTGTTATGATCCTACTTTCTAGGATTATGGTTTGTTCGTTCTTCTATTACGAGCATTTAGTTCTCGTATAAATATATCTTTGTAATCTGTTATTGTTTAGCTGAATACAAATATTATTAAAGCTCTGATATGACTCACAATGGGTTTGCTGCTAAAATTCACCTTTGCGTTCCTCAAATGCATGTCCCCTACTAAAATTCAAATTGCCATGTTATTTACCCAACAGATATATAAAATGCAGGCTCAAGAAAAGATAAATAGACTCAACAACAAGGGTTTCCTGCTGAAATTAATGGTGACAAACCTGCATTTCCTCTAAATCAACTCTAAACTAACGTCTATTGTCAGAATTTACAACATCATAAATCAACTCTAAAACAAGGTTTATTGTTAGAATTTACAACACTGTATCTTCATTTTTTACAAATTGACTCTGATGTAAGTATTAAGTAAGGTTTTCACTGTCGAAACCTAACATGGGAGTTTGTTGCAAATCCTAAAATGTAATGATCCTTGCAAAAAGGCATCTTTCCATGGCATAACTGCATTATCTATAACTGAAATCCAAGGCAAATCTTGACTACTGAAAATATGTTGAGAGAACAACATTTTCTATAACTCTAACTCTAAAACATGGGTTTATTAATAAAATTTTTAGTAGTATGATTTCATTTCTTATAAATAAACTCTATAAAAAAGGTTTACTGCTGAACTTTACAACAATGCAACTTCATTTTCTATAAATTGACTCTTAAAAAAGGGCTCACTACTGAAATTTGTAGTAACAAGATTGCATTTTCTCTAAATCAGATAAAGTAGGGTGACATAATCCCCTGTTGAAATTTATAACAGAATTGCATTTCATTTAAACCAACTCTAAAACATTGTTTTAGTGCTGAAATTTATGGTAACATAACATTTCAGCAAAAACTAGAGTTTACTCCTGAAATTTCTGGCAAACAACTTTAAGGCAAGGGTTTACCGCTGATATTTATGGTGACAGAACTTTCACATCCTAAGATAAGTGTTTTTTGCTGAAATTTATGCTACTATTTCTATAAATTTACCAATCCCGTGCTCAAATGCATTTTCTATAAATGAACAATAAAACAACGGTTTACTGCTGAAATGTATAGTTCCATAACAATCAAATCCTAACACATGTTTCTGCTCAAATTTAACTCATAATTGCTGAAATTTAACTTCTATTAAACTTTCCTCCTGAAAATCATTTTCAGTATATTAACTCTAACAAAGAAACCTGTTGCTAAAATTTACAGCAGCAAAATTGAAGCATCTTAAATCAATTCTAAGGCGAGGGTTTACTACCAAATTCATGGTAACATAACCCCATTTTCAACAAATTAACTCTAAAACAAATGCACGCTTCTGAAATTTGTGGTAACATCACTGCATATTCTATAAATTCAACACTAGGGCAAGGCATTGTTTCTAAAATATACAGCAACACAACAACATTTTCTACAAATCAACCATACAGCAACACTTTCGTCTGAAATTTAGTGTCGTAACTGCATTTCATCTATCTAAACTCTAAAACAAGGATTCACTAAAAATTTGTCATAATCTAATATGACGGCTTCCTCATTAAATATATGAAAACATAACTACATTTCACAAAAACCGACTCTAGAACATCCTTGTAGCGCTGAAATTTATGGTAACTTAACTACTGAAATTTACGGCAAGATAACTGCATATTCTACAAATCAACTACAGGGAAAGGGTTTAATGATGAAATTTCAGATGCCACGATTGCATTTTCTACAAATCAACTCTAAGGAAGGGATTTACTGGTAACCGGTATGGTGGCATAACTGCATTTTCCATAAATTAACTCTTAAACAGGGATTTACTGAGTTTGTTTCTCTCATAACCTAACACAAAGGGTTTCCCCCAAAACTTTAACCTTGCATTTTTTAAACTTAACCATATCCCCTCCTGCTAAAACTCACCCTGCTATAACATTTACCCTACAAATGAAGAAAATGCAGGTAAAATAGGAGGAAAATATGCAGATAAAAATACAAGGGAAATACAAATAAAACTAACCTGCGTAAGTAGATTTGGGAGGAGCCTCTGATCGAATCCGGTGGAAGCCAGATGCTGCAAGCCGTTAGTCTGCAACCATCGCGACATGGCAGCATCGCCCCCTTCACCCGACCCTCCGGTGTGGTCATATACCGCTGCACTACCATGCTGTATATGACCTCCTCCCATCTAGTTTCAATCAAGCAAGGCAAGGCTAGGCTAAGCTAAGCTAAGCTCCTCTTCTTTATACAACAAATAAAACAAATGGCCGATCCTTCTTTGGCGCCTTTTACGAGGGCTTAAGCATAAAACCACCGGGCTGAATGAAAGAAGAAAATGGCAGACTGAGCAAATCAAAATAATGCAGCCTGCAATACGGAGCGAGCTTGGGCTTTGCCTTGTATTCGCCTGTGGCAGCGACAGAAGTTGGATTTAATTATTTTTTTAGGTGTAAACGGATATATTTTATACAAAATAAATTCAATCTGGTGGCATTTATGCTTTTGTTTTTCTTATGAATCGGAAGGTATTTTAAAAAATTATTTGGTGGAGGACGGCGAAGGTTTTGTGGGGCCATGTACAAACTAACCGTATGAGTAGGGCATACCCTAAGAAAGTTGGGCATGATTTACATGTCACTGGTGTTGCTTGGCTCCATCATATGGGTCCGCAAGATTCATCATGAAAAGTGCCTCTTTCTTAATATTAAAGTGTGATCCTATTCATGGGATATGGGCCCATTTTAGGTATGTTCTTTTTATTGAAAACGAAAATTTGCTTTCTCTTTTATCAGAAATATATATAATTCATCACATTAAAAAGTGGGGGAAAGGTATTATACCCTGAGATGTCTCTTGAAAATTTAGTGTGTCTCGGGTGAAAAGTAATTATCAGTTGTTTTAGTTTATGGTAAAAATAAATTTCATTTTTTTATTTTATTTTTTATTTCTTATTTTGAGTATAAAATTATTTTTCATTTATTTTATATTTATATATTAGATTTTGTATTTATAGGTTTTGATTTAAGATCGAGTTATAAAATGAGTTACTTTTTGTCATTTTATTTAAATTATTAAGTTGAAATGATACTGGAAGGAAATTAACATTGACCAAAGGTTTTAATAGAAAGTGATTAATGGATTACTTCAAATAGTTAAGTTGTAGATAGAAATTTATCTAATATATTTGTTTAGATTTATAGAGCATATTTATCTACTTCAAAAAGTTATCATGTTCTCCATGTTAAGTAATTATATTCAGTTAGGTGTTAGTTGCCATAAAAAATTAAGGTCAAGTGTAAATTTGAAGTAAATTTCATAAAATAATAATCTCTCGATCACGAGTGCTTGCAACTAGTAATGAGGAGCCCTCTCAAACTTTTAGTTGTACCATTGTTGTAGGTTATTATCTATGTGCAAAACATTGATTTACAAGTTACTCTCTCTCCCCTTCAATTTATGTCCCCTCTTTGATTCTTAGTTTATTGTGGTATATCATTCTCAGTTAACTGGCAATCCTCTAATCCTAGATGACATTAGGTTCTTAACATGCATTCCCAAAATTATATCCATTGGCAGTCATTGTTCTCTCTAAAGATCCCAAATTTTCAATTGAGGCCTTTTAAATGATATTTTAAACATAACTATCTTCCCAATAAGCACGAAAATATAAGGTTTTAGATAATCAATAAAACTCAATTTTCAAATGTGATGTTGCATATTTATATGTTTATTATAAACTCACATGTTGGGTCACTTGGGTGCCTAGTTGAGGGTGTCCCTTCAAATGATCAAGGATTAAGTCCTCTTAACCCTTGAGATGCTTTGTTATGACATCCTTATAATTTTACATATCATAACCAAAGGGATATAAATTTAGGTACCTTTGGATCCAAATTTATTTAGGCCCGCATTGGTGTGGTATAATCATTGTGGCATTTCTCGTATATAATGGCAGTCATGATATAACCACTCAAGTGTCTATGCACATATAAATAAGTGAGTGTTTTACGTAATTTAGATCATCTTGATCTATTGTGATGTAATGATAACACAGTACACATACCATTCATATCATGTGTTCTCTCTTCTTTTATTATTTTTCTTGCCCGCATCTTTACCCCATGTTTATGGAGCTAAATGATCTTGAGGAATACATGAACTGATTATTTCATGTTATTAGATCCTGATGGTTACTCCATGAGACTTATTTCAAGCTTTCATAGGAGTTGTGGAGGTGTTGAACCCACTCGAAGTTGTTAAGGAACTTGGATCTAGGATTGGGTAGAAATTTATTCATCTTCATAAATGTGGACTCATAAATATGGTCACAAGTACTTGACAATGTTAATTCTTGACATATCTTAAACCACTTGACTTACACTCAAATATGTGACTCTTATTTTCCATTGCTCTAGCCATTCATCTATATGAGGGCTTGACCCCTTTTTTTGTGGTCACTACTACACGTGAATTCCCAAGTCATTACTCAAACCACTTTATATCATTGTCATACTACTTTTAGCCTCGAACCAACTATTTTTGCTTTTTTGGGAGAAGTTCACATTCTGTAAAAAGGTTCATTGCCACAAACCTATCCACTTAGCATGACTTTATCCCTACACCATTTAATAGATAATTTTTTTAATTAGAAATATCCATATGGGTCATCCTACACACTTCACAATATGACTAAAGGAAATTATTCAATTTGACTCTATAAATACAAATAAAAGGTCATTCACTGCCACTAGATCTCCCTAGAGCTTCACATTGTCTATTGAAAACTTAGACATTACTACATATTGAGCAAATATGTGCTATTCTTCCTAAATTATTAATTGAGTAGTTGTAAGCTAATTTTGAAGCATTCCAAATCAGGTCAAGAGTGAACATTGTCAAGTATCAAAGCCAAATTATTAGTTACATACATATAGTGAAGGAACACAATTACACAATCATACTAGGTGGTAAAACTACGTGTGGCTTGATTATATCCTCAGAGTATCTAGATACATAGGTAGTGGTCAATCATCAATGATGGTGATGGGAGTCATTTAAACCCATTACACTCCCCCTTTTTTATGCAAGTTCTAGCTCTCACAAGCACACCTAGGATTTTTAGGCAAGGAGAAGGAAAATAGAGGTTTATGTGTGGCATGAATAGAATTAGAATATCTTGATCCTCTCAACAAGCACAAGTGCAGGTGGTACAATAATTACATATCGTCACTTTCACAACAGATAAATATCACATCAACAAATAAGACTACATTATGTGGCTATCCAAGCAGTGCGCACTTGTCTAAATATTATAGCAAACTTTGTTCTTGGACTTGAACTATCATTGGCCTATTCTATCTTATTTTCCACTGTCATATATCTACCATAGTTAACCATAAACCACAAAATGTTAAGCATCTTATTCTTGGTTGTACTTGCTAGATTTAACATGGGTAACTTGTCAATCAATTTCAATTAATTATGATTTACATTCAAAATTATGCTTGAATGCCATGTATTACAATCTTAATTATCTTTCAATGTTTTATGCTTATTAAATATTGTTAAATCAAAATTAGAGTAAAACATATTGGTGAACCCATTTATTTCTTGAACATTATTTTATTTGTTTTGTGTCATAGGGTTTCAACTAAATTCATGATTCTCATACATCAAATAGAAATCTGCAATCATCAAAAGGTCACGACCAATACTTCTAAGCATATAAAGATCCACGACCAGTGTTTCTAGTGACCATGTTAAATAATGACAAAGATAAATCTTTTTGACAATTTTTACATGATTACTAGAGTAATTTACTTGGGCTTACAAAGATATTCCTAAAATCAATCATGTTGTTGCAATGCATAAGATAATATTATACCTAGACGCAAAACCAGTCAAGAAAAAAATGGAAAAATGCATTGAAAGGTACCCTTATTAGTAAAAAATGTTATTCAAATACTTTTAGATGTTGGCTTTATTCAATTTATTGATTATGTTGAGTGGGTCTATAACATAGTACCAATTGTAAAGCTTAATGGAGACATTTTATGTTGTACAACCTATCATGATTTAAACAAGGCATGCCCTGAATATTATTTTCCATTACCAAACATTGATATGATTGTTGACTCTACCATTGGTTATGAAATGTTATCATTTATGGATGATTCTTCTAGATACAATAAAATCAATATTAATCCTATAGACCAAGAAAAAACATCATTTATCACATCTTAGGGAACATTATGTTATGCAATCATGCCCTTCAAATTAAAAAAAATGTAGGAGGTACTTATCAAAAAGTTATGACACATATCTTTCATGACTATATACACAAGATTGTAGATGATTACTTGGATGACTTACTTTTAAAAACTAAGCATTGATAAGATCACACTACAGACTTACAAAAGATATTTAAGAGACTACAAAAGTATAATGTGCATTTAAATCTTTTAAAATGTGTATTTATAGCTATATTAGTAATTTACTAAGATATATCATATCTTAGAGAGACATTAAAGTATACTCAAAAAAAGATCAAAGATATAATAGATATGCCTCCTCCAATAGGGTTGAAGCAGTTACATTCCTTACAAGGAAAGGTTCAAGCAATAGGGCATTTTGTAGCTTAGTTAGCTGACAAGACACAACCTTTCACATGATTATTAAAGAAAGATACCAAATTTGAATGGGATGTTAACTGTCAACAAAGTTTTGATGCAATCAAATAATATCTACTTAATCCACCTATTATCATGCCTCTAATACCAGGCATACTTTTATTATTATATATTTCTACTAGAGAACATGTCTTCAGAGCTTTACTTGCACAATATGATGATGATCACAAAGAGCACATCATTTACTACATCAATCATATATTAATAAACCATGAGGCAAATCACAATGCAATGGAAAAGTAACATTTAACTCTTGTCTTTACAACACATAAGTTACAACATTATAGGCAGAATAATGAGACACAAGTTATCATAAAGGTGGACCCACTCAAGTTTCTTGTGTCCAAATCACATTTATCAGGTTATATTGCTAAATGGGTGATGTTCCTCATGGAATTTTATTTTAAATTCATATCTCTAAAATTAGTAAAAGGGTAGGTTATTACATATCACTTAGCTACAACCCTGTTATTAAATACATATCCAATGAATGATGATTCCCATGATGACTTTACTGCATATCACATTGATAATGATACTTAGATAATGTATCCTATAGGTCAAAATGTGCCACTGATGTTAGAGAGGGTATAATTTCCATTGTTCCTCAAGGTCAACACATGCCATTTATATATCACTTTGAATTTTCATGTACAAACAGCATAGCATAATGTGAGACCTTGACACTTGGATTCTCTACAACACACACACTATAGACGATCCTCCCCTTATTTATCTATAGGCAAAATGATGGGTGTTACAATGATGCCCAGTGGAGGGAAAATTCTCCAAATTAAATTCTCTCTTAAAACATATGGATATTCTTAACTAGTGGTTAATTAGGTTTTAGATATTTATCAAACTAAATAAGAAAGGTTAATCCCAGGTACAATGACTAATAATGTATTTCGAAACATTTTCAATAGAAAGCATACCCCACAAGGCAATGGACATGATGATGTAATGGTTAGTACTAATTCTATGATTCTTATTAACATCATTAACAAGCATGCCAATTTTTACTATCCACCAACTACGACACCTATCAATTAGTATAACAACCTTAGATGGTTTACAAGCTTTGGTAGTTACAACATATAAATCTCATAATAGTACAATGATATATATAATTTCTTATATCAATCTCATGTCCCAAAAAATGTTACACACAATGATAAACACAAACTTCAACGTGAAGCAATGTGTTATGTTCTAATTAAAGGATCTTTATTGAAATGTCATTTAACGAGTAGTTACTTCAATGTCTTAGCCATGAAGAATACTTGAGGTACATGATAGAAAATGTGGAGGCCACTTTAACGATAAAGGAATGTCCTAAAAATTATTAAGGTTACTTTTATCCCACAATTAAGTAGGCGTGTCATGAATATGCAAAACCAGAATCAATAAGTAACTAGAAATATGAAACAACACAGGAATATGAGAGACAATACACAATTGTATTAATAATCACTCAGAAGAATATACAATAAAGAAGATGCCACTTCTTCTTCCACCTCAAAGGTCGACCTTCTTCCCTCTCTCTCTCGGTCCCAACAATCAACTCCAATACAGAATTGATGTTCACCTCTCCAACCAGTTAGTAACACGCTACCAGTACACCAAGTACACAACCATACTCCAAGTAGATCCCCTGCTCTCTACTGCTACCTGCAAATCACTAGACCTTACTCACCATTGTAGATCTGTTAGGATTGTGGAGCTAAAAGCTTCACTGATGCAAACAGGAGAGGAGGTTGCTGAAGATTGCAGAGAAGTTGGGATCGGTCTGATCAGCCGACGTCGGCAGGATAGCAAAGGGAAGCAACCGACGTCGGTCATATATCGGCCGACGTCGGTCACCTCCAGGCAGACAGGGACCGGCGTCGGTCGCCTGTGTGGTTCGACTGCGAGCTATTTACGGGCAGTTAGCTAACGAACCAAGTGTTTGCATGAAGAGATCTATTTTTAGACTGAGAGCTGCGGATCTAATTATTGTAATTAGATGTCTAATTATTGTTTGGATGAGATCTATATAATAGACTCATGGTTGTATTGGAAAAGTGTGCTAGGGAGTAAGAGAGCATAATTATAAGCTCCTTCTGTGTGTGAGGTAGAGCAATGGTGCGTTCCTCCTAGTGCCTCAGTACCAGGTGTGTTGGTGCTGGATTGGAGAGCCAGCTGGGTTCTTCAAGAGTGTAGGATCTTGGTCACAGTTGTATGGCCTATATAGGAGATCTACATGGTAAGTAAGATCGTTGATCTGCAGGTGTATGTGTATGCAAGGTCGAGGTTCACAGGAGAGCAGAACCATTGTTTGATTTGCAGGTGTGCAAGGTCATACAGACAGCAACACAACAGGGAGCAGTATCAGGGAGGATCTACTTGGAGTACAGGTGTGTACTCGGATAGAGCAAGAGGAAGGCAAGGAAGTTCCTTCCATAAGTATGGTCTGTTGAAGTGCAGGTTATTGCAGGTTCATGGGAGATCTACTTGAAGTACCTTGAGTACTTGTGGAGCACGTGGAGTGCTTGTGGAGTGCGTGGAGCACTTGTGTTATGCGTGGAGCATGGGAGGTGAACACCAACTCTGTATTTGAGTTGGGTGTTGTGACCTGTGAGAGGGAGAGCTTTGGGGAGAAGAAGTACTGTTCACTTGAGGTGTGGGAAACCTCTGTAAGGTGGTGGAGAAGATGTGGCATATTCTCTATTGTATTCTTTTCTGTATAAAGTGTTAATACAAGTTGTGTATTGTCTCTCATATGCTGTGTTATTCTAAATTCTAGTTACTTGGTGAATCTGGTTTATTTCCGCATATTAAGTTGCTTGAAGTTTTGGTAATCAATTGTATGTTTCCGGTTTCGCATCCTGACAAGTGGGATCAGAGCATGTTTGTTGTTCTAGATTCCTGACAAGTGGTATCAGAGCTAAGGTTGCAGGAAGCAGGTTGTGTTTTGGTTACAGGGCACTCTCAGGGGTTTCTGATTGAGTGGGAGTAGAGCAACGGCAGATCAAAGTAAGCTAAGAATGGAGGAGTTGAAAAGCACAGACGATTACTCACGGTCCTATGGAAAGAAAGAGCAGGTAAAAGAAGATTGTTGGTTGGTAACAGATCAGCATGAAGAAACTGAAGATACAGATGTAGCAGGTGTTGTTGCACAGGATGTGTTTGCAGGTTTCTTGGATAAAGTTGAATCTTGGATAAAAGATTCGGTTGCCTCTTTCCATGCAGCCCCAGGTAGAGGAGCTGGTAAGCCTTGCCAAAGAATTGGCAAAGGGGAAGTGAAGCTGAAATTGCAGGCGGCCAACACACAGGTGTTGATGAAGGTCATGCAGGTCCCAGGTTTGGAGATATGGCTAATTTCTTCAGAAAGATTGGGTGATGAGAGATGCACAAGAACTCTCACAGCGGTAGCACTTGAATTAGCTGGTGGTAAGAAAACAGGTACACTTTATCTACTTGTTTATATTACTGATTCTTCTTCTATTGTGGAGACGTGGCTTCGTAGGCTTGGTCACATGAGCAAGAAGGAGATGCATGTTCTCAAGCGGAAGACAGATATATTTGACAGGCTTAAGAACTGGAAAGCCTTGGTGTTCTTGGAGGAGATGGCGGACAGAGTTCAGTGGATGAGGCTGGATACATCTGAGCAGAGCAGTTTGGACATGGATTTTGATTCAAAGAAGCTCGCGGGTAAAAAGTCATCACTCACAGGCGAACACAGACACCGGCGTCGGTCAGGAGGAACCGGCGTCGAACAGACAGGTGCCGATGTCGGTCATGTGCAGACCGAAGCCGGCAGTGTCGGGCAGGGTAAGACCGGCGTCGATCATGGGACCGACGTCGGCAGTATGTAAGACCGATGTCGGTCAGGAGGACCGACATCGGCAGCAGGGACACCAGCGCTGGCAGGTTGGTAGTCAGGTACAGATGCATGGAACCGACGTCGGTCGGATGCAGACTATGGGGTGACTGAGGTCGGTCACTGTAACGAATTTTGGGTGGACAGCAAGCTGTCAAGGAGTCTCAAACACCCATACGGAGGACTGAAGGCGTAAGTAGGCCCTCAAATTCGTGTTCCTCTTCTTCATACTTGTTGCTGATTGTATAGTAGGAAGGATCCAGGAAACAGGTGTGAGCTAGGCAGGATTATGATGCAGACACAGATGGGTGTTTTGGTAGGGTTGCCAGCTGGATGAAAGCACAGAGACGAATGGATTCCTTAGTAGAAGAATAGAGAGAACGGATACGTGAGATGGAAGACCAGGCATATGGTCTTGAGGTAGCTGCAGGACAGTGGTACAGGTTTTGACAGGTGGAGGACAAAGCATGGCTTCAGTCAGTGTCAGGTAACTACTGTGGTTTGACTTACCAGGTGGATGATGATTGCAACATCATTCTGTTGCTGTATGTGGATAGTATGCTAGCTAGCAGGGGTGTACATACAGGGTTTTGCTGAGCTAAGGGTAAGATTAGTTCAGTGGCATGTCATGAGGAGTTTGGAGCAGCGGAATTCTTTGACATGAGAGGCATGGAGATCACAGGTTGATTTTGTCTCGAGTGGGAGCTGATGTGAATCAGGTGTTGGCGAGGTTCAGGATACAGAGCCGGAGCACACTAAGGGCTGGACAGGTACAGTGTCCAAAATCACATGAGGTCTGGTATAGACCTGAGTATTCCCATGCAGTGGGAGCTGTCAGAGTTAGGAGCCAATTCGGGGAAGTGGGTTCTCAGGTTTTCTGAGAGGGACCGGCAGCAGGTGTTGCTATGCAGGGTCAGGACTTCACTACAGGTGTTGTAGGTTCGGATGTGGCAGGGTACTCGAATGACAGGCGGTACATCACAGGTTGTGTGGTGGGTTGTCTTCAGGTTGGAGCTTGAAGAGGGATACAAACCAGGAAACAGATTAGACAGAGTACAGGTACAGGTACAGTGCAGCTGTTTATCTCCAAGTGGGAGATTGCTAGGATTGTGGAGCTAAAAGCTTCACTGATGCAAATAGGAGAGGAGGTTGCTGAAGATTGCAGAGAAGTTGGGGTCGGTCTGATCAGCCGACGTCAGCAGGATAGCAAAGAGAAGCAACCGACGTCGGTCATATATCGGCCGACGTCGGTCACCTCCAGGCAGACAGGGACCGGCGTCGGTCGCCTGTGTGGTTCGACTGCGAGCTATTTACGGGCAGTTAGCTAATGAACCAAGTGTTTGCATGAAGAGATCTATTTTTAGACTGAGAGCTGCGGATCTAATTATTGTAATTAGATGTCTAATTATTGTTTGGATGAGATCTATATAATAGACTCATGGTTGTATTGGAAAAGTGTGCTAGGGAGTAAGAGAGCATAATTATAAGCTCCTTCTGTGTGTGAGGTAGAGCAATGGTTCGTTCCTCCTAGTGCCTCAGTACCAGGTGTGTTGGTGCTGGATTGGAGAGCCAGCTGGGTTCTTCAAGAGTGTAGGATCTTGGTCACAGTTGTATGGCCTATATAGGAGATCTACATGGTAAGTAAGATCGTTGATCTGCAGGTGTATGTGTATGCAAGGTCGAGGTTCACAGGGGAGCAGAACCATTGTTTGATTTGCAGGTGTGCAAGGTCATACAGATAGCAACACAACAGGGAGCAGTATCAGGCAGGATCTACTTGGAGTACAGGTGTGTACTCGGATAGAGCAAGAGGAAGGCAAGGAAGTTCCTTCCATAAGTATGGTCTGTTGAAGTGCAGGTTATTGCAGGTTCATGGGAGATCTACTTGAAGTACCTTGAGTACTTGTGGAGCACGTGGAGTGCGTGGAGCACTTGTGTTATGCGTGGAGCATGGGAGGTGAACACCAACTCTGTATTTGAGTTGGGTGTTGTGACCTGTGAGAGGGAGAGCTTTGGGGAGAAGTACTGTTCACTTGAGGTGTGGGAAACCTCTGTAAGGTGGTGGAGAAGATGTGGCATATTCTCTATTGTATTCTTTTCTGTATAAAGTGTTAATACAAGTTGTGTATTGTCTCTCATATGCTGTGTTATTCTGAATTCTAGTTACTTGGTGAATCTGGTTTATTTCCGCATATTAAGTTGCTTGAAGTTTTGGTAATCAATTGTATGTTTCCGGTTTCGCATCCTGACAAGTGGGATCAGAGCATGTTTGTTGTTCTAGATTCCTGACAAGATCTCCAAAAGAAGCCATGCTAACCTGCTGACTAAGATCATACAAATACGAAGAACCCTTCTGATTCTCCAAACCAGCACCCACTCTTGGTACTGTGGCACTAAGAGGAACACACCATTGCTCTCCTCTCTCAAAAGGAGCTTATTTGCTCTCTTACTCTCTAGCTACAAGATTACAATACAGCCCATGAGTCCATATATAGATCTCATGCTTACAATAATTAGACTATCTTAATTACAATAATTAGACGCGCAACTCAAGACTATGACTAGCCTTTAACATGCAAACTAACAGTCCAAAAATAGACTCTTCGGAATCAACATGCAAACTGCATGTTCACGTACAGGCTGCCGACGTTGGCTCCTCCATGACCGATGTCGGCCGACTGGTGACCGACGTCGGTTGCTTCTTCATTGCTGTATGATCGACGTCGACTGATCAGACCGACGTCGGTTGCCCTACAACTCATTCTGCAACTCTCTGTAACCTCTGCAAGCTTCGTAACTTCTCTTGTTCGCATCCTAGTGAAGCTTTTAGCTCCACAACCTAACAATCTCCCACTTGGAGATAAACAGCTGCACCTATACCTGTACCTGTACACCATCTAAATTATTCCCTGGCTTGTATTCCTCTTCAAGATCAATCCTGAAGACCAACCACCACACAGCCTGTGATGCTACACCTGTCATCCAAGTAACCTGCCACATCCGAACCTACATATCCATGTAGTGAAGACCTTGACCCTGCATAACAAGAATCCCTGCTGCTGATCCCTCTCAGATACCTGAGAATCTACTGAACTGCCCTCCAGTACTCCTTCCTCGAATTGGCTCCATACTTTCTGACAACTCTCACTGCTTGGGAAAACTCAGGTCTACGCTAGACCTCATGTGATTTTGAACCCTGTTGCAAGCTAAGCTTGAACTGTCCATCCCTTGGTGTGCTTTCTGATTCTGCAACCTGCATCATGAACCCTGTCAACACCGTCTTCACATCAGCTCCCACTGGAGACAAAATCTCCATGTCTCTTATGCCAAAGAATTTTGCTGCTCTAAATTCTTCCTGACATACCTCTGAACTAACCTTACCCTTAGCTCAACAAATCCCTGTATGTATAAAATTTGGTAGCAAATTACCCACATACAGTAACTGGATAATGTCGCGACTCATCATCCACCTGGTAAGACAAACACAATAGTTAAACCTCCATTGCCCTGCAGCTTGCTCAAGACCATATACCTTGGCCTTCTGTCTCACGTATCCATCCACTCTCTCCTTTAACTTGGGAATCCATCCGTCTCTTAGTGCTTTCTTCCAGCTGACAACTCTACCAATAAATACCTATTTGGTTCTTCTCCAAGGACTCACTCCTCATCCATGCCAAGCTCCCACTGTTTCTGGATTCTACCTGCATTGCTTCTTCCATCTTCCTAGTTCTTGACCATCAGTAAGCAATATAAAGAAGGTGAACAATGAATATGAGGTTCGCTTACCTTTTCTAACCTCCATATGGGTGTTTGAGACTTGTTGACAGCTTGTTATCCGCCCACCATCCGTTCCAGTGACCGATCTCGGCCACCTCCCAGTCTGCAACCGATTGATGTCGGTTCTCTGCGCTGACCCTGACTACCGACGTTGGTTTCATGACCGACGCCGGTATCCCTTCTGCTGACATCGGTTCCTGTCTGACTGACGCCGGTACCTGTGTTCGCCTGTGAGTGATAACTTTTTACTTGTGAGCTCTCCATGGATCAAAACCCTGTTCAAATCAACACAGCCTTGCTCAGAATAATTTAGTCCACTCAACTGATCTCTGTCTGTCATCTCCTCCATGAACACCAAGGCTTTCCAGTTCTTTAGCTTGTCAAAAACATCTGTCTTCCGCTTAAGAACATGCATTCCCCTCCTACATATGTGACCAAGCCTATGAAGCCACATCTCTATAACAAAAGGTGAATCAATAATATAAGTAGATAGATAAAGGATACCTACTTTCTTACCACCATCTAATTCAAGTATATCCATTGTGAGAGTTACGGTACATCTCCCATCACCCAAATTTCTTGAAGAAATTAGACTCATCTCCAAGACTGGTACCTGCATGACTTCCTTCAACCACTGTGTGTCATCCGTCTGTAATTTCAGCTTCACTTCCCCTTTGTCAATAATATGACAAGGCTCTCCAACCCCTAAATAAATCTCTCTAAAGTCTCCAAAGACATACCAATGAAAAGATGCTCTATTTCGGGCTACATGGAAAAAGGCAAAAGAATCTGTAAACAAAGATTCTACTTTATCCATAGTAACCCATGCAACATCCCCTGCAACATCTGCTTCTACACGCTGATCTTCTACCGACCAACAATCTCCCTTTACCTGCTCTTTCTTTCCATCAATCAGACCATTCGTGCTATTCAATTTCTCCATTCGTAGCTTATTTTCTTCTTGCATCGCTATACTCCCACTCAATTTGAAACCCCTGAGAGTGACCTGTAATAAAAAAAACACTACCAGATCTGAAACCACCTGTTAGTCAACCCAACTAAAAGCTCTGATACCAATTGATGGTATCAGCTCTTGAACCTACAACCAAGGCTCTGATACCACTTGTCAAGATCTTGCTCCACCAATAGAGCACATATGATTACTTCTTGTATTAGCAACTAAACACGAAATTTAACCAGAATCAATAAGTAACTAGAAATATGAAACAACACAGGAATATGAGAGACAATACACAATTGTATTAATAATCACTCAGAAGAATATACAATAAAGAAGATGCCACTTCTTCTTCCACCTCAAAGGCTCGCCACACCTCAAGACCTTCTTCCCTCTCTCTCTCGATCCCAACAATCAACTCCAATACAAAATTGATGTTCACCTCTCCAACTAGTCAGTAACACGCTGCCAGTACACCAAGTACACAACTGTACTCCAAGTAGATCCCCTGCTCTTTGCTGCTACCTGCAAATCACTAGACCTTACTCACCATTGTAGATCTCCAAAAGAAGCCATGCTAACCTGCTGACTAAGATCATACAAATATGAAGAACCCTTCCGATTCTCCAAACCAGCACCCACTCTTGGTACTATGGCACTAGGAGGAACACACCATTGCTCTCCTCTCTCAGAAGGAGCTTATTTTCTCTCTTACTCTCTAGCTACAAGATTACAATACAGCCCATGAGTCCATATATAGATCTCATGCTTACAATAATTAGACTATCTTAATTACAATAATTAGACACGTAACTCAAGACTATGACTAGCCTTTAACATGCAAACTAACAGTCCAAAAATAGACTCTCCGAAATCAACATGCAAACTGCATGTTCACGTACAGGCTGCCGATGTCGGCTCCTCCATGACTGATGTCGGCCGATTGGTGACCGACATCGGTTGTTTTTTCACTACTGTATGACCGACGTCAGCTGATCAGACCGACGTCGGTTGCCCTGCAACTCATTTTGCAACTTTGTGCAACCTCTGCAAGCTCCGTAACTTCTCCTATTCGCATCCTGGTGAAGCTTTTAGCTCCACAACCTAACATTATAAGCATAGTAATATAAATTATGCACCATCACAAGAATTTCAACCCCTTGTTTTACCTTGGCCATTTTTATTTGGGGCTTCGATTTGATTGGAAAGATAAATCCAAAGTTATTATAAGTACAAAATATTTAAAAAAATGGGTTAAGGCCATACCCTTACAATCTACCACAGGAGAGGGTATATGTAACTTCTTGATGACACATATTATTTCATAGTTTGAATTATCATCAACTATTATAACAAGTAATAGATCATCCTTAAAAAATAAAGGAATTAAGTAAATATGTGCTAATTTCAAGATATGTCATACTTTCTCTACTTTATAATGCCCACAAGGAAACAGGAAAGTAGAACTGATAAATAAGACAATCATAAAAAACTTAACTAAATCAGTTACAAAACATGGCACCAATTGGCATCATCAAATTATCTATGCATTTTGGGCATATCGCACAAGTGTGTGTACACCAAGAAGGCTACACTATACTTTTATTTATGGAATAGAAGTGTTCCCTTTAGAGTTAAAAAAACCATCCTTGTGGGTCTCTTTAAAAGACATTATTAAGGACAATGAATATCAGGAAAAATAGTTATGAGTTGGAAATGTTAGATGGCAAGTGTATACAAGTTACTGGACATCTAAAGGTTTATCAAGCTCACATCATAAGAGCATGTGGAAAGAAGATTTATAATCATGAGTTTCAAAATGGGGACTTAATGTTAAAATATAATGAAAAGAATACAGAATACTAATGCAAATAGAGAAACCAACTATAAATTCAATCCCAATTGGTGGGGTCCATTTGTGGTTATCTAAATGGTGGGTGTAAGAACTTATTGTTTGGATACACTTGAAGGGAAAACTATGAAGACCCCTATCAAAATCTTGCACTTGTGGTGATATTGTGCATAAGCAATTATTATTAAAAAATTACATAATTCAATATTAAAAAATCAAATATTTATAAAATACAAAAACATTAAAAATATTCTCAAAAATAAAAAACTAGGACTTGAACATGACATGAATTGCTAGTTTACCTCTTTACATATGTTAATTATCACATATTTGGTAGATAACATTTTAATTTTCAAATGCATGTATTTCACAAGTCCTATGAGTGTGATACATGACATACATATTATACATGGATTCCTAGATGCTAGACTCCCTTCTACCCAATGGCCATGCTTATGTTGGGGGCATCTTATTTTACAAGTTATATTATGGCATGTTATATCTATTTATGACCTCTCTACCATGTTGAGCTACATATCTTACAAGTGTCTTGTTGGTTACTCAGATCTTACATTATGCTACATGGATATGTTACTTTGTTATGATATAACATCGATACATATGGATGGTGTAGACTATTTTTCACTTGTTTTATACTCTTTTGATGTTGTACCTTTCTTTCATGATAGGTTACACATTGCTTGCTTATTGCATGTGGCCACTTGGCCTCATGTGTGTGACATCCTTATGTCCCTTATTTGTGACACTTTTAGGTCCTTTACATGTGGAGGACATGAACATGTCACAACAAACATGATCCACATCCCTTCTCAGGGATACGCCTCTAGAGGTGGTCAATGCTCACCACGTGTCTAACCGGGAATCGCCTCGAGTGCTTCGATGACTGGCCATATAGGGATCTGGAAGAGGACCCAGATCACTCCAAAGCTTTTGGTGTGACAGCCAGTCCTTCTATTTGTATCAGAGCTAGGTCTTGAGGTCAAGTCCCATGGAAGCTAGTGGGCATGATCCATACATCCCTTCTTAGGGATAGTGATACACTATTGCCACATGTCTGACCGAGTTCCACCTTAGGTGCTTCAGTCCTTGGGCCATATAGTGGTCTGGAATAGGACCCAAATCACTCTAGAGTTTTTAGTGTGACGACCAGTCTTCTATTGGTATCAGAGCTAGGTCTCGAGGTCGAGACCCATGGAAGCTGGTGGGCATGATCCACATCCCTTCTCAGGGATACGCCTCTAGAGGCAGTCAACGCTCACCACATGTTCAATCGGGAATCACCTCGAGTGCTTTAGTGGTTGGCCATATAGGGATCTGGAAGAGGACCAAATCACTCTGGAGCCGTCACACCAAAAGATTCGGAGTGATATGGGTCCTCTTTCAGATCCCTATATGGCCAGCCACCGAAGCACTCGAGGTGATTCCCAATCAGACACGTGGCAAGTGTTGACCACCTCTGGAGGTGTATCCCTGAGAAGGGATGTGGATCATGCCCACCAGCTTTCATGAGTCTCGACCTCGAGACCTAGCTCTGATACCAATAGAAGATTGGCCGTCACACCAAAAGCTCCAGAGTGATTTGGGTCCTCTTCTAGACCACTATATGGCCCGAGGACTGAAGCACCCGAGGTGGAACCCAGTTAGACATGTGGCAACAGTGTATCGTTATCCTTGAGAAGGGATGTATGGATCATGCCCACCAGCTTTCATGGGACTTGACCTCGAGACCTAGCTCTAATACCAATAGAAGGACTGGTCGTCACACCAAAAGCTTCGGAGTGATTTGGGTCCTCTTCTAGATCCCTATATGGCCAACCATCGAAGCACTCAAGGCAATTCTCTATTGGACATGTGGCGAGCACTGATTGCCTCTGGAGGCGTATCCCTGAGAAGGGATATGGATCATGTTTGTTGTGACATGTTCATGTCCTTTGTATGTGGCACTTAACCTTATGTGTGATAGTATGTGACATTGTGTGGCATTGTGTATTGTGCTTATTATGTTTGATTAGTGGTGCTATGATCCATATCATTCAATTTTACCACATAATCCTATTCAAAGATGGTTACTTTACTATGTCCCTCATTGCTATATCTATCCAGACATGACACTTGTATGCCTCACATTATATATGTTTTATACATGTCTTAATGATATATACTATACAATGATAGCATACTCTCTACATGTTAACATGGTTATATATTTATCACATGATATAATTAACTATTATTTTGAGATGAGTGACTTGTATGCTATATCCCTCATCTCAAAAGGGGAGGCATTACAATGGAATTATCTTAGAGATTTAAGCCTTTGTGAGTAGAAAATAATATTTTATAATATGATACAGGTTTAAAAAATTCAAAGTAATTCCCAAATCAGATACATGACAGATATTAGCATATAGATACAAATTATGGGGGCATATGACATGTCTATGCACTAACTTTACAAATACTGAGTATATATTCATACACATTTGGATGGATATACATGGTCATATGAAAAAAATATATATTAACAAGAATTATAAGTTTATGTAGACACATAAAATTAATCATTGTGTGTTTGACAATGTTTATTCTCGAAATAATTACCCTTATTTGGTCTGATTTTCATTTCATTAACTCACACTTTATAAGAGAGCCTTCAATGTATTATAAACATTGTAAATATCATATAGATATCCTTATTTCAGTTACATTCATCCTTATTCAACCCACATGTTCATGTCATATCAATCACAATAGTCTTTGGTATTCTAAGATAAGTTTGCACTAGTCGAATAGGCCACCCTCAACCCACAAGTTCTTATCAGACCTTTCCCAATAGTCTTTGGTCTTCTGGGACAAGTTCACACTAGCCAAACAAGTTTGCACTTGTAGACATTCAATTCCTAACACCATTTGTGTTGAAATTGTCAATCTTACTCGAATTGCACTCAAATGCACATTTTAGGTCAAAATCCATTAAACATGCTAAATGGTTCAAACTTGTCATTTAAAAGTGCTAATTTAGGTCAAAGTATCCCTAAATGGGACAATACAATTTATGGGCCAGCGAACTTTGATCAATTCATTTTGAGTCAAAATGATGATTTCATGTTTTATGCTCTGGATCACTCTTTTCTTCTAATTCATTGGTACATGCCATGTACCTTTGTTATTTTGTGTTGGAAACACCCTAAATGGAAATACAATTCTGGCACATCTAACGTCACCTTCTAATTCTTCCTAAGTCAAATTACAACTTAGTAATATGGTTTTCTGACTATTTTGATTAATTGAGGGCCAATTTTCAAATAATTGCACAAATGTTGATTAACCTTGTTTAAGGTTAATTAATCCAAATCAAGAGCTTAAGTGGATTTTCTATGAGAGTTGTTAAATATTTATTTTTGAAAATTGATTCCTATTAACTGCATCATCAGGTGACATCATTTCTTGGGAAGACATCCCTAGGCCATAAATGCCTTAAATATCAGGATTATGGGTCACCCATGCCTAGTTAATGCCTCCCATACCTCTTCAATGCCCCTTCTTCTAAGGTCATGATGAAGATAATTATGGATTTAATTCTAAATAGTAGGATTATCCATGGCCACACATCTCAATTTTGAGATGGACGGTCATAGTTAATCCTGACCAATCTCAAAAATATATAGATAGAGAGGCCATGGACATGAATAAAAAAGCTTGAATATTACAAAATTATAACGTTGAATTGTTTCCACAAGGCTTTGCATTTGATCATTGATTTTGTTTGCAAGCTTCATTGATAGACTAGTTTAGTGATTTGGAATCATGAGCCTAGGTTTTATGGAGTGTTCTTTAAGCATTGGAGGAGTTTGCCGCCATTGTTGACAAAGACAAGGATGCTTGATCAAGGGAAAACATGTTTTTGAACCATATGGTTATGGTGAATCCATTTGGGAAGGTAATATGATGTTACTTTCTTTCATTTGTTTCCTGCTATCCTTTGTAATTCCCATAGGAATATATAGGCTTAGTTAGTTAGTTCTTTATGCATGTTTAATTATTTATGGACTAATGCTTGACTAACTTACTTTGTAATCCTCTCTACAGCACTGTGTCCTTGTCCCCTGGTGTAGCCTTGTCTCCCATGCTCTAATGGTCACATTTTTGAATTTAGACATTACACAATACATCTATCATGTGTCTTTTTAAGTTGGTTAGCAAAATTATTCTAAAGATTCTCATATAAAAGCATATCAAGGTTACTCATTCCATCCCCACTTAATATATATAGCAAAAGCACTACACAAATGAGTAAAAGAGTACTATTTTATCCTGTTTCAATTATGTAGTATTCTCATAATTAATAACCAACTATTAATAGTGTTTATTTTATGTTAAGGGCATTTATTATCAAAAATTTCAATCAATCATCTAGTTAAAACATTCTAGTTGCGTCATCATGGATCACACAATCACTTTAGAAGGGAGAACTACATTGGCATGAGGCCCATTTGGGCTATGTAGGCAACACTCAGATATCCTTACTAACCCATTTTTTATTCCCTTTTGTTATATAATTACTATCTAGTGCATGTGCAAGGCTCAAGTTTTATATTTATGGGTCTTCCATGCAACATAGTGACACACATATATCTACAGTCACTCCTCATGAGTAGTCTCATGGGCCCAGATCTAAAAATTTAGAATACAGTCAATCATGACAAAGTTGTAATGGCTAAACAAGGCCATAATGTGCTCTGCCTCCTACAGACTTATCTCAACAAATTATGAATCATTATATTTAATGTAACTATGTCTATGGGTTAATTTAACATAAGTCACTCCCATAGAAAATAACAATTAGATATATTATTGTTTTGAGGGACACTCTCTAACCCTATCTTAATTTACTATTTTTAACAAGTTTTGATTTTAATAAATTTTGTAGTTTATTATATATTATTATATTATATCAACATATATAAACATTTCTATTTCAAAAGTTTAATTTTATTTAGTTTAAGACATCTTAAATTTTTAAACAGTTTCACATATAATTATAGTTGAGCATATAGATGCATGGTATTTTGTGTTATCTGGCACAAATTCAGGGGACATGATGTTGATTCATGCACATATATGCATTTTTTAAATTCAAAAATTGTGATACTGGTTCATGCACATATGCAATACAATATAATTTACATATTCAATGGCAAATGTTTATTATTTCACTTCAAATACATTGGCATTGCGATCATGATGGGGGCATTAGTATTCTTCATTCTCTTTCAATCATGTAAATAGAATCTAGATCCATCTACAATGATGTCATTCATTATGTTATAAGTAATGTATGTTTTATTCTAGAGCCACTCAACAACCTTGGAGAACCCATTATGTGGTTCCACCTTATGTTACTTGTGATGTATGTTCAAGTCTAGTGACACTCAATGACCTTATCTTCACTTCTAGTAAACCCATTGTGGTTTTAGCTTCTTTGGGGTTAGTATATCGGGTACTTATCCCCATTCATGAGAGCTAGAGCATGCATGTTTCCAACTCAATGGCTTGATTAGTTATCTAAAATTGGAACTTGATCACTCTCATTTTTCCAATGGTTTAACGTGAGGAAACTTCTCTCAAAGTTTTTCGATAAGGAGGCACATTTCTCCACTGCTTCAATAAGGAAGCATCATATTTTAAAAGTCACAAGGCAACATGGTCTCATTTCCCTATATGTTTACTCCTTCCTTTCTCTCATTTCAATTTAAAATTTAAAATACAAACATTGACTACTTCATATATTATTATAGGGTTTACTAATTAAATGTCATGCACAATTGGAGTTTCTTATTAATATACAATGTGTGTTGTACACACTCAGGTATATCTTTCTCCTCTATCTATAAATTTCATTACTATAATAAAGAGGAGGGGAGATGTATATTTCTAAATATGGTCACATGTACTTGAAAATGATAATTCTTGATATATTTTAAACCACTTGACTTATACTCAAATATATGACTCTTATTTTCCATTCCTCTATCAATTTATTTATATGCAAGCTTGACCCCTTTGTTCATTGTCACTACTACATATGAATTCATGGGTCATTACTCAAACCACATTATATCACTCTTAGACTACTTCCGACCTCATGCTAGTTATTCTTGCTTTTTCTGGGATAGGTCCTCATTTTACAAACAGGTTTGCTTCCACAAATTTGTTCACTTAGTGGGACCTTATCCCCACACCATTTAATATCTAGTTTATTTATTTTTAAATGTCGATATGGGTCATCCTACATGTTTCACCTGTTGGCTATGAAATTATTCAATTAGAATTTTATAAATACAAATCAAAGGTCATTCATTACCACCATATTTCCCTAAAGCTTGACACTAACTATTGAACACTTATACATTACTACACATTGAAATTTTTTGCCTTATTCTTCTCAAATTAAATTTCAATGACTAGGAAAAGTCATAAGCTAAGTCTAAAGCATTCCAAATTAGGTCAAAAGTGAACATTATCAAGTATCAAAACTAAATTACTAGTTGCATGTATATAATGAATGAACACAATTACATAATCACACTAGGTGGGACAACTACATGTGGTTTGATTCCTTAAAGAATCTGGATACATGAGTAGCAATCAATCATAAATGAGGGTGATTGGGGTTTGTTCAAACTATTATACTTCCCCCTCTTTTTGCAGGTTTATAGCTCTCACAAGCACATTTAAGGTTTTCAAGGCAAGGAAAAGGAAAACAAAGGTTTAATGTGACATTAACATAATCAAAATATTTCAACCCTCTTAATAGACATATGCACAAGTGGTAGAGTAATTACATTTTTTATCACTTTCATAGCAGATAACTTCACAATCTACAGACAAGGCCACACCACATGGCTATCTAGGTAACATGAACTTGTCCAGATATAACCACATATTCCACTCCCAAACTTGAGCTATCACAAGCTTGTTCTAGAATGTTTTTCACTATTAGATATTTTCTATAGTCTACCAAAAACAAAAAATGGTTAAGTATCTTACTCTTGGCTGTACTTATTATATTTAACATATGCCACATGTCAATCAATTTCAACTAATTCTACTTTACATTCAAATTATTGCTTGAATGCCATACATTACAATCTGAATTATCTTTCAATATTATATCCCTATTAAATATTGTTAAATTAAAATCAGGGTAAAATAATAATATATGGAACTTATACTAGATCGACTCTTAGTGGGGGGATGTGGATATATGAAGAGCTTGTGGTGCAAATTTGAAATTCTAACTCATTATTTGTATTTTGGAGAAAGATTAGGGTTTTTGCAATATTAAAAAAATGGTTTTTTTAATAAAATCCCAATATTTTGGGTAGACTTTTGAATTTCACATATTTACTTCTACTATGGCATGTAAGAACTATAAATCCCTTGTAGTGCAACAACTTTCAACTCTCTTTTTAACCTAAGATATAATTGAATTATTATTCCATTATAAAACTATAATATTCTTGTTTATCTTTTTCTAGATTTAAATAACATATTTGGATTCCTCACTCAAAAAAAGAAAGCAAGGGTCATTATTTTGAAATTTTTATGTTCAACCATTTAACCCCTTTAACTGTGTAATTAAAGGCATTTGAATTTTAAGATTACAATTAACTCGTATTTTCTATTTTTTTATGTACATTTTGAGGGGATTTTTTTGTATATTATAAATAGTGCATATGCACAAAAAATTTTTATATATATATATAATCCAAGGTGAAAATAACCTTTGAATAGTTTAAAAACTAAACTCTAAGTTTTGTGTGCATACCAACAAGTTTTTTTTTATCTTGCCTATATTTTTGAGATCTACATAATGTATATATTTTGATTGATTTTGGGATTTTGGGAATGGTTATATATCTTTTAGAATTATTCTCTAAACCATGGTTTTTCCTTAGTAGTGTGTTTTTCATGGTTCATCCTTTAGAGGTATAAATTGACCATATAAACTTAGATTTATTACATGTTTGAAGCTTTAGAAAAGATGTTGATAACTATGCATTGGTGGAAGTTATTTGAAGTTTTTTGTAGGCTTGACTGAGTTCTTAGGACAATAAAAGTATGGTTTAGAATCCTAAAGTGTGCTATTAAATTAGTACAATTATAGTCATCAAGAAGAGCGATACAATGAATTTATTGAAATAAAGGTGGTTTTGGCACATTAATAAAAGGTGAACATAAGTGTAACGTACCTATAAATATGATACATTATGTGTATTGGTGGGTAGAGATGTCAACATGTGGCACACACTCCTCATTGTGGGCATATTATATGGAGCCATATGGGTAACTTGTAGTATTTATTATATTGGGAAATGAGTTGGCCTATATTGGGATTAATGATATATCCATCTATTGTTGTAATAGGGTATATATAAATGGGGTAAAATCATTATGTAAGACATTGAAGAGAAATATTTTCATTATAGAGTATGCTTCAATAAGGAGGTTGTTCCCTTAAAAAAGCCTATGGTAATGGAGTGATTATTTTCCTGTAAGGAATATTGTGTGGTGTTTCCCTACCTAAAGGATATTTATGAATATAATTCGTATTATGGTATTTGGCTTAGACATTCCTTGTGTTGTGCAATTTATATTTTTTTTCATATTATTCAATGCATTTTTGATATTATATGTGTGATTTATAACATTAAGAAACTTACTAGGAAAGTGAAGTAAAATGAGTGGTTGGAAAAGGTAGTCAAATCTTGTGAGTTTATTCTTTGTCATGTAGTTATAAGTTATAATTGCATATAAAGCGCTTGGGATCTCCCAATGATATTTGGTCCATACTTTATGGTTACTTTACCTAATTGGGAACTTAGTGGGGAAATTCCACTAAGTCAAAGTAGTAAAACTAGAGCACAATGGAGATTTAAGTTGATGAAATAATAAACAATAATCAGATATAAAATATGCCCTAAATATTGATTAATAATATAATGAAATAATTTAACAAGCAATGGGAATGAAAGAGAGGGAGAGAAGACTAACACAAACACAATTGGGTAATTAGTTTTGAACCCTGAAACTAAGACAAGCTTCTGGAAGTGGTTAAACTATAACCCCAAGAATTTAACTATGATCTACAACAAAATCAACAAAAGGTTGATTGTGTCTATGTAATATTTGGTGGAGGATCAATTCTATCCACCAATTGTGTCCTTTTCAACTAACTATGTCCTCTACTATTTTTTTAGCTATAATTTGTTGCTTTGCAAGATGAGACTAATATAGAATATGGCTTCGCTTTGCTGATTTGACCAACATAAATCTTTAATTTGATTCTTCTTTTATCTTGACATAATCTTCAATAAATGTATTCATGAAATATTATGTGTACAAGTTAGTTGGCCTGGGAAACCTCTTAAGGAGTTAAAACTACATATCTCCAATGCTTGAAATTGAAACTCTATGTAGTTCTAGTGCTTATGAGTGAAACCCAACCCAAATGAGAGATATGACTTCACCTCCTCTCCCTAAATAATTAAATGTAGTTATATGCTTTGCTATGATATTATTTTGGCAAAATATGTGAGGGCATAAGGCTTAGATCGATGGTGATGTAGTATAAGCTCAATGTGCAGACTCCCTAGCTGAATGTGCAAAACTCTTGATATGACTTGATAATTGTAATCTATACAAAGGGATTTTAGGAGATCTATTCGATATGAGACACTTTGACCAAATTTGATATATAATGGCTTAGGAATTATTTATATATAAGTCCTCTTCAAACATAGGTCAACCTTATAGAATGGTGATAAGTGAAAATCAAGGATCGAGAAATTAGACCAATGCAAAATGGACCCACAAAAGGATGATAGTTGGAATTGATAGAGGGTTGATTGTGTCCTTAAAGGTAGTTAGTCTCATAGTATAGATCAGGCTGAACTTAAATGATTAGATGGAATCTAGGTGTTGAAAACTAACAAATCTAATGTGTACCTATGGAAATCTAGATGAATTAAGGCCAATAAGACTCTAATGTGGTGTGAAATTATTTGAAAAAAAATCAAATGTATACGAGGGGACCAAATGAAATAAAACATATGAAAAATACACAATGAAAAATTGGTCTTGTACCAAAATTAGGTGTCTACATAATGCCCCACTTTGACATGTGTGCGCATAAATGCACACATGTATCAAAATAAAACAAAATTGAAACACATATTACACTAACTTGAGGGATGTTAGGATGAAGAATATGAATGTTGGGATAGTTTCCACCCACATCCTAGGTTTGTAAATTTGGTGTACTTATAAACAATCATGCATGCATGTAATAGTCAATGTCTTGATAAATCTATGTGAATATATTAAATTAAACTATAAACTGAAAATGAACATAGAATGAATATACCTGGTGGTCTATGAACCATGTTGTCACTCTAGAGAATCTATGGAACTAGCAACTGGAAATTGAAATATTAACATTAACAAGTTTAAATGACATTAAGACACCTCTAGGACTTTAAAACAAGTCCTAAAAACTTTAAATTGCTTCTTGATCAAGGAAGCAAATATTTGGGTAAATATTGGTCCATATTTGTAAACTTATTTATAAAATCATAGTATATGCAAATCTAGATATGGTACTAGAATATCTGGACGTATCCCCCCCTTTTAAAGTGACGGATTGGTACTTGTTCGTATAATCACTCATCTCAAAATAAATAGTCATATGCATCACATGTTATCATACACAAATATAATCAAGGTTATCAAAATATTTTGTTAAAAACTTTGTAAACATATGCATGTAGCTATATAAATATATCAACATGTAAATATTGATTGGAAGATATAACATGGTGTGAGGTAAAAATAGTGAGCATAAGGCAAAATTCCCCAATATAATATAGGGAGGGGACAAAGCCATGACCCCAATATAATAGGATATGGAATTACCCAAGAGATTGATATATTACCCCATGTGACCAGGTATAAGTATGATAATGTAGGTCATGATATGTAAGTAGTGTAAGCTTAATATGCACATGAGTTTAACATAACAAGCTTTGTATGGTAAGATATAAATTTTGAACTCTAAGAGATAATAAAGGTATAATGGTGCCAATGCCATGATAAAGAATAGATAGTATGAATAAAACTCGTGGAATAGTCAAGTGTACAATGCACCCAATGGCACAATAAGGGATGAACAAAGGATATGCCCGACTATAGCATTGTGTCCTTATGTGGGCAAGATATGACGATAAAGCGTGCATAGTATTAGTGGTATGCCCCAATGTATGCATGGAAAATACCATGACAATGTAGGATACATGCAAAATATTATACAAATAGTAGCATGCATGATATGGATCATGTCACATAATATATCATAGAGTATAGGTGATGTAATCAAACATAATTAGGCAACCATCAAGCAAGAAATATGACCCATAAGCAATCAAGACATGAAATGATGACTAGAAGATCCTATATGGACACACTAGATAAGACATCAACATAAAACACAAATAATCACACAAGTACAATCACACACATGGATGAAATTGAGCAATCATAGGCATGCGATAAAACATGCAATGTAACCATGTAATATATAGGCAATATCAAGATATGTATAGTCAATTTAATTTGCTCTATACAAGAAATATAAAGTACAAATGATATCACTTGAGACACACTATACATAGATTCTCCTAGTATAAGACATACAACCATTGTTAAAATTCCCCCAAGTGTGGGCATAAATGTGGCTACATAGCATTTGTAAGTCTAAAATCTTATGTAACTTATATATTTTGCTCCAAAACTACTCAAGTAATACCATGAGAAACATGTGTAACATGTATATGTAAACCTCTAGCATAGGTAGATAAACATGATATGTATCAATAAAGGTAAAGGCAAAGAAGTTTTTGATTTTTTTTTTTCCCAGTGTTTTTGCATTTTTATAATTTTTTTTAGAAGAAGGAGATCATGCAAGGAATAAGGCAAGAGGCATAAGCTAGAATAAGTGAGGATATCTTAATCAAGCAAAAAAAGAATTCAAGGGGAAAAATTATGAAAAGACAAAGAAGGCACTCAACCAAGTTAAGGGGAAAAATATATAAGAAAGAAGAAGAGGAATATTCCAAACAATCTATAACTTTCCTCAAAATTCAGTGCATGCTATGATAAAAGGTCTCGATTTATATGATATCATGATCATAAAGTCTATGTAGGTGCTAAGAATGGGATCAACAATCAAGGGGAAAGGGATAGTACAACATAAAAAGTAACATAAACCAAGGACTTAGAAGAATGTCAATGCAATACAAACATAGAACATAAATGTTAAACCTAGAAGAAAATGAGGCGAGGCACAAACTCAAGAGAGGAAGGCATGTGAAAGGTGCAACATATAAAATACAGATGCAAACAAAATATATGGTATAAGATATATCAACAAGGTGCAAGGGATATGATACCATGGCTAATTGATGATCCCATCTAAAATATGGGGTTTTGTATCTAGATACTCAGATGAATCACTAGAAGTATCATAAATATCGTCATGAGTTGTATAGTAACCTAAATCATCATCCCAAGGAGAGAGATAGTGGTAATGGTCTCAAGGATTCACTTCAACCTCTTGAAAGGCAACATAGACATTAATTTAGATACTTCTTTGTATAATTAGATTATTTGTAGGTGATTTATCATGAACTGAGTCAAAAGGTGGTATAAAAATTATGGGACATGAATGAGTATATACTATAACTTGCAGTGGTGTAATTATAGGATTTGAAACTCAAATCACTATGACAAAAGAAGTTAAAGGTCTAGGAGTTGTAGCCCAAGGTGGTGTCAATGTAAATGAAAATATTTTTAGTAACCATAACATTTGGTGGTGAAACTATAGCAAATACCACACGAGGATAAACAAAGTTCTTATCAAGAAGCCCTTTAGGTAATGTCTCACATTGTTTCTGATGTGCAATGGGTAACCCATAATGTATGCCATGCTTAGTTTATACTTTGTTATCATACATAAACTCTAGACATCAATGTAATGTGCAAGGGATTGCTCTCATTTTATTTGGTCATGGGGATTTAAGTAACAGATCATAAGTCCCAATATTAGACAATACGTATAAGCATACTAATAGGATATTAAAACCATGGTGACTAGTAATGTAATACCACTGATGAAAGTTTGTTTGAGACCATCATAACACTTAATTACCATGGTTGTGCCAAGTAAATTACATTGAGTATACCCTGTACTAGCAATAAATGACATCATATTTGAATTTTGAGTTGAACCATTGTTTACATGATGCCATGTGTGATTGTTGAATGTGAAATGATAAAAAAACATATATCTTAACTAGTTTGATAGTAATAGATAGAAATAATAGAAATTGAATCTACGAAAGGTTTATAAAAAAATGTAGCTATATTGTATATGTCAGAGCTATTTTAATTTTTTAAGGCACTTTAAAACCACTGACATGACATGGCTAAGTCTATTGAATATAAAGCAAGTGAGAGTAATAAATGTAGATGCACACCAACTTAGGTGGCAAAGGACATTTATGGCACAACACCCTTTTTTTAGAGTAAAAGAATATCTTCATTCATAAAAACAAATTCACGTATCATGTTGTAATTGCCTAGTGGAAAAATATTTATTTTTACTAATTGAAAATTTTCCATATGGTTTGAAAAATATTTTAGCCAATTAGAAAATAGGAACAAAGTGTTCTTAAGAAATCAAATATATGTTCATTTCTCAAAAACTATATGCCAAACATAGCAAATGATAGGTGGCATGTCATAATTAACATGTCAGAAAAAGGACAAAAAGGTGAAATCTTTATACCTAACTTTGAGAGAGCAAAAAATAATAAAACCCATAAACATAAAGGGCTAGCCTTAATTATTTTTAAGTTTATTTAATTTTACAATACCTCCCATAACTACAAGATTTTGAATTACCTTCAGAACATGAAGACTTGGAATATTTCAAAGAGGTGTGTAACATACTTAGATCTTCTTCTAAGCATATCAAATTTCATTTTAATGGTGTGAGTAGACTACAAAGGGATTTCCTTTGTCATTCTCTTCTAAATCTTTTAATAAAACCCATCATGCAAGAGTAATGTAGTTTTCCTTCCTACCTATTGGTAGCTCCTCTCAGGCATCTTTACTTGGTGTGGGAGGGGATCCTATTGTGACTTATTTTGTAGATGTGGTTAGAGGCCCTCTGACTTATACCAAAATTGTTTGATCTTCTGACACAATGGCTTCCTGCTCCCTTGTTTTAGATTTTCCCACTACTGAGGTAGATGTGTTCAAGATTTCTCAAGTTCCTTGTCAGGTAACAGTGACTTTTGAGGTGGTTAAGTCCATTGATACATAGTCAAAAGATGTTTCTACTTTCCTTCCACTTGTTATCATTCCTGCTATTGATGTGAAGGAGGGAGGTGGCATCTTTCATTTTGTTGGTATCTCAAATCCATAATTTTATTTTTGATATCCTCCATCTCTAGCTAATTATGCCCCTCCCTCCTCTGCTACGTGTCTAAGACTCAATGGGTATACACTGCTTTCAAAAATGTCTCCAATCCCTTTCATCTTTATTTAAATTTATATATATCATGGATCATTTCTAGTTTTTCTTTGAAATCCCCTTCCTTGATGGATACATCCATGATTTTGACTCATTCTCAGACATCTAATCTTTTTTTTAAAGATGTTTAGGTTCATTTCTATCAGAGATGTCACCAGTTGTAGATAATGTGAATGCACAAGTTGAGATCACACAAGATGAAGTTTTTGCACACCACAATGTTGGTGAAGTAAAATGAAATCACTCAAAGACAATATTATAAGAGATAAAAAGAAAGTGGAGCAAAACCCAATCTTTCATTAAGCTGAAAAGCTCTCAAATAAGATGAGTACATATAGGAATGTAAGTAACTCCTTCACAAAAGGTGGTCAAAAGACCCCTAGAATAGACAAGTAAAACATCTACAAAAGGTGGTCAATAGGGCCAATAATAGATGAGTAAATCCCATACCCAGAATAACCAGTCAAGAGAGTTACTTCCTAGTAACCTAGTCAACCTACACACATAAATAAAATTCTTCATAAAAGTAGGAAAACTCCAAGCGAGGTAAAAAATTTCATAATAAATAAATATGGGGAAAAAGAAAACCTATACTCTAACACCCCCCTATAAGCACATATGAGGTGGGAAGTGTGAAATACAAATGGGTCCTAGCAACTAGGCTTGATGAGGTACCCATGTACAAAACAATCTCTCATAAAATAGAGAAAAAGAGAAAACCTATAGGAAAAAAACTCCCCCCCCAAAGAGAGACATAGAATAAGAGAAGAGGTTATAGGCCCCCTCTGAAGATGAGGCTACTATTGATGTAGACTGTAACCCAAGAAAAGATCATAGATGAATGAATTTGCTCTCATAAATGGTTTGGTAAAGATATCTGCAACCTACTCTGAAGACTAGTAAAATCTCAAATTGATGACCTGACCATGAATAAGTTCCCAGATGAAATACATGTAAGTCCTAATGTATTTGGTCAGCTGGCATTGAATTAGATTATTACATATCCATATAGTACTCTAGTTGTCATAATAAATGATGGTGGGCTACTTGAATATAATGCCAAACTCAGATAGAATTCCCTGAAGCCAAATAGCCTCAATAGTTGCATTAACAACTCCCTTGTACTCTGCCTTTGTGGATGATATAACAAGAACCTTTTGATTCTTACTAGACCCAATGATAGGACCAAAACCCAAATAAAAACTATAACCTAAAGTGGACTTACGATTTTGAGTATCACCTACCCAATTTGAATCTATAAAACTAACCAATTCAACCTATATGCCAAATCTATAATGAATCCCAAATCTTTAAGAGCCCTAAATATAATGTAACATCCTCTTAACTACTTTCCAGTGCAACTCATGGGGTTCTTGCATGAACCTAGAGTTAAGTCCCATTGCATATGAAATATTGAGCTTGGTATGAGTTAGATAAATAAGGCCACCAATAAGTTGTTGATATCAAATAACATCGACCATATGCGTGAAAAAATTAGCATCAAGCTTGACTCATGATAGAAAGGGAGTTAAATATGGCTTATAATTAGCCATGTGAAATTGAGCCAAAAGATTGAGAGTATGCTTGGGTTGTGCAAGTGAAATCCTTGAATCAGACTATAAAATCTCAATTCCAAGAAAGCAATGAAGAAGACCCAAGTCAATCATGTCAAATATGTCCTATAGAGTTATCTTCACCACTGTAATAGATGATGAGGAACTCTCGATGATTAAAAGATCATCAACATAAAGGACCAGTATTAATAAAGAATCATTCTACCATAAGAACTGTACATTGGGGTCTGAATGACACCTTATGAAACCTAAAGTAAGGAGGAAGGAATTCATCTTGGTATACCAAGCTCGAGGGGCATGTTTGAGGCCATAAATAGATTTCCTGAGTCTACAAACCAAGGATGAATCATGAAAAGACGCAGGTGGCTACTCTATGTAGATCTCCTTCTCAAGGTCTCCATGAGGAAAGTCACTCTTCAGATCCATATGGTACACATCCCAACCATGTGTTACAGTTATAGCTAATGTGAGTTATATCAAATTCATCTTTATAACAGGTGCAAAGTTCTCTGAGTAGTCAATGTTGGCCATCTATGAAAAACCCTTGGTGACTAATCGTGCCTTGTGCTTATCAATTGACCCATCTGCTATAAACTTGTTTCGATAGATCCACCTACATCAAACCATCTTTCTTCCCTTAAGAAGTGAAGTCAAATCCCAAGTGTGATTTTTGATTAAGGAAGAATATTCTTCCTACATAGCCCTATCCCACTTAGGTATGCCTAAAGCCTCTTAGAATGTAAATCATGTGGACCACTCTGATAATCTACTTGAGTACCACTATCATCTATTAGATCCCCTACCCAAGTGCCTACACTTTGAAGTGTCTATCTAGACCAAAGGGGCTTGGAAGTGGGTGAGTCAAGTCCTGACTCCTCATCCTCTAAAATAGGACTAGAGGTGGATGTAGAAGACTCCCCATCACTTCCCTTGTTATTAGAACTAGAAGAAGAAGACCTCTAAGTGAATCCAATGAAAAAGAAGTGTTAAGTGTAGAGTCTTTAGGACTCTCCTAAAAATGAACACTTCTCTCTATGAACAACTCATGTGTGGTCAAATGTAGAAGGCAGTACCCCTTGACACCATCTAGATATCCTACAAAGATGCAAGGTGTGGACTAATTCATAACTTTATGTATCTTATTTCTCATATGTACCACAGTTGGAGATCCAAAACCCTAAAGTGATCAAATTCAAGTTTCCTTCCATGCCAAGCTTAAAAGGGTGTTTGAGGAACCCTATTCTAAATATAAAAAACATAATTACTGGCTTTGGCCTTTTGCTTAAGAATGTATACCCATGTATATCTCGATAAATCATGAATGAAAATGAGAATATACTTAGCTGTTGTAAAATATAGTATGGGAAAAGGTCCAAATACATCAATATGTAATAACTCCAATGCTTGTGAAGCCCTCCAAGCTTTACCTTTATCAATTTCTGCTTCAAGATGCTTTCCAAGAGAGAAACCCTCACAACTTCACCTAGAGAATTGGACTCGAGGCAATCCCATGAGCATGTCATTTTTGCTAAGTTGTTCAAGGTAGTAGTAGTTAAGATGGCCAAATCGCTCATGCCATAATTTGCTAACTCCATTTGAATGATTTAACAATGGAGTCAGAATAGAATCAGGTGTAAAATGTGAGAAGGTTTATAACTTGGTTTGGTGATTTGCCCTACCCACTACCACTATAGAATCATTATACAACTCCCTAATGATAACTGAATCTAGTAAAAACTCAACCTTCATGCCTTTGTTGATATGAATGATTTGATACACTGATAAGAGATTGGTTGAAAGAGAAGGGATACCTAAAACATTATTGAATGTTCATCCTTCCATTTCAACAAATCCTCTCCCTATAATTGGTACAAAAGTTTCATCATCTAAATTGATGGAAGACATGCTACAAGGCTCTAAGGAGTAAAACTCGACTAGTGAAGAGCCCATATGGTGAGAATCACCTAAGTTAATAACCTATTAAGATGTTGAAGTTGAAAATGCTATAAGAGCCTTGTCATTTTCTTTCTCTTTCCCCTTTCCCTTTGCCTTAGTAGAATCTTGGGTAGATGAATTTTGTTTGATCCTATGTTATTTTTCTCTAGGAGATGAGGTAGGTGATCTATTTTCTTCTTCATGTACTTATTTTCATCATGCCCAATTTTATTATAGTAGGTGCACTTAACCTTTTCTTTCTTAGGTTTATCACTGTAAGAGAAGGCTTCAATGTTGGTTTTGATAGAGGTTGATTCTTTGTTATTCTCTCGATCTTTATTATTATTCTTCTTCTCTTTATTTGAAGTTTTTTATTTCCCATTCCCAATAATTAGGGCTTAAGGTTTTATGGACTTCAATGCACCCATCTGGATCAACTTCTCTTGCTCTCTAGTTAAGTCAATAATGAAAACATTTAAAGATGGCATTTTCTATGTAGTGCCCAATGCACTTTTAGTGGCATGGAAAGCAAAGGCAAAGACTGAATAGTTAGGACCTAGTGTAGAGAGTATAAAAAGAATGAGTTAGTCATCTTCTTTCTTTATCCTATATTCTTTCAACTATAATCTCAAGGACTTGAACTTAGTGAAGTAATCTTGAAGGGTGTCAAGTTGCAAGGACTTGGGATAATGAGTTCATTCTCAAGCTTGTGACCTCTCATCACATCTTGCTCCCCAAATAGGATACCTAGAATGGTATTTACATCATGATGTGATTTGGGAGGCTCTAAGTGAAATAGGAGATCAGGTGCTATAGAAAGACATAATATCCCATGGGCTTCATCATTATAATTATACCACTTAATTTTCTCTACATCTATGTTAGGTTTAGTTTCATCACCCATGGTTATCCTATACAAACCCTTACTCAGAATGATTACCATCTTGATTTTCCATTCATGATAGTTAAAGGGAGTTAGTTGGTTGATTAGACTTGAAACCATTTTAGTAATGAGTTGAGTTATAGTAGTAGTGTAAGTTGTTGCTGTTACATAAATGAAAGTGAAAGTAAAAATAAAGAGCAACTCAAAAAGAAAGTACACCCCCCTGAATGTTGTAAATAATACACGCTCAAAAGATATTGGGTACAACTAAGATGCATCTACAACAACCAATGCAAATGTTGAAAATATTTGATTTTCAAGACGAGGCGAGGATGTCGAGCTCAGCCAAAAATGCATCCAAGATGAGTACACAATGTGAGCAAGTGAAAATATGAATAAAAAAAATTATTTTAAATATTACCCACTATATATCATTTTTATAAAAAATAATAAAAAAATCTTCGCTAACAATGCTAAACCTGACCAATGAAAAGAAATTATCATATTTGACCTTATTTTAAATCAAGCTATTAAAAAAAGCAATTTAATATGCTAGTTTTTTAAAAACTCAGGGAAAACTTTAAATAAACTTAGCTTGAATAACTCATGTGTGAATTGCATGTGTTGGGTGTGGATAAAAGCCTAGCTAAGGGGTTACAGGAATGGGCTATAGCTCCCTGCTACAATTGAAGGCTATTTTTTGTGAGGTCGTTAGGCTGAGTGAACTGATTTTGGTTTAGAGGTTACATGGAGTGGTGGTTCTGATTAGGCAATAATGAGAGTAGACTCGACAGGTGAAAATATCATAGATAAGCGCTGCCTTGAAGTAACACAAAACTAGGGACAAATAGTCTCCCAAATACACAAAACCAATCCAAGCTGAGCTAAGGCTAAATACATAGGCCAATACCGAACACATGAGATTAAACTTGAGGCTATATAGAGGCATGCACATCTTTTGTATGAAAATATACCAAAACACAAAGAACATGCAGTCACAAAAAAAACATAAGAACTATGGTAATGGCTACCAATGAAACAAATCTACAAAAAAAATGACTCTACCAAAGATGAAAACTCCCACAAATGGATTGTATACCAAATTGATTTTACAAATCAAAATCTAATGATTTCAAAAGATAGCTTAATAGCAATAAAAAATTAGACATATAATTACTATAGGTGGCTCTGATACCATATCAAAAATGTCACTAGTTTTAGATAACACAAATGCACATGTTGAGATCACACAAGATGAAGCTTGTGTACACCACAATGTTATTAAAGCAAAATGAAATCACTTTAAGATAATATTGTAAGAGATAAAAAGCAAGTGGAGCAAAACCCAATCTTTCATTAAGTTGAAAAGCTCTCAAATGAGATGAGTACATATATAAAATTTATCAAGTAACTCCTCTATAAAGTGTGGTCAATGGACTCCTAGAATAGACAAGTAACTCCTCCACAAAAGGTGGTTGATAGGGCCAAGAATAGACAAGTAACTCCCATACCCCTATAGCCAATCAAGATAGTCACTTCCTAGTCACCCAATCAACCTTCACACATAAGTAAGCTTCACCATGAAAGTGGGAAAAATCCAAGCAAGGGAAAAAATCCCATAATAAATAAATATGGGAAAAAAGAAAACCCCTAATCTAATAATTTTGTTGAGTTTATCTAGAGCAACCTGTGCAACGACCCCTGCAACATCTGCTTCTACCCGCTGATCTTCTATCGACCAACAATCTCTTTTTACCTACTCTTTCTTTCCATCAATCAGACCATTCGTGCTATTCAGTTTCTCCATTCGTAGCTTACTTTCTTCTACCATTGCTATACTCCCACTCAATCTGAAACCCCTGCGAGTGACCTGTAATCAAAAATACTACCAGATCTGAAACCACTTGTTAGTCAACCCAACCAAAAGCTCTAATACCACTTGTCAGGAACCTAGAACAATAAACATGCTCTGATACCACGTGTCAGGATCTTGATCCAACAATAGAGCACATATGATTACTTCTTGTATTAGCAACTAAACATGGAATTTAACCAGAATCAATAAGTAACTAGAAATATGAAACAACACAGGAATATGAGAGACAATACATAATTGTATTAATAATCACTCAAAAAAAATACAATAAGGAAGATGCCACTTCTTCCTCCACCTCAAAGGCTCGCCACACCTCAAGACCTTCTTCCCTCTCTCTCTCTTGGTCCCAACAATCAACTCAAATATAGAATTGATGTTCACCTCTCCAACCAGTCAGTAACACGCTGCCAATACGTCAAGTACACAATCGTACTCCAAGTAGATCTCCTGCTCTCTGCTGCTACCTGCAAATCACTAGACCTTACTCACCATTGTAGATCTCGAAAAGAAGCCATGCTAACCTGCTGACTAAGATCATACAAATATGAAGAACCCTGCTGATTCTCCAATCCAGTACCCACCTTGGTACTGTGGCACTAGGAGGGACACACCATTGCTCTCTTCTCTCAGAAGGAGCTTATTGCTCTCTTACTCTCTAGCTACAAATTTTACAATATAACCCATAAGTCCATATATAGATCTCATGCTTACAATAATTAGACTATCTTAATTACAATAATTAGACGTGCAACTCAAGACTACAACTAGCCTCTAACATGCAAACTAGCAGTCCAAAAATAGACTCTCCGAAATCAACATGCAAACTGCATGTTCACGTATAGGCTGCCGACGTTGGCTCCTCCATGACCGATGCCAGCCTACTGGTAACCAACGCTGGTTGGTTCTTCGCTGCTATCTGACTGACGTTGGCTGATCAGACTGACGTCAGTTTCCCTGCAACTGATTCTGCAACTCTTCGCAACCTTTGCAAGCTCCGTGACTTCGCCTTTTTGCATCCTGGTGAAGCTTTTAGCTCCACAACCTAACAATCTCCCACTTAGAGATAAACATCTACACCTGTACCTATCCCTGTACACCATCTAAATTATTCCCTGGCTTGTATTCCTCTTCAAGATCAATCTTGAAGACCAACCACCACACAACCTGTGATGCTATACCTGTCATTCAAGTAACCTGCCATAACCGAACCTACATATCCATGTAGTGAAGACCTTGACTCTGCATAACAAGAATCCTTGCTACTGATCCCTCTTAGATACCTGAGAATCCATTGAACTACCCTCTAGTACTCCTTCCTCGAATTGGCTCCATACTTTCTGAGAACCCCCACTGCTTGGGAAAATACAGGTCTACACTAGACCTCATGTGATTTCGAACCCTGTTCTAAGCTAAGCTTGAACTGTCCAGCCCTTGGCGTGCTTTCTGATTCTGCATCCTACATCATGAGTCCCGCCAACACCGTCTTCACATCAGCTCCCATTGGAGATAAAATTTCCATGTCTCTTATGCCAAACAATTTCGCTACTCCAAATTCTTCATGACATACCTCTGAACTAACCTTACCTTTAGCTCAACAAAAAACTTGTATGTATAAATTTGCTCTAAGCTCATCCTCTACATACAGTAACAAGATAATGTTGCGACCATCATCCACCTGATAAGATAAACACAATAGTTATACTGACATTGACAAAAGCTCTATTTTGTCATCTCCCTGGTACCACCTGTCAGCTCTATACCTGCAGCTTCCTTAAGACCACATACCTTGGCCTTCCGTCTCACGTATCCATTCACTCTCTTCTTTACTTGGGAATCCATTCCATTTCTCAGTGCTTACTTCCAGCTGACAACTCTACCAACAAACACCTGTTTGGTTCTTCTCCAAGGACTCACACTCCTCATCCATGCCAAGCTCCCACTGTATCTGGATTCTACCTGCATTGCCTCTTCCATCTTCCTAGTTCTTGACCATCAATAAGCAATATAAAGAAGGTGAATAATGAATATGAGGTTCACTTACCCTTTTTGACCTCGATATGAGCATTTGAGACCTATTGACAGCTTGCTGTCCGCCCAATATCTGTTCCAGTGACCGATCTCGGCCATTTCCCAGTCTGCTCCAGACCGATGTCGGTTCCCTGCACTGACCCTAACTGACGACGTCGTCTCCCTAGCCGACGCTGGTATCCCTTCCTGCCGACATTGGTTCCTTCATGACCGACGTCAATTTTCATTCTGCCGACGTCGGTTACTGTCTGATCGACGCCGGTACCTGTGTTCACCTGTGAGTGATAACTTTTTACCCGTGAGCTCTCCATGGATCAAAATCCTGTTTAAATAAGCATAGCTCTGCTTAGAATAATTCAGTTCCCTCACCTGATCTCTGTCCATCATCTCCTCCATGAACACCAAGGCTTTGCAGTTCTTTAGCTTGTCAAAAACATCTATCTTCTGCTTGAGAACCTGCATTCCCCTCCTACATATGTGACCAAGCCCATGAAGCCACATCTCTGCAACAGAAGGTGAATCATTAATATAAGTAGATAGATAAAGGATACCTACTTTCTTACCACCATCTAATTCAAGTGCATCCGCTGTGAGAGTCATAGTGCATCTCCCATCACCCAATTTTTTTGAAGAAATTACACTCATCTCCAAGACTGGTACCTGCATGACTTCCTTCAACCACTGTGTGTCATCTGTCTGCAATTTTAGCTTCACTTCCCCTTCGTCAATAATCTGACAAGGCTCTCCAACCCATAAATAAATCTCTCCAAAGTCGCCAAAGACATACCCATGAAAAGATGCTCTATTTCGGGCTGCATGGAAAGAGGCAAAAGAATCTATAAACAAAGATTCTACTTTATCTAGAGCAACCTGTGCAACGACCCCTG
Organism: Torreya grandis; assembly: GCA_037957365.1. Classification (NCBI taxonomy): domain Eukaryota; kingdom Viridiplantae; phylum Streptophyta; class Pinopsida; order Cupressales; family Taxaceae; genus Torreya; species Torreya grandis. The sequence continues at coordinate 1,018,102 of JARHVA010003530.1, read as the reverse complement.
CAACATCTGCTTCTACCCGTTGATCTTCTACCGACCAACAATCTCTTTTTACCTGCTCTTTCTTTCCATCAATCAGACCATTCGTGCTATTCAATTTCTCCATTCGTAGCTTACTTTCTTCTACCATTGCTATACTCCCACTCAATCTAAAACCCCTGCGAGTGACCTGTAATCAAAAATACTACCAGATCTGAAACCACCTGTTAGTCAACCCAACCAAAAGCTCTAATACCACTTGTCAGGAACCTAAAACAATAAACATGCTCTGATACCACGTGTCAGGATCTTGATCCAATAATAGAGCACATATGATTACTTCTTGTATTAGCAACTAATTACAAAATTTAACCAGAATCAATAAGTAACTAGAAATATGAAACAACACAGGAATATGAGAGACAATACATAATTGTATTAATAATCGCTCAGAAGAAAATACAATAAGGAAGATGCCACTTCTTCCTCCACCTCAAAGGCTCGCCACACCTCAAGACCTTCTTCCCTCTCTCTCTCTTGGTCCCAACAATCAACTCAAATATAGAATTGATGTTCACCTCTCCAACCAGTCAGTAACACACTGCCAGTACGTCAAGTACACAACTGTACTCCAAGTAGATCTCCTGCTCTCTGCTTCTACTTGCAAATCACTAGACCTTACTCACCATTGTAGATCTCGAAAAGAAGCCATGCTAACCTGCTGACTAAGATCATACAAATATGAAGAACCCTGCTGATTCTCTAATCCAATACCCACCTTGGTACTGTGGCACTAGGAGGAACACACCATTGCTCTCTTCTCTCAGAAGGAGCTTATTGCTCTCTTACTCTCTAGCTACAAATTTTACAATACAGCCCATGAGTCCATATATAGATCTCATGCTTACAATAATTAGACTATCTTAATTACAATAATTAGACGTGCAACTCAAGACTACGACTAGCCTCTAGCATGCAAACTAGCAGTCCAAAAATAGACTCTCCAGAATCAACATGCAAACTGCATGTTCACGTACAGGCTACCGACGTCGGCTCCTCCATGACCGATGTCAGCCTACTGGTAACCGACGTCGGTTGGTTCTTCGCTGCTATCTGACCGACATTAGCTGATCAGACTGACGTCAGTTTCCCTGCAACTGATTCTGCAACTCTTCGCAACCTTCGCAAGCTCTGTGACTTCTCCTGTTTGCATCCTGGTGAAGCTTTTAGCTCCACAACCTAACAAGCTTCACCATGAAAGTGGGAAAAATCCAAGCAAGGGAAAAAATCCCATAATAAATAAATATGGGAAAAAAGAAAACCCCTAATCTAATAATTTTGTTGAGTTTATTCCTGAATTGGATCTCCCTAACTCTTATTTTTTCAAGATGGAGACTAAAATCATAAGTAAATCCCTTATTGGGAAGTGTGTGGGTTTTTTCATCTCTATTTATCATCTTTATGTGTGGGCATCTAAGGCATGATGCTCTATCGCTCCTCCCTCTTTCACCATGCTATGTTCTAGATTTTTCTTGATGGAGTTTCAGAGTTCTATAGATAGATATTATGTATAGAATTCTAGACCATGGTTCTTCAAAAAATTTGGTTTCTTTTTTTCCCATAGTCTCCTTTATTTAATCTAGATCAATGATTTCTTATCGTGGTTCTTATGTGGATTCGGTTGTATTTCTTTCCTCCTATGTTGAGAATTAAGAAGTGTATCAAACTTTTGGTGGAAAAAATTAACCTTTTGTGAAGATTGATGTCTCATTTTGGGGGCTTATATATGTGAGATTTTGTGCTTATATTGATATATCTAGGCCACTCTTATTTTCAGTTAAGCTACTCTCTTTGCATGGTTCATGGACTCAACTATTCAACTATGAAGGCCTCCCTTTCAGATGTTTTCGTTACCATCATCTTGGTCATCGTGTTGATAGGTGTTTGTTGAAGTCTCATAGACTCTATTATTAGATGTGAAAGAAGAAATATGGGGCTCTAGACTAGGATTTCTTATGGTGAAATCATGTGTTACATCCTGATTCCTTGATAAGCCAACTTAGTTGATTATTTATGGATTTTCTATAGTTGATAACTTGATTTATTTATTTCTAGCGAAGCTGCAAGTCATATGTTATTATGGGGTAGTTGTTTATTGCTTAGATTCCATGATTTCACTACTATGAATTAGCTAAAGTGTATATTCTTTATATTGAGATCATATTAACTTGTTATTTTAGTTGTAATTTATGATATTTATGTCGCAATGTTATGGTCTAATTACCTACTTATTGTGAGTTTGACATAGAAAAACCTCATCCCTCAGAGTGTAATGGAGGCATAACATCATCAAATAAGATGATGTAGATGGAATTGTTAGGAGATGATAGTGGAATGGTTAGAACCCTGCACACACCACATTAGCTAGTACATGTTAGATGCATGGTTTGAATGGTTAGCATAATCTGTTTTTGGATGTTTGCATTTAGATAAAATTTTATGCATACTAATGGTATGTTAGATTAGTTAATGATGATGTGGAATTAATCTTATGTGTTTATGTTATGTAGTGTTGATGTTTTGGAAAATGTAAATTTGTGTGAATTATGTTGGTACTATTATATGTGAACTAACTAATTTATCTTGACAATGGTTGAGGACATTAGTTGGTTATCCATTTGATATCGAAAATATCATTACATGACTTTATATTAATAGTATCATTATCAAGCCATATTATTAGTAAGACATTTAGAATAATATATAAATGAAAAAGTCTCATGCGGGAAATAAAACCAATAAAGAGGTTGTATAATCAAAATAAAAATAGTAATTAGAAAATAATAATATGAAAATTAAATAAAAATAAATTAAAACAAATAACAAGAATAAGGTGAGTGGTTTTAAATGAATAAATTAGAAAAATAAAATAAAAAAAATTATGGGGAAAAAAATCTTATAAAGAAAGCATATACTCATTAAAAGAGGAAGATAAAAAGAGAGTTGCAAGAGAGAGAGAGAGAGAGAGAGAGAGAGAGAGAGAGAGAGAGAGAGAGAGAGAGAGAGAGAGAGAGAGAGAGAGAGAGAGAGAGAGAGAGAGAGAGAGAGAGAGAGAGAGAGAGAGAAGTATATGGAAAGTATGAGACTCCTCTAAATCAGACTTAGACGGTAAAATAAAAAGACATTGATCTAATTTGGAAAAGAGGTAGAGCTGGGTTTCCAATTTTTTTTGGTTAGATTCTTTCATTGAGAAGGGTAGGAAAAATGACATAGAAAGGAGATTTATTCAAAGGTTGTCAAAAGAAACCATAACTTGTTGGTCGACATGACAAGGGTGTAAAAGTCTAAAAAGATACATTTCAAAACTAAAAAAATCTTATTATATTCAAACTCTCTGTCTAAAACCCTAATTCATTCGTCATTTCTTATATATATAATTATTTATCTAATTTTCCAATATATATATATTTCATAGTGTCGATATTATTATTATTATGTCTAGTTATGTAAATTATATGGTATTATTATATATACAATGAAATAAGTACTTACATCTGTGATAAAATTATATACCCAATTTCCATTATATAGTGCAGATATTTTCCTATTGAGCTCTTTTATGAATATATCCATTATAAAGAAATTTGAGTGTATATATACAACTTATGTGCAACAATTATATTGATTTGCTTAGTTGTATAGTGATTCATGTTGATCTGAACAACATAGAATGCTGAGTAAGTTATATTAACATTATGTAGATAGTCAACTTATTATTGCGTATAAGTGTTTTTTCTCAACTTGGCTCTAATTAGGATACATAATCTGAGTTGTGGCTATTACTATTTAACTAGTACTATCTATACTTCATACTAGTACTATTACAACATTTATCTCACTAACATATTAAGTATGTCTCAAAAATATTGCCCTATTTATGTGTAATCAAAATAATGCTAATATCCTTTTGAGTTCTAATTATCTAAATGATGCCATATTTCTTAGAGATAATTATCAAAGTACTAGTGAACTAACAATAATCTTTTATGATAGTATCTACGGGATGTAACTATAAATATATATTGGGTGAAGTTGCACATAACATCTAGAATGTTGTATCATGGGTTAGTATACAACATAATTTGATCAGTTCACTATATCTTATATCCTTTGTTTATGAAATCTTATAATGACAACTAATTGCGATGTTACATGTGGTATGATAATATTAGTATCTATATGTAATGTCCCCATTTTCACATCACACATGAGGAGATTTGAAGACCTTTAGTTATTTCCCCATAGACTATAGGGTTCCTTTTTTGGGATTTTATTTTATTAATTATTTAATTATTTGCCCGAATTGTGATTTTTATCATTTGTTGTTTTAAGGTAATTAATTATTTAATTAATAGAATATGTTGAAGATTTGATTGGTCAGCTTCAAGTGATCAAAAGAGAAATAAGAATTAAAGGAAAATCGATTAAAGGTTGGGTTTAATGAAAGCTTTACCCTCACCAAGTGATTCACCCCACTTGGAAGGGTATATTGGCGATTTGGAGGACTCTTCTTGTGCATGTGGGAGTTCAAGTTATTGCTCTTCATGCATGAAGGGAACTATTGGGATGTATGCCTAATAGCAATTGCTCTTGTGATCTATCTATAATGGTATCTTTTGATGCCACCTTGCAGAGGGAATAATTTGTTGATGCCTTAGAGGGAAGTATTTTTGAATGTGACATGCTTTGGTAAATTTTTGATAGTTATTCAAGGTGTGGTGACTTGTATTGGAGGTGTTTTTTAGGTGATTTAAGGGTCAAAAATACCAAATAAACTTTATAAAATTTATTGCTAATTTTTTGCCTATTAGCATTGGGGTTTTGAGATGATTTGCAAATATTTGAGACTTCAAATTAATGCAAAACCTTCTAATAATTTTCTGGTATTTTTCCTTGACTTTGGCAAGTTAGGAGATTCATCTTGAGGGTTTGTAGGATCCATTTCTTGGCTCAATAAGTTCGTTGTAATTTTCCTCATAATTTTTTGATTATTGTGGCTATTTATGACATGGGTTTGAAGTGAAAAATCAGTCAAAAAGCAAGTGTAAGTGTGGAAAAAAAATCATAATTTAAGGGTTATTTGTAATTGGTAGTTGGGCTTCACAAAAATAAGGAAAAAAGGTAAATATTCATAATTTCAGCTTGGTACTTATTTTGGCATAATTTGTGATGAATTGTAAATCAATTAGTTGCTGAAAATTGCTTACAACACCCTTGAAGTGTGACACCTAGGGTTTGAAGGGAAAATTTATTATTGAATAAATATTTGGGAGCTAGGGTTGGCTGAATTTGTTTATTTTAGATTTCATTTTATTGTGGATTCAAGGCATAAACAATTTTATATCCAAATATCCCCTTTTGGGATCCTACAATGGTATCAGAACCATTTTTCCTACGATCTTATGAAGTTGTAATTGATGTAATTAGGTAAAGAGACTTTATTTATTAGATAAGGGAGAAGACCATGGGTGACCAAGAGCCTAGGGAGTTTTTTTTAGAACAGGTGAGGTTTTTACAAGGTTTGATGAAGGATAGTCACAAGGATCTTCAACATACTTTGGGTATGCAATTTGCAGATGTGTTGAGAGCCACATAGAAAGGAAAGGAAAATCATCATTCAGATGAGGATAGTTCAAATGGTCATGAGAGGGTTTCTATTGATCCCCCTCATAAATTATTCAAGGGCACATTTTTACAAAAACAACCAATTGTGGAGGTTGAGACATCAAAGGATAATCCCTTTGAAATTAATCAAAGAGAGTATGCAACCCTGAATTATGAGACACAAGATTTTCTATCTTTCTAGGACTATTATGAGATGAAAGATGGGATCCAAGCCAAAGGTTCATAATATACAACCCCACAGATATTTGCAACAAAGGTTGGGTAAGATTTCCCTTCCTAATTTTGATAGCACTGATAAAATTCTTGTGAGATCATGGTTGCAAAAATTAGAAACATATTTATCTCTTAATCATATGTATGAAGAAGAAGCTCTAAAATTTGTCACCTTACACTTGGAGGGTATTGCTAATGAGTGTTGGTTTCATGGCCTTATCACACAGGGTCATGGGTCTATTACTACTCTAGACAAGTTTAGTAAAAGGATTATGAAGAGATTTGATAAGAGAGACCCAAAAATACATTTTCATGAGTTGGCCCAACTCAAACAAACACATGATGTGGAAAGGTATGTTACTGATTTTCAAGGTGTTTTAGTTATGGTCTCAAATATTAGTGAGAGAAGATTAGTTGTTCTATTTATTGAAGGATTAATTGAACCTTTGAGGGGTTTTGTCAAGGCTTTTAATCCTCTTTCAATACAAGATGCCATCACTAAGGCATTGGATTTAGAGTTTTCGACTTAAGAGGGCCCTGAAGGGCCAAAAGGGAAACCAAAGGCAACCACCTATTCACTACCAAAAGGGGAAAATAGTGGACAACCAAGGTCTAATTTTTATGGGCAGTCAAATCCACCATAAGTGCAACCTAGAATACCACTTATTGGGCAACAAAGGAAAGCTTTCTCACCTTATGTGCCATCTCATAGATCATTGCCTCCTAGTGGCAATATGAAGGATGAGTTAAGGAGGAAGGGTTTATGTTTCACTTGCAAGGATACATAGACCAAGGGACATATTTGCATGGGTAAGAGACATATCCACTACATTGGGGTAATTGATGATGATTTTGATTTTAATATTATTGATACTAATGTTGAACAAATTGATAATGTTGATGAGCATGTGAATAAGGAGGACACACAAGAACTAGGAAGTACACTTGCTTCACTTTTAGGAGCCCCTAAATATTATCCTTTTCATGTGATAGGAATATTAAAAGGGCACAAGGTCACCATCTTGGTTGATAGTGGGGCCACTCATGATTTCATTGGTAAGAACTTGGTGACAAAATTAAATCTTAAAGAAGAGGAGTTCCAAGGTTTTAAGGTCACTATAGCAGATGGATTTGCTCTTCCTTGTACCAAAAAGATTGTCAATCTCACCATTTATTTAGGAGGATATGAGGTATGTGATGATTTATATATAATTGATAGTGGGGATGTGGATCTTGTGCTTAGAATTCAATGGTTGCATTCCTTGGGAGAATTCTCCCTCAACTACAAAGATTTGACTCTCAAATTCAAGATAGGTAACAAGGAAATAATTATTCAAGGTTTGGTTATACAAATATTTCATGTTGAAAGAAAAGGTAGAAATCAATTCTATGTATTTTATATCAGCCAATTGGAAAGAATTGATTATCATGAAATATGCTAAAAATAAATTTACTAGTGACTTGATTGAAGATAAAATTGTTGATGAAAAATTCAGATTAATGAATGGGTTTATCCTCTACAAAAATAGAGTCTTTTTGGTGCATGAATATAATGTGAAGGACACTATCTTAAGGGCTACCCATGACACTACTTTATCTGGTCACCAAGGGTGTTTCAAGACCTACAAACTTGTGAGAGAAAGGTTCTTTTGGAAGGGCTTGAAGAAAGAGGTACTTAATTACATATGAGAATGCTTAGTTTTCCAAAGAAACAAAAGTGAAAATATTTTTCCTACTAGTTTATTACAGCCCCTTCCTATTCCCTCACAAAAATAGGAAAGTATCTCCATGGATTTCATTATAGGTTTGCCTATGGTACAAGGTAAGAATTGTTTATCTGTTATAGTTGATAGACTCACAAAATTTGCTCATTTTTATCCACTTTTAACTAAGAATTTGGTACAAAAAGGATATGATATCATGAAATATTTTAAAGAGAACCTACAACATGCCCAAAATCAACATAAATTATATGGAGATTAGTAAAGAGTTGAGAGGTCATTTGAAGTAGGCGATTGGGTGTTTTTGAGATTGCAACCTTATAAGCAAACATCCCTCAAGCAAAGTGGCTCAAAAAAATTAAAGCCACAATTTTATGGGCCTTGCAAAGTGAAAATGAAGGTAGGTGAAGTGGCCTATGAGTTGGAGCTTCCAAAAAATGGTAAGATTCACAATGTATTTCATGTTTCTTGTCTTAAGAAGGTTCTTGGGCAACATATTTCTACTTCTTTAGAGTTGCCCCCTTTGGATGATGAAGGGAAATTGATCTTAATTTTGAAAACTATCATTAAAGTTCATGAAAATAAACTAAGGAACTGAAGTATCAAATAATATTTGATTAGATGGAAAGACTTGCCACTTGAGGATGCCACATGGGAAAATGAGGATATCTTGGAGCATCCTAGCTTGAAATTTCTTGTGGGCAAGCAATTGTGGGAAGGGGAGATAGTAATGTCCCCATTTTCACATCACACATGAGGAGGTTTGAAGACCTTTAGTCTATTTCCCCATATACTAGAGGGTTCTTTTTTGGGGATTGTATTTTATTAATTATTTACCCGAATAGTTATTTTTTTATTATTTATTATTTTAAGGAATTTAATTATTTAATTAATTAATAAAATATGTTGAAGATTTGATTGGTTAACTTCAAGTGATCAAAAGAGAAAGAAGAATTAAAGAAAATTTGGCAAAAGGTTGGGTTTAATGAAAGCTTTACCCTCCCCAAGTGATTCTCCCAACTTGGAAGGGTATATTAGTGATTTGGAGGACTCTTCTTGCGCATGTGCAAATTCAAGTTATTACTCTTCATACATGAAGGGAACTATTGGGGTGTATACCTAATAGTAATTGTTCTTATGATCTATATATAATGGTGTCTTATGCCACCACCTTGCAGAGGGAATTATTTATTGATGCCCTAGAAAACTATCAATTTGCTTGTGGAGGTCTAGCGTAGGGTTTTGAGCTTATTTTTGAATGTGACATACTTTGGTAATTTTTTGCTAATTATTCCAGGTGTGGTGACTTATATTGGAGGTGATTTTGGGGTTAAAAAGGCCAAATAAATATTATAAAATTTATTGCTAATTTTTTGCCTATTAGCATTGGGGTTTTAAGGTGATTTGCAGATGTTTGAGACTTCAAATTAATGCAAAACCTTCTAATAATTTTTTGGTATTTTTCCTTGACTTTGGAAAGTTGGGTGATTCATCTTGAGGGTTTGTAGGGCTCATTTCTTGGCTCAATAAGTTCACTGTAATTTTATTCATAATTTTTTGATTATTATGGCTATTTATGACAAGGGTTTGAAGTGAAAAATCAGTCAAAAAGCAAGTGTAAGTGTGGAATAAAAATCATAATTTAAGGGTTGTTTGTATGTGGTAGTTGGGCTTCACAAAAATAAGGGAAAGAGGCACATATTCATAATTTCAGCTTGGTACTTATTTTGGCATAATTTGTGATGAATTGTAAATCAACTAGTTGCTGAAAATTGCTTACAACACCCTTGAAGTGTGACGCCTAGGGTTTGAAGGGAAAATTTATTATTGAATAAATATTTGGGAGCTAGGATTGGCTGAATTTGCTTATTTTAGATTTCATTTTATTGTGGATTCAAGGCATAAACAATTTTATATCCAAATATCCCCTTTTGGGATATTACACTATATCATGACTTATATATGAAAATTCAGATTTCGATATCCACAAAATGTTGTCTTATTATTCTATATTGTTGAAAATATAATATTAGTTATATAAATGTTGGTGTTATGAGTTAACTCTAATATATAACTTGGTTTGCTAGTCCCCATTAGCTAGCAAAATAAGATATTCTTTATTTGACTACATTCTAGGTATAACAAATATAATGTTAATAGTTCAATATATATTGATAGCTTATATTGGTTAATGTTATAGAGTAACTAGATTATCTTGATAGTTAACTAGATTACCTTCACATATAACTAGATAATATTATCTAGCGATAATATATGTGTGAGCAATGTCAATTTGGAATACTTATTATAAAAACAAACATGGACATTAACAAAGTTTATGAGGAATTATCAGTGAATCGGTATGCTTTGAATAACAATGTTTATAAATAGTAAACTAAGGAAAAGGTTTCAACTGAGAGAGTAAACTGAAAAACCATATCAAGTGCATCTATATATTTAGTTATGGATTTTTAGATACTGTGTGAAGTTATAATCCAAATTGAATATATATAGGTATTAGTTCAATTGGGAAAAGGGAATACATTACATACTATAATGGTTGTATCCTCTCAAATTGATATGTAGAATATAAAATCCTTCATTCATAAGTATACTTGTAGTATAAGATAATATAACTTTGTATTATTATATGATTGATCTAGTAATTGGAAGTTGGTATACACCACAATTATTCCATTAATGATTAATATATTATGGTCCATATGTAATGATAATTATGGGTATATTATAACATAGTCCACTTATACCTATTGAGAACTATTGGTAAGTGCATTGTATATTGATTCGTTATAAACTTGTGTACTATATGTACCATGGGTATACTAATATGTACGAGATTATATACATATATAATTTATGCATATAAATACATTAGGATGCATACTTATAGTATTGATTTTAACTAATATATTATCACGGCCTTAGGTAGATCATATATCTATGTACTTGATGAAACTTTGTTTATCATATGCAATTTATGTTAGGGTGTGGAGCTAAAAACTTCACCAAGGAGCATTCATTATCAGGTTCGGGTCTACACAGACACCGGCATCGGTCAGGAGTGACCGACGTCGGTCACAGGCAGTTGCAGAGATGCCGATGTTGGCAGAGGGTCGGCCGACGGTGGTCACAGACAAGCAGCAGGAACCGACGTCGGTTACCTGCGTGTCCAGAAAGCTATTTCTATGGACAGAAGTGAGTGTTTGCATGATAAGTTTGAGTTGAAGTCTCGAGCTTGCGTCTCTATTATTGGCATTACTATCTTTAGAGCCCTTGTTCAAGTGGCTTAACTGCTTGTTGGAAGTACATGCTCAAGTCTCCTAATTCTATATGAAGAATTAGATCTTCCTAGCTTATTGTATTGTAATTCATTGTGTGAGAAGAACAGTACAGAATTGAATCAATCCAGGCTTGTTGGAGTTGATTATTCTTGAGAGAGAAAGCTCTTGAGGAATAGAGATCTATTGAGAGATCTATACATCTGGGAGAGGTGTGGAAGAAAGAAGCTTTCTTTATTTGTATTCCTTTTGTAAAGAGTTTGTTAATACAAGTTTTCAGGGTGTTTTCTTGTATCTCTTATTCTTACTATTATCATTCTAATTACTTGTCAATCTGGTTTAATTTCACATTTATTGCTGTCACAATTGTAATCTATTGTTGGTTTGATCCCCCAACAAGTGGTATCAGAGCCTTGGTTATAGGTTTAGAGCTTGATAATTGGTATCAAAGTTCAGGTTCACTAACAGGTGGTTCAGATATGTGTAGTGTGTATTGATTACAGGTTCTCACAGGAGTTTCTGCAGGGATTTCTGTTTGAGTGGGAGAAGCAATGGCAGATGAAAGTAAATTGAGAATGGAAAAGTTTAATGGCAAAAATTATCAACACTGGAGAATGCAGATAGAGGACTATCTGTATCAGAAAGATCTCTACTTATCGTTAGGAGGTATTGCAAAGAAGCCCAAAGACATGGAGGATGAAGAATGGGAAGTTCTTGACAGAAAGGCTCTGGGTTCTATAAGACTGAGTCTAGCATCCACTGTGATATCCAATTTATCACAGGCAAAGTCTACGGTAGAGTTGATGACTACGTTAGCAAATTTGTATGAAAAACCCTCAGCTTCCAATAAGGTATATCTTATGAAGCAGTTATTTAATTTGCATATGAATGAAGGTGGATCTGTTTCTACTCATCTGAATGATTTCAATGGTATTGTGAATCAATTAAGTTCAGTGAATATAGTGTTTGATGATGAGATAAAAGCTCTTTTGATATTATGTTCTTTGCCTGAAAGCTGGCATGGCTTAGTAATGGCAGTAAGTAATACTGCATCTGCATCAAATATTTTAAAAGTAGAGGATGTTGTTAGTGTTATCTTGAATGAGGAAATACGTAGGAAAAGCACAGAAGAGGCATCCGAGAACGCTTTAAGTTTTGAGAGTAGGGGAAGGCAGAAAGAGAAGAGCAAGAAAGGCAGATCAAGATCCAAGTCAAAGGGGAAAGGCAGATCTAAATCCAGAAATGGCAGAAGGCCTCAATGCTGGAATTGTGGAAAGATGGGGCACATAAGCAGAGATTGTTGGTCAAAGCCTAAGGAGGACAACCAGCATGAAGGAAAGGAGGAAGCTAAGATTGTAGGTATTGCACATGATGCTTTAATTTTCTCTCTGCATAATAATATAGAATCTTGGGTATTAGATTCTGGTGCATCTTTTCATGCCACTCCTAACAGGGAATATTTCAGTGACTATATCCATGGAGATTTTGGAATAGTGTATCTAGGGGATGATGAGCCCTGTAAAATAATTGGCAAAGGTAAAGTGCAGTTGAAGATGCAGAATAACAACACATGGGTGTTGAGAGATGTGATGCATGTTCCTAGCTTGAAGAGAAATTTGATCTCTGCAGGAAACTTAGGGGATGAGGGTTGTACAGTAACTCTCACAGCAGAATCTTGGAAGGTGACCAAGGGTGCACTTGTTATGGCCAGAGGTAAGAGAGAAGGTACTCTCTATTTGTGTAATTGTGTTACTAACAAATCTCCTTCTGTATTATCTACTTCAGATGTGGATGCTAAATTGTGGCACTCAAGGCTTGGCCACATGAGTGAGAAGGGGATGTCAATTCTTAAGTCCAAAGGTATGCTTTTAGATTTAAAAGGCATAGATCTAGAGTTTTGTGAGCACTGTGTATTTGGAAAACAGAAAAGGGTTAGTTTTCTCAAAACTAGGTCTACTAAGAAGAGGCACAAGTTGGAGCTTGTTCACACAGACGTGTGGGGACCGGCTCAGGTTGCTTCCATTGGAGGATCACAGTACTATGTATCTTTCATAGATGATGCCACAAGGAAGGTATGGATCTATTGTATTAGAAAGAAATCTGATGTATTTGATACTTTTAAAGTTTGGAAAGCTATGGTTGAGAATGAAATAGGTAAAAGATTAAAGTGCCTGAGATCAGACAATGGTGGTGAGTTCTGCAGTCATAAGTTCAGAGATTATTGTTACATGCATGGAATTCGTAGGCAAAGGACGGTTCCAAGAACACCTCAGCAGAATGGTATCGCTGAAAGGATGAACAAGACAATAATGGAGCGTGCAAGATGTATGAGATTGCATGCCGGTTTGCCCTTATAGTTTTGGGCACAAGCTGTTGACACTGCAGTGTACCTGATTAACAGAGGACCCTCTACAGCTTTGGATGGTGTTATTCCAGAAGAGGCATGACAGGTAAAAAAGTTGATCTCTCATATCTCAAAGTTTTTGGTTGTGAAGCCTTTGTGCATATAGACAAGGAAAATAGAAAGAAGCTTGATGCTAAGTCTATGAGATGCACGTTTATTGGCTATGGCTCAGATGATTTTGGTTACAGATTGTGGAATCTAGAAACTAACAAGGTAATCAGGAGCCGTGATGTTGTTTTCAATGAAAGAGTGATGTATTGTGATCAGCTAAGGAAGTTGAATCAATCTGAGCAAAGTAATGGTGAATTGAATGAGGTGAAAGTCCAAGATGAGCTCGCGGGAAGAAGAAATAATCACTTACAGGAAAACACAGAGACCAGCGTTGGCAGGACAGAAATCGGCGTCAGCCATACAGAGACCGATGTCGGCCGTACAGGTACCGAGGTCGGTCAGGCAGAATCGACGTCGGCCAGTAACAAGTCTGTAGGTGACCGAGGTCGGTCACTATCAGAGAATTTGGGTGGACAGCGTGTTGTGGATGAGCCTCAGACACCCATCAGGAGGTCAGAATGGGTGAGTAAGCCTCCAATTAGATATTCTCCTTCTTTATTTTATTTATTACTAACTGATGGTGGAGAACCAGAGAGTTTTGAAGAAGCAATACAGGTGGAGTCCAAGAGTGAGTGGGAGCATGGCATGGTTGAGGAGTTGGAGTCCTTAAGAGAAAACCAAACATGGGATTTGGTTGAATTGCCAGCTGGTAAGAGAACACTTAAGAACAGATGGACCTATAGGTTGAAAGAAGGTGAGAATGGACAGATGAGATACAAGGCCAGATTAGTAGTGAAAGGATTTTCACAAAAGCCAGGTATTGACTTTGGTGAGATTTTTCCTCCTGTTGTTAAAATGACTTCAATAAGGGTTGTATTGTCTTTGGTTGCTTTTGAGGATTTGCATCTTGAGCAGCTAGATGTTAAGACAACGTTTCTTCATGGAGATTTGGATGAGGAAATTTATATGGAATAGCCAGAAGGATTCGAGGTCAAGGGTAAGGAGAAGTTTGTGTGCAAGTTGAAGAAAAGCTTGTATGGCCTCAAGCAAGCTCCTAGGCAATGGTACTTAAAATTTGACAGGTTTATGACTGAGCATGGCTACAGTAGGTGTCAATCAGACCATTGTGTGTATTTCAAGAGATTTGAAAATGGTAGATATATTATTCTATTGTTGTATGTAGATGACATGCTAGTTGCAGGGTCTCACATGCAGGATATCTCAGAGCTTAAGGTAAAATTAGCTCAAGCATTTGCTATGAAGGATTTGGGAGCAGCAAAGAAAATCCTCGGCATGAGCATTAAGAGAGACAGGAAAAATCATAGGTTGATATTGTCTCAAGAACATTATGTGGACAAGGTGTTAAAACGGTTCAATATGCAGGATGCTAAACCGGTAAGCACACCTTTGGCTGGACATTTTAAGTTGAGTAAAGAACAATGTCCTAATTCATATGAAGAGGTAGAGTACATGAGTAAGGTTCCATATTCTTCCGCAGTAGGGAGTTTGATGTATGCAATGGTGTGTACTAGACCGGATATTGCCCAAGCAGTGGGAGTGGTAAGTAAGTATATGGCCAATCTAGGTAAGGAACATTGGAAAGCAGTTCAATGGATCCTTAGATATCTGAGAGGAACTAGCAGTAAGCACCTGTGCTATGGAGGTTCAGATACTTCTCTACATGGCTATGTAGATTCAGATATGACAGGTGATTTGGATGGTAGGAGGAGCACTACAGGTTATGTTTTTACTGTAGGTGGAATGGCGGTTAGCTGGATATCTAAGTTGCAGAAGGTTGTTGCCTTGTCAACTACAGAAGCAGAGTATATTGCAGCCACAGAAGCTAGCAAGGAGATGATATGGATGACACGGTTCATGGATGAGCTTGGTAGGGAGCATGAGAGTCGAAGATTGTATAGTGATAGTCAGAGTGCAATTCATTTGGCTAAGAATTCAGCCTTTCATTCAAGAACAAAGCACATACAGCTAAGGTATCACTTCATACGACAGGTATTGGAAGATGGTGAGTTGAAGCTGGAGAAGATCCATACAGATAGGAATCTTGCTGATATGTTAACCAAGCCGGTTACAAAGGAGAAGTTGAATCTTCATTCAACTTCTATTGGTCTTCATGATTGAGTTGAAGATGGAAGAGCTAGAAGATGTTGCTGTACAGGTACTGGTGCAGCTGTTTATCTCCAAGTGGGAGATTGTTAGGGTGTGGAGCTAAAAACTTCACCAAGGAGCATTCATTATCAGGTTCGGGTCTACACAGACACCGACATCGGTCAGGAGCGACCGACATCGATCACAAGCAGTTGTAGAGACGCCGACGTCGGCAGAGGGTTGGCTGACGGCGGTCACAAACAAGCAACAGGAACTGACGTCGGTTACCTGTGTGTCCAGAAAGCTATTTCCATGGACATAAGTGAGTGTTTGCATGATAAGTTTGAGTTGAAGTCTCGAGCTTGCGTCTCTATTATTGGCATTACTATTTTTAGAGCCCTTGTTCAAGTGGCTTAACTGCTTGTTGGAAGTACATGCTCAAGTCTCCTAATTCTATATGAAGAATTAGATCTTCCTAGCTTATTGTATTGTAATTCATTGTGTGAGAAGAACAATACAGAATTGAATCAATCCAGGCTTGTTGGAGTTGATTGTTCTTGAGAGAGAAAGCTCTTGAGGAATAGAGATCTATTGAGAGATCTATACATCTGGGAGAGGTGTGGAAGAAAGAAGCTTTCTTCATTTGTATTCCTTTTGTAAAGAGTTTGTTAATACAAGTTTTCAGGGTGTTTTCTTGTATCTCTTGTTCTTACTATTATCATTCTAATTGCTTGTCAATCTGGTTTAATTCTGCGTTTATTGCTGTCACAATTGTAATCTATTGTTGGTTTGATCCCCCAACAATTTGGATATTTCCAAATACTTATATGTGAACCCTGATGCGAAAGACTATGTAGTATTGAGAACTTGTGTACAGAGTTATTTACATTTTGATTATATCAGGATGAAATTTTATTTAGTTAGGGATAAAACTATGAAGGAGAATTACATCATAAAATCCCTTATCTTATAGAGATCATCAATATACTTCATGAATAAGAAAGTTTTAAAGATTATTGAAATCATAAGGAGTTCTTGATTAAGAAATATAAATGAATATTGACATAGTATTTACATATCATTTGAGTTCTTACATATGGTACATATTATGATGTATAAGTACTCATATATATGAAATATACCTATAGCTAAATGGATGGTTAAAATGATTCATACGGTGTCCCAGGGGCCAAAACTATAACCATATGAAAATAGTCTCCTAGAAATGGAATTAAGTTGTTTAAATGAAAACTATGGTGTAACTTGGTTATGAGTTATCCGACTCTTTGAAAATGTCATGACTGAATGTTGATATATACATACATACATATAATAATGAAAACTAGTGAGCGGTACATATTGTGAGTAGATTTAAAGGTACAAGTGTTTATACATATATAACATATATTCGTGCATCATGATGTGTACCTATAATTTATGTTTTTTCTAGATTGCTAGTATGTAGTTTAAACATAGGATATACTTGGTTGGTATAAACTATACTTGCCTATTATTTAGGATTATGGGTCATTTGATTATTGAAACTATAACACTGATTGCTCTTGATTGAGTAGTGTGCTCATTTACAATGAACTATGATATTATGGGATGTCATGGAGTGTTCTTACTTAAAAACTACAGTCTAGATGTATGTTATACTTGGGTGGTAAAATCTAAAATTATTATGTCTAGATTCATTCATATGTTTGACAGACTAAATGTATGTGTGTTGGTTATTTCTATGAATAACATGTTTTATGACAGTTAGTAGAAAGTACTATATTGTGTCTGCACCGTTACTATTTACTCATCCATGAAAGTAGGGATATTACATGATGGGTATTGTGTGGGGGATCGATGGTCCGTGGTTGGTGTGAAAAAATACTCAGATGATGCTCTCTCTCCCTACAATGGTACTTATTTATAGAAAACACTTGAGATTGTTAGAGATACTAGAGTTCGAGAACTCATGCTATGTGGAGCTTTGTAATTTATATTTTGTACATTGTATTGTATTATATTATTATTGAGACATTAATCTGATGAGATATAACTATTTACTTTTTTGTACTTTGGTAGCAGTGGCTATATCATTGTAGCAATCATGGTTGGCATTTGTAATTACTTTCCATATTGGTTATGATGTGTTTCATATGTTGAAAGTGATAAGTGAATATTAGATGTCATGTATTTATTTATAATTAACATAAGTAGAGTGTTATATCTGGATCACTAATTAGATTTTCATGGTGAAGTCTAATAAAAGAGTATGTTGATCAAATTAGAAAAAGTCATATTTATCTATTGCAAACCTAGTGGGGTTGTTACATGTGGTATCATAGTTGTGGTTCAACTATAGGACCTAATGAGTCCATTAGCATTTTCATATCCTTCTGTTTATCAAAAAGGAGAAAAGTGAAATGTGTGTGGTACATTGAGTGTGTACCTTAGAAGCATTCATACCCTCTTAGAGTTGTTAAAGGGTTGGTTTATTAAGTATCTTGATGGTGAAGGTTGCATATGATGTTTAGATAGGTGAGTGCATAACATAGTTCATAAGTCATGAATAAGAGATTCCTACAATATTTTGATCACTTAGATTGAACACCTTGAGAGTTATTACATTATTACTTGTTAATCAAGTCACCTCTGTCATTTGTGTTTTGTGTTGTGAGTGTTTAAAAAGCATGGGATGCTTTTCACTTAAGTATATGTGCATTAGTTTTGTGTCTTATATACACTAATCCTAGGAGTGGGAAATCCTATAAGATCATTATTTTAATATTGGCACCCCTAGTGTGGTGGGAATTTTCTTGTAGTAAAGTGTAAATATCTTGGTTGAGAATTCTTATGCATTAGGAATTTGTTCATGGATTGGCACCCTTATGTTTATGTGGATTAGGAAGAAGTGTCATCTCTCATAGTTAGCATAAAGGCGAGTTCTTACTCACTCACCCTCCTTTGACATCATTATAATCCCACTGAGAGGATTCATATTTTCATGATGTTGATTTAGTGTTCCCTTAAATAGAAACTTGGTTCTGAAATGTTGTTTTGACCATATTTCTTGGAGTTCATGGGATAGTGTGTTTTACTTCTTATTGATAGATAAGTTTTAGGAAAGGAATGGATTAATGCATCTATATGTGATTAATATTTTCTTTTGGGTTGTGGAAATAGATCGTGATACTACACTTACAGATTGGGTGTGTGTAGTGATTATGGCAACTTGAGTTGCAATGTTTTCGTCATACCATGTGAGGGTATTTAAAAGTTTTGTTCTTGAGATGTTAGTTCACTACTTTCCAAATGTGGATTTTTAGAGTCATACTTTCTAGTGCTACCTTATCTAAAATTGTGAACTTTGACCACATGGAGTGGTGAACCTTGAATTTATATTGGTTTTAGATTAAGAATTATATGTTTTACAGGCATGTTTTATAAGTTATATTGGGCTCTAGACTAGGATTTCTTGTGGTGAAATCATGGAAAATTCTTTCACCCTCCTTTTTCATTTCTTGGTTCTCAAGTGAAGAAGAATGTTATGGTGTAGGATCTAAAAGAAGAGAAAGATTTTGATCCTCTTCATCTTATTCCTTAGATGGTTGAGAATTCTTCCTTCTTGCCTAGGCTTAGTTTTGCTTCTGAGGAGCTTATGGAGGTGTTCTCAAAGGAGGTTCCAAACTTTGTTCCTTTACCTATTCCTCCTCAACCGATTAAAGCTTTTTTATCACCTCCTAGGCCTTTTTTTGCTAAAAAACTAGCTAATGTAGGAGCTTATTCAAAAAAGAAAGGACATAGGTTAGAGGTTGAGCTATTGAGCATGGAAGCGAAATCTGTAGTGATGGTTCTCAATGGATGTTGGAGGATATTCTTACTAGGCATGAGAGAAGAATGACTTTAGACTGTGGTTAATTCCTCAATATTTTTCTAGTTATTTTTTGTGCAAGGCATTCCCTTTTTCACCCTTCTTCTCCTTGGCTTCATGTTGTAGCTTCTCTTCTTTCCCTTATGTTTCTTTGGTTGCTTGTGTGGTTTTTTCTCCTTCTATTAGTTTGTTTTGGTTGATTATATTTTTTTACTATTATTTGTTATTTTCTGGTTGTACCTTAGTTATGTTCAACCTTGTGAGTAGACTTTAACATTTGATTTGGCTGTGTGGACCTAATCTACAGTTTATGTAAGGGTTAGGTCCCTTTCAAAAAAATCCTCTTTACCAATAACAATAAAAAAACTCAAAAAATTGAATAGACTTCTAGGAAACATTAAAATTCCTTACTCCAAAGAAAAATAAAAACCATGGGGTCCAAATAAAGAGGCCACTAATTGAGGAACATTATGTGGTGCAAAATATATAAGATTACAATCACTTTTCTTCTAAAGTTCATGTCGAAAATGTTGTTGCCAAAATTTTTCACCTTATAATGATATTATCTCCATACTTTAAGTATACTTATGAGATCAAACACAATGCATCATGATTGAGATTATCTAAAAACCACTAAATCAAGATACACGTCATTCTTTGCATATGCAGATGGCTTTCCAAAGTAAAACATTATTCTTTGATCATACTTATTATCAAATTTGAATATATAAGGGCTTCGATGGAATGGAGTGAAGTGTTTTTAAATGTCCTCCCTCCTTAGCCTAAAACCCTAACTTTACGGTTTGCCTAGCTCTAGCATGGCTTAGAAAGAACAAAAGGCTAAGGGATGAGTAATAGAATGCCATGGAACTTATGGTGCATAGCGTGACAAGTTTTTTAGATGTTTTTTTTGCTCATGGGATTTGTGAAGGTTTATTATCTTTGACTTCATAGATGGTAACCATGACCGTGTTTGAGTAGGATTCTATGAATTCATCTGATAGTGGTAATGGCTTTGTTTTGGTAGGGTTTTATGGGTTTATTGGTGGTACTATTATAATTATTTGCCTTAGATTTATCTATGTTTATCAGATGTAGTGCTTGATGACAGGGGTCAACTCAAGGCATTTATTTTATGGTGATGCAATCCTATCTAATGATGACTCATCCTTAGCATTATTGTTGTTGCTCCTTGCATTTGATTACTCTAGGTCTTATCTCTATGGTTTAGGTTTTTTAGGTTTTCTATGTCACTTGTGTGGTTTTACCCAACCATAAGGGAGTTCTGTGGGCATATCTTTACTTTCTTGACTTTACGTGATTAGTAAGGGAGTTGTGACGATTGTTATTTCACTTACTTGGTTTGCCCTGACTAATAAATGAGCTCTGAGGGTTGTTTATATTTGTTGCACTTCACTAACATTGTTTGTTTTGAGCTGGTTTCTTATTTCAACATGGAGTATGGGCCATGTATACCTACCAATCACTTTACTGTGTAACCTTCTTCTATTTTTTATTAAATAAATATTCTAAAGCATTCCAATATTAAATTTAAACATATGGAGGAGAAGAGATTTGCATGAGAGGAAACTTGTTTTGCTTGCATTTTTAGGGTTTTTATGTCATCTTTACTTTTTTTGACTTCTTGCCTTCCCTACTTATCATACCATGTTTGCAAGATTTTATAAGATAGCCACACATTTATTACATTTGGTGCCTCACCCTTTAGGCAGGGTCTTGTTATAAAATTCCCTCCATCTTCTCTATTACAACTATTATTATAGGTAGTGGGAAGGATGGCTCCCAAGTGAGTTAAGAAATTTATGTCGAAAGTCTACAAGGTAACACTTTTGACTCTCCCTCTCAATTTGAGGCATGTTTAAATTCTAATGATGGTTATATTGCATGCAAACAGTATGAAAAAAACTCTCTTATTATTTAATTTTTTGGCTAAACCCACTTGAAGGAGTCCCTTCATGCCCACTTTTAGTACCAATGGGAGCCCTCAGTCATCCAAGTCATTGGGGTTTGAAACCTTACTAAGGGTTTTTGTATTTTATCCTTTAAGGATCCATCCAAGTCCAAGCTCTACTTGTAAAATTGAGTTATTGGTTCCTCAAAAACATGATTTTAATTTTGTCTAGATGGATCCATGACTTTGAGGTCAATGACCAGTCCCTTCGAATGTCAGTCTAAATTGAACTACCTAGGCTCCCAATCACTATATGGTCGTTTCTCAAGGAGATTATCCAACACATAGGTTGTGTCTTATGCCACAAGGCTCATAATTTTTATTTTGCATGACTTAACAAGTGATTCTACATCGAGGTCAAATTGACTAAGGGTTCAAAGGAATCCATTGATATTTAAGTTGGAATTGAGTGTTGGGAATAAAGATTTATCTATTTAAATATCCCCAAAACTTATTATCATTGCTAGTCCTTTAGCCATTGGATCAATGACTACCTCCTCATTGGTCAATCGAAACCCTCATTAAAACCTTTATAATCTAATAAGCCTTAGGTACCAAAGAAAAATAATTATTGGATGATAGTTTCTAATAAAAAGTCATCAGTTGGTATTAAATCCACCCCCTTAATCATTACTCCCCTTGTGACCAAACCCTCTTTAGAGGAACATAATTCCACTCCCCCACCCAAATCTCTTAGCATACACGTAACCCAATAGAGCCATGTTTCATTAGTTTCACATGCTCAAATGAGCTCTTCTCTTATTGAGATATCATCTACAAATGGTTCCTTCTTTAGGCATTTGCATAACCCACTTCATGGTTGTGGTGACTCTCCCAAAGAGGACAATGGGGCTAAACACCACTCCATTTCATTTGGGGACTTTATTTTTCCAAACCTACATAACAATTTTGTAGATCTTGAGATTTTTGAATATGGTTAGGGGGAGCCCCTTATGGATGATGTTTCTCATTAAATGTCCTATCTTGGAATGTTTGAGATATTACACAGTCCTCTCAAAAATTCTTTGTGTGATTTGTCTATCAACACTTGGGATCCTTAGATTTTGTCTATTTACAAGAGTTAAAATTTAGGGTTTCTTATGCCTACTATTTTGAAATGCATTTGGTATGATGTTATTAATTCTCCACTCCATATGATGATGTATGTAGTGACGGTACCAATATCTTAGTTTCCCCAAAGTTTTCCTCCTTAATTATTTCTATGAGGGCCAATCTATCATATTGGGCTATTTAGCTTCTCTTTGATGTAAATGGACATTCATTAGGGGTTCTTAACATTTACGACCCTAATGAAGGCCTTGGAAAAATAACTTTCATGGTGGTATTTGGCTGACAACCTACCCCTTACCATGTGGCTTGTGTGTAGGAATATTAATATAGTGGAGAATATTGAGGATAAAATTGATGCATTTCCAATGAGATTGTGCCTGAGAAAATGTGAAACTTGGTATCATTTTAAAAATCAGTGGGGCCTAGTTGATCCTATCTTCTACTGGTGCACAATAGCTTCCATACCTTAGTTTACATGGTCTAACTGTTGTGTTGGTGCCAATAGGGTCCTTAAGAGATTATCCTATTATGTGTTTTCAAATCAAAATATTTTCTCTTTTGTGATTACCCATGGGTAGCCTGTTACCATGTATCTTGAACATGTTATCTCATACCACTCTCCCATCACTTGCAGAGTTGAGTGGAGTAATAACCAGCTCAAAGTGCCATGTAATCATTTCATCCTAAACACCTCTCTCTTTTTCCACGAGGGCACCATCCATCTCATTTTTGAAATTTGGAATCTTGCACCTCAGCTAGATTTTTATACCAATTAAAAAAGAGTGGTAGAATGGGGTTATCCTTTGCATCACCAACTTTCTTAGCCATTATGACAAGCATATTACTCAAGTTCAAAAATAGGGTGTAGAAGTTATGCTCAAAGAGTACCAGAGGATCTCTTCCCTTCTTAAGTGCAGACCTTTTCATTTATCCATGTAAACCCAGGTTATGTCTCTCAAATACCAATTCAAAGTGGAAAATTATCATGCATGAAGAGGAGTGCAACTTCATTCTCACCTTCATTGGATCAATATTATATATAAGGCTTCTAAGGATTCTTTCAAACATTTTAGAGCTAAACAAGCTCAAGACTAGATCAAGACGATCAAGTCATCCCAATTGAGACTCACTACTCTTCCTAACATCTCCTTTACTTTTATGGACCACTATAAATTAGTGTGTCAAGCTCAAGAGGAAACAATGGAGAGGACTCAAGCCTTATAGGAATGCCTTGATGTAGTTCCTTACAAGCTCAAGCCTGTAGACTAAAAGGTGTGTGATGAACCTTTGACTATTCGTGGGTTTTCTCAGACCCTTCATACCATTAGTAATGATAAATCCTTGGGAATCGACAGATTCCCTTGTAGATTTTATAAAGCCACTTTAGATTTTGTTGTGCCTGATCCTGATCTACTCTAACTTTATAAAGAGGATCTTTAAAAATTACTTTGGGTTATCTTATTAATCAAGGTAATATTAAATTCATAGTCAAGGCTAGCAATAATAATCTTATCACTAACTAATTCTTGATCACTATGATACATGTCTCTTATGAAATCCTCGCTAAAGCTCTTGTTAACCACCTCTGACTCATCTTACCTACCATTGTCACATTGAAGAAATCAAGTTTTATCAAAAGTAAATATATTGTTAATAACCTTATCATTGTCTGGGAAGGCATAAAATGAGAAAGAATCTTTTATCATGGAATCAACTTTCTCAAACTTGAATTTAAGAAAACCTGTGATAGGATTGAATGACCTTTCATTTTGGCCATGTTGCAAGATCTTGGCTTTGACCAATTATTTATTTCAATTGTTAGAACCATCTTTGTAGATGATTCAGTGTATCTAACTATCAATGGTTTCTGTAAATACTAAAATCTAATTTATATAACATTTCAGTCTTGCATACTTGACAAATACATATCATGACTCTAACATTTAGTTCTAGACCTCCCTACTATCGAAAGGCTCGCATTAACCATCTTATTATCCCTAATTACTTATCTTATGGTCTAACCCTATCATTTATGATGTCCTAGATCTCATGCAATGTAAAAAAATCCTAAAATTTGATTTATATCATTCACTATTAGTTTCAAATCTTCAACAACTTCTTAGCCTGTTGGACACTTACATCCCACATAGGGACACTTGCATCAACGCAAGTGTCCAAATTTTTATCAAGTGTCTAGTTCTCAAAAGTCATATAATTTTCAAATATTTTGAATCTTAGGGGTTATCTAATTTATTTTATTTATCCCTTCCATGAGATATTTTCAAAATGTGTGGTATAAATACAAATCCAAGCTACTTATTATTCATTTAGAAATTACCAAGCAAGTACCTATTCAAGCTCACTTAATTGATTGTAAAATTGAGTTATACTACCCTATTATTCCCTATTTCCATATCAATCATATGAGTAATCATATTACATGTCTAAATAAATGAAAGAATAACCCATGAGCAATATATGTCAAGTTACAGGCTAGATCATTGCATGCCTTTGCATATAGTATATTTTTCCCTTGTGCACACACAAGCCAACACCTAGGAGAGAAATACATGTGTCTGAGGCCCTCCTTGGATTATTGGCTATGTAGGCAGTGCTCATTAGCAAAGGGGTACTTGAGCTTATCTCAACATTGTGAGTCCACTAATCTATTTTTAGCAAGGTACAAAGACCTAAGGTGAAAAGCTAGGGTTGAATCCACATACAGTCATCAATAACCTATGCACGTAAATAAAAGACATAAACATAAATGTGATATAAAAACTAAAAGGCTTTAGGTGGTCACTTCATAATATAGTGAATATTTTGCATATGATAATTATGTCAAGACTTAGACATAAGTGTTGATGCAAGTGTCTAAGCCTCCAAATTCAATATTTATAGGATCTAACGTCTAGATCCTAATTTTATTATTATATGTTTACACAACTGTAATTTTTAGATCTACCTACACATTTTTAGATAAGCTAAATATTGTATCTTATTCATGTTTATGCAATCAAACTATATTTTTGATTATGATTTCTATATTTAACATAACACTTTAATTCAAAATATTTATTTATACGAGTTTTCAATTAATTGGTCTGCTCTAGAATATTTATGTTCATTCTTGTGTATAGTCTATTATACTCCCTCAACCCTTAATAACACATTAATATAAAAAGGGCTAAACATTTGGTGAACCTGAACACTATGTGTTCTCATGTAACTCCTAGCTTGTTCTAGGGTTTTTAGTCTTCTATGATTTTTGATTTCATTAATTTGTAAATCTATTTTTTTAATTTCCTTTGGCACCTTTGTTTGTATTTATCAAATATGAAAATTTTTAAAAAATATAATTTTGAAATAGAAGATAAAGAAGTCTTAGTCAATCATATAAATACAAATAATTAATAAATTAATGTATTATTACATGTTACATAAGAAGAAATCAATAACCATGATAAGGCTAGTGCATCCACATCCAATACTGGTGAACCCTTAGATGGAATAAATCCTTCCACATCCTCCATGGGAAAAATTATTACCTCAACCCAATTGTTAGTTTCAATGCCTACATCAATAAAATTTATGTTTTCATCCCCTTTGGTGACTTCTCAAATCCCAAATCTTATCCCAATCGGTCTATTGTACAACTCTTATCTAAGTTATCAAAAGTTTTGAAGTTAAGGTTACCAAAATTGAAAAAAATACTTTGAAATCAACTCATTTTATTGATTCACAAGATGTATTACATAATCCTCTTGCACTTGAAATATGTTTTCACCATTTGCCAACATGTTTTGTTGCACCCAAGTTCACATATTATGATGGCAAGGGTGATCCTGAATAACATGCCTCGATTATGCTTCAAATGAATAAAATTTGACCAAATTATTTCCAAGGAACCTAAATGACTATGATTTAAGATGGTTAAATGACTTACCAATCCAATTAGTCAAAGCATTTGAACCCCTAGTGATGTCATCATTGCATTTCTAGCACATTTCTCCATCAACATCATTGAAAAGATGTCATATGCATAAATTGTTAAGCTTACACAAGGAACTAATGAACCTATTTGGAAAGCTAATGAATATGTGGATTTTGAGATATTGTAAAAAAAGAGCAATCTTGGTCAAAATGACATTGAATCACAATGGTAGATAAAGATCTTCAAGACAATAGGTGCTGGGTTGGTGCTCGACAAAGGGGTTTGAAGCTCCTGTGGGTTGGTGCTCACGAATTATAGCTGAGGC
This sequence comes from Torreya grandis, assembly GCA_037957365.1. Classification (NCBI taxonomy): domain Eukaryota; kingdom Viridiplantae; phylum Streptophyta; class Pinopsida; order Cupressales; family Taxaceae; genus Torreya; species Torreya grandis. The sequence continues at coordinate 991,477 of JARHVA010003530.1, read as the reverse complement.
TTGTACTTGGCAAAGGGGTATGGTGCTCCTGTGGGGTTGTTCTCATGAATATACTCCGTGGTTTTTCCCACATTGGGTTTCCATGTTATATCCTCTCTCTATCTTGTGTGATGTTTATTGTTTAAGTTTTATTGCATATCTTGAATGATTGATTAAGTGGAATTTGGTTAAAGAAAAGATTTATAAGATATATAATATACTGATTCACCCCCCTCTCAGTATATTCCATGCTTAACACATCTCTAATCAAATTTTGCTTGCCCAATTACATGAGTCCATTATTTTTGAGAAATTAAAATCTTTTGATGACTTATGTCATATTATTCTAGATTGTGAAATGAAATTAATTTCCTTGAATAAGTTTAAGTATGTATCAAACACACCAAATACATCTACTACCAAGTTTCATATTAAACCAAGATACGAGGTAAAACCTACATAACCTAAAATGAAATCAACCACAATGGTTAACATAATGTCACATCAACCTAACTAGCTCATATTATCCAATGCACCTAAGAGATAATTTACATGATTACCTGAGTCTCCAACTTTGATACTTAAGAATCATGTGGAGTGTCATCTCATATATCTCCATCCTCCCATAAAGGTTGATATGAATCAAACTCTATCAGAAAGATATGATGCTAATGCATATTATGACTATCACCGAGGCCTTGGGCATTTTACAAATAGGTGTTATACCTTGAAACATAAGATCGAAGATCTTCTATATAACTTGTAGATTACCTTTGATGATCCTCAAAAAGATGTAGGTTCACAACCTGATGAACATCAAAACTACAAGATATTTAACTATCTATTTCAAGATCATTATAATAAAGATCTAAAAGTGTAATTGGCATATAATACACACCATCGTCCATCACATTATGATCATCCATAGATGGGATAATTGTCACTTATACATGCAAAATACCTCCTATGGTTCAGAGACCTTCTATTTAACTTGATGATAATAAAATTATAGACATTGAATCAGATCTTCATTTATTATTTAATCGAGCGTCCCTTGATCATCAACCTGTACATAATGTTATGATTGATAATGGTGATAATGAAAACATATGTACCATGATATTACTTACACACTTAGGATATACACATGATGATTTATACCCTTCGATTGAAATGGTTAGAGCATTTGATGGGACATCACAACATGTTATTGATGAGATTGATTTACCTTTATAATTTGGTCCAATATATGTGGTCACTACCTTTTCAGTTATACCATACACGAGAGTGTTTGATATGTTATTGGGATGACCCTAGATATATAAACTCCATGTAGTACCTTCCATAGTGCATGGGTGTTTTAAATACATACATACCAACATGGTAGTCATAGTTTTTGGAATTCCATATGAACACCCATTTAAACAAGATAAGTTTATTCCAAAATATCTAATTATATAAACTACTAAGGTTAATCATCCATGCAAGGGTAAACAACAAGAAATATGCTATTCTAGGCAACCCATACTTGAGAGATAGTTGCACCAGAAATACAAAGTGGACTAAAAAAAATCCTCATCTACACCTACATAGTCCACCTAGTTGTTAAGAACAATTAATCATGTTATAATCATAACTATACCCAAGAAACCACATAGAACTAAACAACGAGTTCTATAAACCCCTAATCCTATTACCTCTTCACGACTAGATAGTCCTATGAGACATACACAAAATACTATAGATTTTATAGTTTTAGATATGACACCTATACATGTTCCTTGGTAGTATCACCAGCTTGATGTACCATATCATGATTTTGGAGCTACCTATGATCATCCACTTTATGGAATCATATGTTATACCTTTTTCCCTTTCCAAATATTTAAAAAATACAAAAATATAAAAATAAATATTAAAAAACAAATATTCACAAAAATATAAAAATCATTCAAATAAATAAAAAAATAAAAAAATATTTAGCGTTCACATATTTACTAGCTCCTTGGCATCTATGTTGTTTACTTTATGTTAGTAGATTACATATCTTTTCTATACACATATATGCTTCATGTATACTTAAGTGTGATACAGGCATACCTCAGAACCATGATACTTACACATATAAATGTTATACCTCTCTTCTTCCCACATGGCACACTATGTTGGGGTCATCTGCTTCTATGATCATGATTGATACATGTATTATTTTATGATCACATTTCCATTATCATGCTAAGCTTATATACAAATGCTTACACATGCCTATACTCATGTTTAAATATTTCACAATGAACTTGATATGTTATGTTAGATGATATTTTTGATAACACATATATGTAGGGACTAGTATGATATGCTTATGTTGGTTGATTATATGTCAGTTATTCACATTGTCACTTTTTTGAGTGTATTTTCTATGCTTGATATTATCTTGTTTGTGGAACATTTGAATATATTCCTTACTTTTTGGCTCGTATGTCACTATATGTTATTTTCTCTTACTATTTAGGAATTTGAATATGTCATTCCTTTGAGTGTGCAACATTTGAATATGCCCCTTGTTTGCAGTCTCTTTAGACCCTTTTTGTGTGACATTGAGTGTTCTAGTGTGTGTGCTTAATTGTTTGTTAAAATTGAACTATTACTTTCTAGACATTGCCATGATACATATAATGCATTTTACGGATGTTTTTGATGATGTATTATGATCTTCATTCATATATCTACTTAGACATGCTATTCCAGTGTGCTACATGATTCATACACAAATTATATAGTTATCTTATCCTTTTGAGGTAAGATAACTACTATATTTTATTTCCTTCACCTCAAAAAGGGGGGCATATTAGTGGGGGGATGTCATAGAGACATGAAATCCACACTTATAAAATTCTTATAATTTCTAAAATTTCATTATAATTTACATGATTCAGATATACACTTGCGTTAGAATCTTATACATTACACCAATTTTTATAGATTTGGGACAAAGTTTATAAGATTTGGGACATTATTATACACAATTACAAAGTAGAGGCTACATTTTGATAGATACTTTAGTTTTAACACATTAGAGGTGAATATGCCATGTAATTGCACCAAAAAATGATAAGACATATTCAAACATATTTACCAAGAAGCACCGATACTTTATCAAGAAACACCATTTTCACTAGGAAACAACATTTTGAGCCTTTTTTGTCTACAATAGTTGACTCCCTTTAGTGATGTGGTTGATATTCAATGCCCTCAATTTCCAAACACTACTCCATTTTGCATGTTGAGTTGGTTATACCACTTAATTTGGCTTTTATTGTATTGTCACTTGAGTTTTATGATTGAGCTTTAATGATCTCAATGGTCATGTCACAACTCACCCTTGCACTAGTTTGGGGGAATAATTACCTTATATATCCCTCTTTAAATCAACAAGGTTAGCTCTAATGCTTCATATGGAAGCATCTTTACCAAGTCAAAATATCAAGCAGTAACATAGTTGCATCGATACACACGTGCACTCCTTCCTTGCTCTCTTTCTTTTCAGGTATTTTAATTATCTTAAATTTTATATTATATGCATTGATTTATATTATAACATGCTCTTAGTTACAAGTTATATACTAATAAAACAATTAAAGTGGCTCAAGCAAAGGCAAGGTGTGTTTTACAAACCCAAGTATGCATTTCTTTTCTTTAACCTAGTAATTTCATCCTTAGGCATTAATAGATTAAAGGGGGGGAATGTAGATACTAAAATTTGATTTATATAACATTGAAGTCTTATATACTTGATAAATACCTACCAAGGCTCCACCTTTTAGTTATTGACCTTTCTATTACCGAAAGCTCGCATTCACCATCTAATTGTGCCTAATTACTTATCTTACACTCCAACCCTATAATTTGTGATGATATTGATCTTATACACTATAGAAAAATCCTAAAACACTATTTATATCATTCAATGTTAGTTTCAAATCCTCATCAACTTCCTAGTCTGCTAAACACTTACATCCCACTTAGGGACACTTGTGTCGACACGAGTTTTTAGATTCTTATCAAATGTCTAGTTCTCAAAAGTCATATAATTTATAAATCTTTCGAATCCTAAGGGTTGGCCCATTTATTTTATTTAGCCATTTTTTTAGATATTTTGAAAAAGTGTGGTATAGATACAAATCTAAGCCTACTCCTTATTCATCTAATAAATACCAAACAAGCACCTATTTAGGCATTACTAAATTAAAGGGGGGCAAATGTAGATACAAAAAGTTGATTTATATAACATTGTAGTCTTATATAATTGAAAAATTCCTGTCAAGGCTCTACCTTTTAGTTATAGACCTCTTTGTTGTCAAAATCTCACATTCACCATCTCATTGTGCCTAATTACTTATCTTATAATCCAACCCTATAATTTATGATGATCTAGATCTCCTACACTTTACAAAAAGCCTAAAAAATGATATATACCATTCAATGTTAGTTTTATATTCTCATCAACTTCCTAGTCTGCTAGAAACTTGCATACCACACAGGGACACTTGCATCAACATAAGTTTTCAGATTCTTATCAAGTGTCTAGTTCTCAAAAGTCATGATTTATAAATCTTTAGAATCCTAGGGGTTGGCCCATTTTTTTAGTTTATCTATTATGTTAGATATTTTGAAAAGGTGTGGTATAGATATAAATCTAAGCTTACTCATTATTCATATAGTAAATACCAAGTAAGCACCTATTTGAGCTCACTCAATCGATTACACAACTAAGTTCCCTTGTCTTATTATTCCTTCTTTCTATATCAATCATAAGATTGGTCATATTATAGTTCTGAAACACTCAAAGAACAGTCCATGAGACATATTTCTCGAGTTATAAGCTAGATCATTGCACCCTTGTGCACACACAAGCCAACACCTAGGGGAGAACTACATATGTCTAAGGCCCTATTTGGAGTATTGGATATGTAAGTAGTGATCATTAATAAAGGGATACTTGAGGTCAACTCTGTTAGTGTAGGCTTTTTCCCACTATGTGGATTTACCTACATGGTCTATTAGTTTACTTACATTAATAATAGGTCATTATGGGAAAATATACTTTGTCATTTTATAATTGTGAGTTAAGGTAATTACCTTCTTGGGTGACCTAATTACTCACTATATAATGTACCTTCCTATGTACTTTTTGGTGAATATTCTTTAATGCAACTTTTTGTTGTGAAGATAAGCTTCTTTCTTTTGTGTGTTGTTCTTCATATTTTACTACTCCATACAGATTCAACATCATATATTCAAATATATCTAGTTAATATTTGATTTTATTCCACTCTAACATGGTATCATATCTATATTGGTAGATGAATCCATCAATTCTATTGTGGGATCTTGCATTCTTGTTCATTCGAGATTTTTATCGATTTCAATTTTCTAGGGTTTGGTAGGGTTTCTCATAAATTTGTACAAATCTGCATACCTAAAGTCTCTAAGTGAAAAATGAACAATTTTATTAGATTTAGAAGATGGAAAATCCCTAAGAATGAATATAAACACAACCTAGTTTCGTGATAGTCCATTTTCACCACTTTTTGGAGGGTCTCAAGGCCATTTTCAAAATCTATAAAAATAAATACTTTTCAGTGACTTTGAAGAAAAACCATTTTTTGGTTTTTAAGGTTTGTTAAGAAACCAAGTAGGTCTATTTTATATTTTGGAGAAGCCATACATAGTTTTTAATTTTGGAGGTTTCTTCAAATCAATGGGATTTTGACCCCTCGTAGGCAATTTGGTGGTTGGTAAATTTTTGGTTCTTTACATGCACACTCATTAGATCCTGATGACCCTAATTGTAATACCAATAGAAACCCATAACCTCTATCAATAGATCCTATAGAACCTAATAACATTGCATGCAACCCCACAAAAACCCAAACCCCTTACTTATATCCTTATTGAAACTCAACAACCTTGTACACAACCATATTAGAACTTTACATCCTTGCTTTCCCACTTAGTGGAACCCTACGATCCTACTAGTAACCCTTGTAGACTCTAATAGATGTGTAGTCACCTCAATGAATTTGATGCCTTTCCATGCAAACTAGCCTTACTTTGACCCCTATCCAAGCACAATAAATTTTCCTTCAGCTAATTTACACATTGTGATGTGCGAGAGACCATCAATTTAAGATAATGGAAAACAACACTATTCATTTGCAAAATAGAGGTATTTTTTGGATGATGTCACTCCCTCATCAATCACATAAATCAAAGTGAGAGGGAGAAACACCAAAAATAGGTCTTAGCCTCTGGTCATATGAGAGTTAAGCCCTTGGTCATTTTCAACCCAAAATTTATTAACTTTTATTCTAAAAGGGCATAAGTTTTTTCTATGAGAAGTTGATTCCAAAAAAATCTCAAACAAACTTTTATCCCACTCATTTTTTTTCAAAAGTTACAAAGTGAAGATTGCCCTTACCATCCAAAACTTCTAATACACATAACTCTCAGTCTGATTCTCCTTTTGAAGTGTCATTTTTTTAAGTTTGAGTTTTTTTGAGATCTATGTATTGGTAATATTCTCATGCATTATAAATTTAAACCTCTATAGATTTAAGGGGTTGCATTTTCTTAGTATTTTAACACACACAATTCAACATATACTTTATTTCTACACCATGTATATGATTTATTTTATGTCTTTTACATCATTCAACTATCAAAAGTGGAAAGTCAAAGTGAAAATCCTCCTCAGGAGTAAATGATTACACCAGATCATGATGTGTACAAAATAATAATTGATACCCAAGGTAGAGAAGGTGAAGGGTACAATATAAGTGACAAAGCCTTCTAATGCCTATCTATGTTCCAACCTGCTCTTTCATATCAAATCTAGCATTACTCTTAATGAAGTTTGGTATATATTAGAAAAACATTTTGGGAAGCATAACATAATGAGATGTCATGAATTAGAGAATGAGCTCATTAGTTTGAGCCCAAGTGATTTTGATATGGTTCAAGACTTCTTCACAAAGTTCAAATTGCTCATGTTGCAGTTGAAATTGTTTGACATTGACAAAAATGATGATCAATTGATTATTTCCATCCTTTCCAAGTTGGGATCTAACTATTATATCTTTGTTTCTACCTTCCATGCCACCAATCATGCCCTTGGAGCTACATAGACCGTGTCATCCTTAGATGACTTTATTACTGACTTGACTTGAGAGAAAGACAAACTCATCAAATGGGTACACTGCAGTCTTCTAAATCACATGCCTTGATTGTGAGTTATGACAAATAAAAGGCTTTGGTAGTAAGGAGAAGAAACAAAAAAATAAGGACCTAGAGCAAAGAAAGGGTAAAAAATCTGATGGTTAGTCCAATGCATCAAAAGAGTCCTCCTTTTCAAAGGGGAAACCCAAGAAAGAGTGACTCACATATGACTATTGAAAGAAATATGGGCATGATGAATATAAATGCATGAAAAAGCATATTAGCCAACTAGCTAAGCTGCTTGAGAAGCACAACATTAGTGTCTGTGAGTATTCCAATCATAGTTCATCATCACAAGAGTCTTCAAAGACCAAAGATAATAATAAGGGAAAAGATAAGGGAAAATCACTTGTTTCAGTTATCTCCCAACCTTCCACATGGGTTATTGATTCTAGTGCACCACACCACATGGATTCATCATAGGTCATGTTCTCATCCTTGGAGCCTTCTTCTATGTCTTTGATCTTGCTGGGTGATGATACTTCTATAGAAGTTAGTGGGAGTGGATTTGTTGAAGTGAATGATGGGACATTTCATGATTTTTTATGTGTTCCTACTTTATCCACCAATCTCCTATCTATTTACTAGATCACTCACATTAGTTCAAGTAACATAATTGAGTTCACACCTGGTTATTAGAGAAGCAAATAATTAATCCATTATTGCATTTGGGAAAGCATATCACTGGTCATGATTGTATACTTTCTCACATTTTACTCTTGTATACACTTAAAATTTCTCACCTCCCTAACATCATTAATTTTATTTATTATCTAATTCTTCATTTATTAATATACCCCCTTCCACCTTTCATGTTAACTAATTCATTAATTAAACCCCCTTAATCACATAATTATCCCACTTGTCTAATATTCTAATCTTTAATTCCCCAATACCCACCCCACTTTCTAATTTTTAAGAGTCTCCTACATGAAATATCTCATAATGGCTAAGAAAGCAAAAAGACTCCAAAGGAAATTCTAAAGATTTCTAATCTTTACAACTTTTTCTTTTTCTAGAAATCTCTACCACCTATTTCAAATTTGGTAGGGAATTTGATCAGACCATGGATATTCCTTATCTTCTCCATATATAAATCCATGCTAACCCCACCAGGCAGATCATCATAATTCTTATGCCAAATCTCCCATGCCTAATTAGTTTCTTGTCAGACTCTCATAGTCTCCATTATTGTTGCAAATTTTTTGAGTCTATATCAAGTGATCCATTTGTCAATTAGGCACATCATTCATTTTAGAGGTAAATTGAAATAAAAAATTGAGGTATCATTTGATTTATGTCAATTTTTATATGTTGTTCTTTCTATCTACCTTGGCCAATCATGTGGACCTAGGTGAATTTGGAACTAATTTGCATGCTTACCTTGGTTATTGCATTTCAAAATTTGATTTCCAAATTTATCTTGATTACATTTGGAAACCACAGTGGGAGCCCTCCTCTTGTGCTAACATTCTTGTATCTTGAATGTGATTATTTAAGTTTGCAGGTTAAATTGAAGCAACATTAGTAGCTCAACATTTCAAATTTCCTATCCACAACCATCTTCAAGCTTTGGTTCTTACAGATGTCTATATATTAACATATATATAAATGTTTTTCTTTGTTATTCTAACATAAAATTAGCTATATGGCTCCTTATTTTTGTCAATAAATTATAGGTGTCTTGTATATACTCTTAACATTTTTTATATTTGAGAATTTTGTATATATATATATTTTGAATTTGGTAATTTGTATTGTGATCAGTGTGTTGCCAAGTTGTAACTTACAATCTATGATTCTGTGAAAGGTTCAAACCAATTTAGACCTCCAAGTTCTTTACCAATAAATCACATTTCTTTATGAAATTTTGTCAAACATTTAATGTCCCTGTGTCTGCTTTCACATTTTGCATACACATTTATTATGGAAAATTTGACAAGAATCTATTTTCATTGTGCTTATGATAGACGCCCATGCCTTGTTTTGAAGTTTGCAGGCCGAGAAGATTCATATGAAGAGTGTTATGTTTGGCTTTACACTTACTAGTTATTTATGCTTGCATATCATCCCATCATCATAGTCCATGAGATAACACCTCTTTGAGGTAATTATATCAAACAATTCACGTGTATTATGTCCAATAACCCACGTTAAAACTATGCCAAGGTTACATAAGGATGCCTATGTCTTTTTGAAGCTATAATGACTATGTTCCATTAAGAAGACATCTTGTGGTGATGTTTTTAGTGTTTAGAGCTATTGAAAAACCAATGTTTTTGTGATTCAAACCTTGAACATATTGATTTTTTAAATGAGATTCAAACTTTTACCTTTTTGTCATTGTCGTTTGTAGTTAGAACATCTAATAAAATTATGTTTATAATTATGCTCTGATGTATGGTTGTACCCTATTCTAAAGCCTCATAGTTTGGTGTAGACCTAAGTATAAGGCATTTGATCATTATTTTTTGACAAATCAACTTGAATTTATTCAGAAAGAATAATTCTTACCTACCTCAAGCTCTCCAAATGGAAAAAAACCAAAAAAATAAAATAAAGGCTGTTGATTGGGAAAATTAGCGGTCCCTAATTTTACAAATCAAAGCAGATGGATCATTTTATCCTCATCAAAAACACCATTACGTAGGTATCCTACAATCATCATAGTCCATTAGGCTACATCTTTAAATCATATTTCATTAATACATGATTTACTTTTAGTATTTTAGAAAGTCTTTTTTAAGTCTAGTTATCTTTACAAGGGCTATAATACTCATCATTATTCTTAATATTTTCTAAACAACAATTAAATATTTATTTATTTTAGTTTTTCTCATTATGTCCTTATATAATTGAGTGTTATTTATTTTTTGTCTTGTCATTTTTATTTGTTTTATGTTGTCGATCACTAATAAAGTCATTATCTAATTAGTTAAATATTACTTTTTCAATTATCATCTTTTCATTTTTACTCATCAAAAGTGTCATTGTACAGTTAACTAAATATTACCTTTTTAATTATGATGTGTCAACACAACAAAATAACAAAGAAGCTAGAGGCATTTTTTTCTAACTTGCAAGTTGCCTATTGAAGATCGAGGGTCAAAACTACCAACGCCATTTTTTGCATGACTGTTTGTCAAAGAGTATAAGCCCAAACTACTAACATCATTTATTGTAGGTCACCCATTGATGTCAAAAATTGAAATTACTAAAAGGTTAAAACTAATAATTATATGCAAGTGAAAGTGAAGTTGATCTTCAAATCAATCCTAGATTGGAGAAGATAAATCAATGAACTATACTGCTAACAATACTTTGATAAACCTAACATGACCAATGTAGATCTTTTAAACCTACTTAACAGATATATTATCATATAATATGTCTAGATAGGGTTCCGACACCTCTAGTTAATTAATACCATATAATAACCTTAGGTCTGATAATGAAATAATAAAATAAATCTAATCTAGTGCTCACTAAATCTTGTGGCACAAATGGGGGATAATTATAAACAATTAACATGCAAAGTAAAATTATACTCAAGTAAATGTAGAGGTGATCCTAAGCAAGGAGAGACTATACATTCATTATCTATTATTCATGTAAATCTATCTACTAAAATAGAAGAGTAAGAGTTAATAATACTTACCTTAAAGATGAACCCATCGATCCTCAACATCTCCTTTGGCCAATGGTGCTTTACAATAGGTTGTTGTGTATTATTGAAGATGTTAAGGATGGATAATGGATTATAGTCTAGCCAAGGACCTCCTAGTTAATCTAAAGCTTTCATAAGATAAAGGTTCTCCTCCAAGAAGCATGAAACCCTAAGCAATGACTCCTCAAGTAGAATAGAGGAAATGCATATAAAGAAGCACAAATGATTGATTTTCTTTGTTAAAAATGGGGTGAAAAATATGTATATATAGTCTGATTTGACCCTAAGCCCTTCTAAAATTTTAGTTGACACAGTCAGCCAAATCAACCTTGTTAGTTAGAAAATAGAGCTATTAGGTATTGAACTAAGTTAGCTTAGGTTGACTTAGTCTTATAACATGCACTATTTCCAAAACTAGGTTGACCCATTTGGCTGCATTTGAAGACTCATAAAAAGGGGGTTTGGCTTAGGCAGGGGCTATATGAGACAATGAATTACTTAGAGAGGTGTGTGAGGGAGGTGTTAAAGCTTAGGAAAACATATAAGAGGGATTCATATTAATTTTATGTAGATGTATAAGGAATAATAATCTTGTGAAGTACCAAAGGTATACCCACCCCTTTTCCAGTGCACACTTTTAAGGTGTGTACTCAGAGAGATTGAGTTTCAATGGGTTTTTACAAGAGAGAAAGCATCAATAATTGATAAAGTTTAAAAATATTGTGTGTATATATATGTCCTACTCAAATATCATCATGTGTCATGTAGTTGTAATAGGGGATGGTGCTTTAGAAAATGACATAACAATAAACAACACTAAGCGAAATAAATTACAGTATAAAATAATAACTAAAATGACAAATACGAAAATAATTGAAATAAACAAGTAATATATACATAACTTTATTGTCTGAATGGTTGTCTACTATATTTATAATTTTTATCATGGAGGGTGTATATACTGCTTTGGATAAACCCTAAGGATACAAAACTAAAGAACAAAAACAAATAAACTTAAGGAAGTAAAAATAACCAAAAGATGTGTAAGCAAGATGTACTTGGAAATTTGGTAATCTCGGATGATAATTTCTAAGTTAGGAACAAAATAACCAAGTCAAAGTTAGAGTAAATTAGGTAACCAAAAATCCAAGGCTACTAAATGACCAAAAATCTCAAATAAAAAGCATTCCTTAGGTAATAAAAGTGACAAACTAAATCAAACCAAGGACATTTAAAAGTAATGTGATAATTATAACATCAATGTTTTAAAGGAGTAACAAACTAAACTTTAGACAAATACGAAAAAGAAACATAAAATAACACAACATTGATGAGTGAAAAGTAATAATCCAGACTCAATCATCAATGGAAAAAGTACATGAAGTAAAAATAACATTGGTGAGTGAGATGTAATAATCCAAACTCACTCAATAATGGAAAAATTACAAAAAAAGAGAAATAGACAGCTATTTACACAAAATAATGATAAGTGATTTTTAAATTTTTAAATGAAATCAAGGAAATTCTAGAAATGTAAAATAATGGTGTAAAGAAAACAATTCATAGTCACTCAGGAATATTATTATGTTTTAAAGATGGATAAAACCAAAACAAAGTAATGCTAACATGTTTTAAGATGTGAAGAATAATGAATATAGAAGTGGAAAAACATATTTGGAATTAAACTTTCCTATTAAAGGGGGAATGAAATGGGTGGTGGGGGAATGTAGGCAAAATCAAGGTAGAGAAACTCTTTATCAAAGTCAAGATACTAAAATTAAGTTTATCAAAACAAGAGGACTTTTGACATTAAGGACTCTGAAGGACTTTTACAAACCATGAAAATCTTGGGTTAAATAATGAAGTATGAATATCATCCAATGAAGGCTATATGCATGAAAATAAAATTGACCTACCTTCCCACAACATGTTTCCCATTCTTTAGGACCCCTTACAGAGTTGTCGGTCTACTATGAATATTGAGTACTTATGTGAGAAAGTAGGTAACACTATAGATAATTTTAAATTCTTGTATCCCAATCTACTGGCTTATCATATACCAATGAACGTTGGCTCTATTATGAGGCTAGTTATGGAGTTTAAGGTTTGATTAGGAATAGAAGTGCTATGAATCACGTCTTTTATTGTGATTTTGACTTTTGGATTTTGATCTTTGCCTTTTGTTTAAATGATTTAGATTTTAACATTTTTAATGGATTTTTATATTCCTCCTCCATACAAATTTTTAGAACAAAACATGGGTGTCAAAAGTGACTATAATTTGAAAAATTTAAACTTAGTTGCTAAGAAAGAGGACTTAGAGAGCATGGTGTCTATGAGTCTTGTTTATTCATGTTAAATAAAAGTATTATCTTGACTTTGACCTTGTTTTATCCAAAATGGAATGAAAGTAAGGGAGACAAAAGAAAATTAGCATGAAACAATTTGGGTTTCCTTAAATCACAAAAAATGTGACAATGTGAAAGGGATACAATGACAAGTAATCATGATTCAATATCATAAGATTGTAAGTGTAGGAAAACATGCTAACATAGTTTGTTGTGCAAGTTTTATCCAAAAAAGAAATAAAAATTAAGGTTGAGAATATGGAATAACACACTTTTAACCATTTATTAACATTCTAAAAATAACACTCAGTTTGTAAAAATGTCTGAAAGAATGTGTAGATTTTATGAGGAGGGCCTGGTCCTATCCATGGTTTTATACTACAACTCACAAAGGAAAGAGGAAAATGAAAATAATAGTGTTGTAGAATAAAAAACTTATGATCAAAAGGAAAAAAGGTTAAAATGGATGTATGAAATAAAATATGTTCATGAGGAAAACTAGGTCCTATCCATGGTATTGCAATGTAACTCATGAATTACATGAAAGTAATAAATAGAAACTAAAGGACTGAAGAAGGGGACTAAGTTTTATGTATAGAATAGACTACTAAAATGGATAGATTGTTAGAGAATTCCCATTAGAAATGTTAATATATATAGTATATAAAATTTATGAAAATAATGGAGAATGTTTAAGAAAAATATTTCTTTAGAAATTGTGCATTGGTGGGTTATTTGAAAACATGGCCTTCATTAGTTTGTAGACAATAAGTACTAGGACCTAGAATGTATTTTACTAGGTAAGGGCCCCACCATTTTTGGGTATATTTTCCTTCTTTGTCATGTGTATAATCTAATTTTAGGACTAAATCATCAACATTAAATGTTCTTACTTTTACCTTTTTATTATGTTATTTAACAATATGAGCCTTGTATTGGCAATTAAGTTGTAAAACAACTAATCAATGCTCATCAAGAAATTATAAAGAATAAAGATGTGCTTCATGTAATACTTCATCAAGAATGATACCATGAAGAGACATATGTAAATATGAGAGTTCAAATTCTAATGGTAATACTGATTCAAAATTATATACAAGTGAAAATAGTATTGCCCCCATGGCAGTATGTATGTTAGTATGGTAAGCCCAAAGTATGAGATATAAATGAAGGTGCTAATTAGTACGAGTTTCTCAAATAGTTTTTTATAAAATTTTATTTTAAATTTTGTTAGTAGCCTCTACTTGGCCATTACATTGAGGATGGTAAGGTGTGGAAAATTTGTCGTAAATTTTAAATTTGGCACATAATTGTTTCATGTCTTTATTTTTGAAATTGCCACCATTGTTAGAGATGATGTTAGAGATTTGGTTAAGGATAAATTTTGAAATGGTGGTTTCCATGACATTAACAAGATTCATGACTTCTACCCATTTGGTAAAATATTTAGTAGTAGTAATGATAAATACATGTTTATCTTATGATCTAGGTAATTTGTCAATAAGGTCTAATCTCCACATAGATAATGGATAAGGAGACTCCACTATTTGGAGATCACCTGGTGGTGAGTGTATTAGATCATCATTAAGTTGACAAGGATTACACTTTTTAGCAAAATTAATAGCATTTTTTTCTAGAGTAGGCCAAAAGTAACCCATAAGCAAGCATTTACTGGCTGTAACATGTCTACTACAATGACTGTAATAAATGCCCTTATGTGCTTGTTCTTGGATAATAGGAACATTGTATTGCATCACACAATGGTGTAGGATTCCTTATGTATTATGTTAGTAAAGGGTGTTGTATTGAAACACATACTTGAAAGCTTGTTTACATATTTGAGTCTTTTCATGAAAATTCGTGTCTAGAGGTAAGTTTGATGTTTAATAAATTGGATTATGTTTTTATACCATGGGATTTGTCAAATAGTCACAACCTCAATGTGATAGATTAATTAATTTTTTAGTTTTATAGAAGAAGGTGATTTTATGATTTGGATAAGAAATTAGGAATCATGAAGTTCTTGATGAGGGTGAAATAGAGATGCTGATGAAGTAAGATAATCAACTATGGAATTTTGATCTCTTAGAATTGGTTTGATGGTAAAAGAAATAAGTTATTTGGCCAATAAATTATCCATTTGATGATATAAAATTAATTTTTTTCTTTTGCATTAATAATCACTATTAACTTGGTGATAGATAAGTTACGAATCACCCAAAGCATATAAATATGGGATATCTAATTAGATGGTGGTTTTCATGCCTAATATTAGAGATTCATATTCAACCATGTTATTAGTGACATCAAAAGTTGATCATAATGTTAAATTTATGATCTTACGATGTGGATTTGTCAGAATACATCTTGACCTAGCTCCTTGAAGGCATTTGGCATCTAAAAGTTTAATGATTTCTTTGTGACATAAGGTAGAAATTTCAGGTGGAATTTTTTGTTGTTTTTGTCTAATAGGTTTTGCATCTAGGTAAGTGATGATATTATGTCCGATGATACTAGGATAAATACCTATCATTTATTCATATGACTAAGCAAATGTTTCATAATAGTTATCAAATAATAAGTTAAAGTTATCATGCTCTGTTGGAGTGAGTTCTTTAGAGACAATAATAGGTTGAGGACAGGTTGGTGTACCATTTTTTATTTTTATGGTTTATTCAATGAGCATAAAATTTTTGTCTTGGAAACGATATGGATCATGAGGGAGAGAATAAATAATATTTTTTGTAAGATCCATACTAGAAATGAAATTATTAAAACAAGGAGCTTTATGCATAAAGTTTCCAAGTCTATGATGTTATCATGGAAGTTGAGATTCTCTAGCATGGAGTAATTTAAGTATAGCTTCATCAATAGGGAACGTGGGCATTGGTCCATAATATTATACATCTACTTCAAGATCAATGATTTTATTACCATTATGATCATAATAAGAATGTATTTTTCGTACATCTATGATTTTAACATCTAAGGTAATTTTGGGTGTAGGGTTCGATTTGAAGTGTATAGGTTGAGTGGTGTTAACCAGATTAGGGAATGTAGGTTTTTATTGTAGATGAACCTTCAGTTGTATTGAGGTGGATATATTTGGTGGTATCAATGGAAGGTAAAGGTTGTAAATTTTTGGTTATGTATAAAGTGTAGAAGGTTTAGAAGTTGAGAGTTCTTAAAAAACCCATGGGTTATCTAATAGTGGAGGATTAAGGGGAGATACATAACCTTCAAGTTTAGATTAAATATAAGTTGACATATGAATGACATGGACATCACAATTGAATTCATGTATTTTGTTTATTTTATTTTGATAGTGTTGTACATCTAAGTTTCATGATGGGGCTTGGTACATGATATAATTATCATCATATGTGTGAGAAATAGTGCACGCATATATTTCTGTGGGAGAATCAAAAGTGGATGGGCTTAAGTTTATAATTTTTTGGGGAGACATTATTAAAGGATCTTGAAATAATTTAGACACTCTATATTCATCACATGTGAAATCATATTCTATGTAAGAATCTTTATATGCATTACACGGAGGAGGAATTTCAGTGATATCATCAACTAGAGGAATGGTATGATGACATGGAAGTAAAGAAGGAAGAAACCATTCTACAATGTAAGAAGGTAATTTAGTGGTATTAAAAGTATTTTTTAATTCATTAGGTTCATCATCATTAGAATTAACGAGAGTGACCTATAAATCTAGATTCAAGTTAACAAATTGAGGTAGAGGTGTACTGTTAATACATGGGATAGTTGGAATATAATATTGAGATTTGGGGTTTGGTAGTTGTATACTCAATGGATTGGGATCAACATCATGTTTATAGCATTTCCATTATGGATGAATTTAATACATTGATTACGTAAGGAGGCAATAACCCACATACGATGCATCCATGGGTGACCTAAGGGCATGCTATAAGATAGTGGTAAATCAAGAACCATGAGCTTAATGCATATTGTCTTGGGTCCAATAGTGAGTGGGAACTAAATATAACCAAGTGGTTTTTGATTTGTTTTATCAAATATTCTACATGTGAGATGAGTAGATTTAAGATTATCTTTGGTATATCTAATCTGTTGTATTAACCAAATAGAGGTAACATTAAATGTAACATTAATTTCATATCCTTCATCTACTAAGAATTTTCAAATAAGGGTATTATTGATTGTGATTTTAATAAAGGGGGTGGATTGTCAGTTCGGAAAATAATTTTGTTGTTTATCATGTCTTATTCAAGAATTTATATGGAAGGTTTAGAAGATGTACAAATAGTTTCAATAGTATGTACTTCTATAGGTGAAGGATCTTTAGGAGTATTTTCAAAATCAAGGGATAATGGTTCTTCAATATCTTATAATTGTTGCATTAGAAATTTATGATGGTATGGATAAGTACAAACTAACTCCATGAGGGGTATTTTACAAGGCATTGAATTAAGTTCTTCCAAAAAATTACAATGTGATTTAGAAAATGAACAACCAACATGAATTTTATGAGGTAATATGTTTTTCATAAGAATAGGAGAAGTAGAGTGAGGTTTTGGTTGTGAGAGTGTTTCCTAATTTGGTTTAGAAGGTATGAGTGTGGTAGTTATGGTATCTTTAAATAGTTGTTCTTTGATTGATGATATTTTAGGTTTACATACCAAATATTTGTGAGTAGGTTACATATATAATTAACTTTGGCTACGTTCACAGATTAGTAATTGGTATAATATTGGTCATAATCAGCATCCATTACAAATATTTATTCATTTTAATATTTTGGGTTAGAAATAAAGAAATATTTTTGAGGTCTAGATGATGAAGGTTTGGTAAACTATTTCTTTTGGGAGGCTTTGACATAATCATGATGACATAATTTAATCATAATATCATGGTCAAATGAATCTCCTAGCATGAAAAAAGTAATGAATTTAAGAAGTCCACAACATGTTTCATGAGAATGACCCACATCGACATGGAATCAATAGATTTTTTTAGGGTCATACCATGAAGGGGAACATTATTATAGGTGAAAGGTTTAGAGGGAGATAATAGTTGATTCACTTGTTGGACTGTTAATGGTGTATTGGAAGAAGGGGATTATCCACTTTGATTACTCCTATTTTTATTTAAGTATGAGTGCTAGTAATCACATTAGTGGAATTTTGGAAATATCCCTTGATGAATTTATGATTTGGCTCAATTTGTTTCATAAGAAAATCTTGCCTTTTGGCTTAATCAAGTGTGTCATTTAGATTTTGTGGAGAAAAAAATTGAACCTTATATCGAAGTGAGGGTTTAATGAAGTTATAAAGAGTTTTAATATATTATCATCATTCATGTTATGATTTGCTTTATGAGCCAAAGATTTCCATCATTTAATTAAGCCATGGGCTGATTCAGAGGGTGATTATTTAACATTGATAAAATGACTAAGATTATTTTTGAAAAGGTCATTATGTTTAAAATTCCTTGACTAAGGCATTAACCAAATCTTCTAATTGCTAGATAGAATGTTGAGGTAATTGATTATACCATTATAGGACATCTCCTGTAAAATTTTTTGACTAGAAGTTTGGTGGTAGTAAAGGTGTTTGTTTGAATTCGATTCTTTGTAGAGATTACCAAATGACTTAAGAAAGTATGCATGGTCTTTTGTCCCATCATATTTAATAGTTGGATAAATATTTCCAATATTAATAGAAATAATGAAAGGAGCTAAAGGTTAATTTTGGATATTTTGAAGCATCTTGTTATGCGTAAGGGGTTACAAAATGATATTTCCATTGGCATATCTAAGAGGAGGAGGGATAAAGTTTTGATTAGTTTGAAGTAAAAGAAGAGGAGGTTGATTATTCATTTGTAATAATTTTTGTTGCATTTGCATCATTTGAGATGTATTTTTTATTTACATAACATTCAGTTATTGGACTATTTGTGCAAGGCTTTGAGTAGTATCAATTTGTGCATTTGGATTATTAGGATTTGAAGGGGGAAGGTTAGTGTTGGTATTAGGAGGAATATTGGTGTTGTTAGGAGGAGGAATGTTCCCATTGTTAGGAATATGAATATTGCCTATTAAGGGATTTCCTATAGGATTATTCATTAGGCTTGTATTGATGGATCTTATGGTGTAATAAGGTAGTTTAAATAGGGTAGTGGCTTTAGAAGTGTGAACTAGATAAGATACATTATCATTTTAGGTAATTTAAACCATATTACAGTATGTAGATGACTGGTGAGATAAGGTGCACCAAGGGTGAGTATCTCCTTGGGTAACTTGGGTAGGAAGGAAAGAATAACCTATATATTGTACTAAATGAATTAAGGCTATCTAAGAATATTTTAATAGGGGATTTCATGATGTTTAGGATAGGAATATAATAATAAGGAGAAAACGTATGAAATTTAGATAAATTTGACTAGGTACTATATGGGATGGCTAGATGTTCAAAAAGAGAATTAAGTCAATCATAGGGTACACAATCAGCTAGATGGTATAAAGTCAAACTGATCTATTGCATTCTATAATAAGGTAAACATAATAATGGGTAGAAAATAGAGTTGAATGGGTCAACTATGTTCTATGGGAGGATGAATATAAAATCTTTTAAGGGACTGAGTTGAACAAGTTGACTATGTTATGTAGGAAGACAACCATAATATCCTATAAGAGACTAAGTTGAATTTGTTTTGTAGGAAGACAAACATAATAGCTAGTAAGATACTAAGTCAACTATATTTTGTAGGTAAGAAAAATTTGAAATGTTATAAATCTGGATGACTGAGTAGCAATTTTACAAAGAAATAATCTAAACACATAGGTAACCAGGTCAATTAGGTCGATCTAGTTACAACACACGACACAAACTTTGTACCAATGCTGGATAATATAAGTTTTGAAATACAAAATATAGTTAGAAAATATCAAAAAACAATACTAAATCACAAATAATAATCTAATAAGTAGACATCCGTGATGTATTTTAATTTATTATTTAAAATACGATAGGGCATTTGGATTTGTAAAGGAACTCAAAAGAGGTAAGCAAAAGTTGGTTTCAGGTATGTTAAGGATGAAATGGATCTGTATTAGTGATGGTATTGGCTTGGTATTGGGGCCTACTTCCTCACTTCATAATCTTGTAACAATAATGGTGTTGGGTGCTTTGCTAATATATACCATCAACTACATATTTATACTTAGCTAAAAACTGAGTTAGTTTCCCCCTTGGTGATGAAATCCAAGTACGTAGACTTGCGTAGAGTTTTTTGAATGCTTATTCATTATTTTATGATTTGGTAGTGTATAAAGGAATGAAGCGACTAATTTGATTACTTAACCTTCTTAGTTATACTATGTGCACTACTCTAAGCAAGAAAACAAATAAATAAAAAGTGAATTAATTACTACCCAGGTGGGTTAATTTCCTTTGCTTTAAAAAAGATACAATACTAGGTTGATTGGGTCAACCTAATATACAAATAGTATAGAACAAAGTTGATTTGGTCAACTTTGTCTATTACAAGATAGTCTAAAGAAATGTAGTTAAGCAAGTTGACTAAGTTTCTTAGATAAAAATCAATTATAAAACTAAGTTGAGCCAATCAACTTAGTTTACTATAAGGTTATAGTTTTGTAAAATTGAAAAAATGAGAAAAATAGAATTAAAATTTGATGGAAAATGAATAACTAAACCAATTAGAATGAACTTGATGGTTAGGACAAAGTTGATTTGATTGATTTAATAATATACTAAAGCTACTGAACTATTGTTTTTAAGTTTTGTTGTCTAGATAAGGGTTTGAACCTATAAGATGATGCCCTAACTGTGTCAATCATATCGATAAAGTAGAAGATGACTTATAAAGTATACAGAACTAGGTTGATCAGATCAATCCAATTATTTGTAGGAGAAAATAACATACACATAAAGCCAAACTAAGTTGATTAAATCGACTGAGTATTAAGAAATGTGCACAAAATCTTATACTGAGTTGACATAATCGATCTAGTAGTCTAAAAATGAAAATTAAAAACCTACAAGGGTTAGTTCATGTCAGGTTCACTAGAATGTATGCAAGTGAAAGTAAAGCTAATCTATAAATCAATACTAATTTAGAAAAGATAAATAAGCTAACTATACCTCTAAAAATACTTAGATAATTAGGGTCATGACCAATACAAATTTGCTAAACCTACCTAAGGCATATCTTATCATATAATATAGCTAGAGAGGGTTCCAAAGCCTTTAGTAAAGCAACACCACACAATAACCCTAGTTAGGTCTAATAATGTAGTGGTAAAGTAAATTTAATCTAGTGCTCACTAAATCTTACGACATAAATGGGGGATAAACATAAACAATAAACATACAAAGTAAAAATCTACTAAAGTCAATGTAGAGGTAATCCTAAGAAAGGAGAGACAATACATTCATTATCCATTATTCAAGTAAATCTATCTACTAAAATAAAAGAGTAAGAGCTAGGAATACTTACCTTGAAGATGAACACATTGAGCCTCAAGCTCTTCTTGGCCAATAATGCTTTATAAGAGGTTATTGTGTATTGTTGAAGAAGCTAAAGATGGAGCTTGGACTATAGTCTAGCAAAGGACCTCCTAGTGAATCTCAAGCTTTCACAAGACAAAGGTTCTCTTCTAAGAAGCATGAAACCCTAAATAATGAATCCTTAAGTAGAGTGGAAAAAATGTAGATAAATAAGCATAAATGAATGATTATCTCTATTATAAATGGGGTGAAAGATGTGTATATATAGCCTGATTTGACCCTAAGCCCTTATAAAATTTTAGTCAATATAATTGGCCAGTCGATCTTATTAGTTAGTGTTGGAGAGTTGTCAGTGATGTCATAAAGGTATCTTGGTGAGTGGATGAAGTGATTTGATATCCTAAGTAACAATGACAAAGTGTGCAATGTGCTTGTCCTAGTGTGCTTGAAGTTGGCTTGGTTGACCTCCAGAGTTTGACTGGTTAGAGATGTTTAGGGATGAGTATGGTGATTGGAGCATGTGTAAGAGGTACCTAAGATGTTATCGATGCTTTGAGAGATTTTATACATAAATGGAATTCATTTGGTAATCCATAATTTTCATTTAGATAGTTTGGGTCTAGTGATAGAAAATTTGAGTAGGCAATTTGCTAACATCACCATTGCCACATGGGAATGAGTCAAGAGGAGTTGGTCATATGGCTATGATCACATTAATCCCTAGTTGTTATGTGCCAGATCTCAAGTCATGTGTTAAAGTGAGATCAAAGATATGATGGCGAAAATTTGGCTTCTCAATTAGAATTCATTATTATCCCATTAGCTAGATTTGCAATGTGGCTAGAAAGAGCCGAATAAGTAGTTTGATGATGGAATATCTTGCACGTGTGAATGTTTCAAAAGAAGGTGATCATATGGGTTTGTTTAGTTTTGGACCTAGTTTATTTGTGATAAGTTTTAGATCATGTGATGAAGTGTGCCAAAAGATATGCTTATGTAAAGTTGGGCTCCTAAGTAGTTTGACTCTATTTTTCCATAGCCAATTTTGCAATATGGCAAGAAAAGCTGAGTGAGCATTTTGATGGTGTTATATCTCACACATGTGAAGATGATAAGAGAAATTGATCTTATGAGTTTGTTTAGTTTTGAGCATAGATGATTTACACTAATTTTTAGATCATGCGTTGAAGCAAGGTAAAAGTTATGCATGATCAAGTTGGTCTTCCAAACAAATTTTGGCATAGTTTGGCTCTGTGATAGAAGTTTTTGAGAAGGTATTTTAATGGAAATATATCTCACACATGTGAAGGTTTAAGGAGCAATGTGTCACATGGTTGGATTCTCCTATGTGAGGAGATCATCTATTACAAGTTTGAGATCATACGAGTAAGCATAAAAGAAGTTATTAAGGTCTAAAAATGGCCACTCAGGTATATTAAAAGGGTTCCATACTTAGTCATTTTTGCACATGTTAAAGTTGAATCAAGATCAATGGTGTGTATTTCTCTAAGAAGTTAGGAAGCAACAAGTTAAGGATAGGAAAATGATGTTTAATAACTGAGCAAAGGTACATGATAAGGATCCAATGATGAGTAGGTGTTCATATAGATTGATCGAATGGTGAGTGTTGATCATTAAATACTTGGTTGATCCAAAAAGATCAATGGATCACGTGGAGTCAACATTTTAATTGCATGAGATGAGGTCAAAGTGATAGAGGTTTAATGTCTAAGCATTGGTACATATGCATTAAAGATATAAAGATATCGATGGTGCATATTTGATCTAAGCTGAGAGGACATGAGATGCGAGCATTGTGTTTGAAGGTTAACTGTAACTGTTGCTATTCAAATATTTGAATTTAACATAGGGAAAATTTAGATCTCTATATTTTGTCTACATCTTTCGATAAAAGTCAAATTTGCTAGTGATATAAAAAGAAAAGATGAAGAGGACTCCATGGCACATTTAATGAACCTAATTTAAATATATAAAAGTGTGTATAGTTAAAGATATTAAGGTTCTAAGTTGACTGTATATTTGTGCCTATTTTGCAAGTGACCTGAGAAGGATGTTTGAGCTTATGTAGATGTTGTTTCAATATTTCATGGTGAATTAAATATTGAGGAGTGTTTTAGACTCCATGAGGATACTCTGTTAATATTTTAGAGTTGTGATTAATCTATCTTGATTATTAAAAATGCTTTATAAGTTGACTGTATGTTTGGTAATTATGTTCCTATGTATAAGATCTATGTTTGAGTTAATTGAACATATGCAGATGTGAGCAAAGGTGACTGTGATCATTTGAGGATGTCCTAGGGGACATAAGAAGTGGATATATGTTTTTATAAGTGGTCTTGTGTTCTTGATTTTCTTGAAGATTTATCAAATAGGTGAATGGGTCTCCATAGGACCTAAAAGTGACTTAGGCCTATTTTGAAAAAGGAATGTGCTTAAGTGTGACTCATTTGAGATGACTTAAGAGTTGAAGGCATGTATTATGACTAATAAAGATTATCATGAACTCAATAATTCATTATTGCTATATATATATATATATATGTGTACACACACACACACACACACACACACACACACACACACACACACACACACACACACACACACACACACACACACACACACACACACACACACACACACACACACACACATATAGTGAAACTAAATATGTTGGGTTCTAGACTAGTGAGCGTGAGACTGTGGAGAGCTTTGTGAGAGGCTCATGTGTGTGGTTTGTGGAGTGAATGATAGGTAGTGTGCTTGTTGGTGGTAGTTAATGAGCATAATAATTATTTGGCTATGTGTATGACCCATAGGTCATGTTCCTAATATCAGGACATAGTGGTCTTGTAGTTTTTGGATATGAAAAGAGGTTCAAGTGTGCAGATGAGGATAGTTTGAGTGAAGAAGGAAAGAGTTTGAGACATGCCTATATGAGAGCCCTGTTTGAGATAGAGTTTTTATGTAATTATTAGATAATCAAGAGGTCCATCATCAAGTGTTAAAGACATAAGTTCTAAGGTAGAAGTGTTCATCTTAAGGAAGGTCTAAAGGACTTGATCTTCCTTAGTGGTAGTTGATCCTTGTGAAACAAGGTTTCACTAAAGACCTTTTATTAGGACTTGATCAAGTTTGTAGGTTAGAAAGTCTTAATCGAAGGTTTCTGATCGAAAAGACTTAATTAGTCTCTTGTTTGTGATCATCTTATAGGATAATAGTCCATATGTTTGTAGGCTTGAGAGTGGGTTTTATTCCTCAAGAGGGTTTGCCACGTAGATCTTATGTTGTGTATATGATCTTGAATTATGTTCATTATTCACTGCTATGAATGATCTGTATGCTTTATGAATGATTGATTTGAATGCTTAAGTATTTGAAAGGGTTTGGAAATTAAGTTGGATTTTTTACCATCATTGATTCACCCCCCTTGTCAGTGGATTTTACCTCTAATACTTAGAAAATAGAGTGCTTAGGTCTTGGACATAGTTAGCCTAGGCTGACTCAGTCGCATAATGTGCACTATTTATAGAACTAGGTCGACCCATTTGACTACATTCAAAAATTGGTAAAAATGGGAGTTTGACTTATGCATGGACTATTTGAGGTGGTGAATTACTTTGATAAGTGTGTGAGGTAAGTGTTAAAATTTAGGGAACATATAGGAGGGATTTGTATTGGTTTTAGGTAGAGGTATAGGGAAAAAAAAATATGTAACGCACCAAAAGTCTACCCACCCTTTTCCTAGTGCACCCTTTAAGGTTTGCACTTAGAGAGGTTGAGGTTCAATGGGGTACTACAAAAGATAAAGCATCATTAATTGATAAAGTTTAAAAATATTATGTTTATACACTAACCATGTGCTTGATAGGTTGATCGACTAAAGGCCGATTTGATCAAATTACTAATCTTTTATTTTGCAGGTTTATTGGTTGAAGATAATTAAAATCATGTTTTTGAATCATTGGATAGTAATTTTTTAATTTTGATTATCAACACACTAAATTAATTGGGTTAAATAGTTTTTTTGTTGCCTATGTGTATACCTAAAGGCTAAAGTTGTGTATGCTCTGCTCCCTGCATCCTTAGTGATGATTCTTGGAGGATAAAAATAACTGATAAACCTTCCCCATTTTTATTTATAGGGTGCAACATGATCATGTAAGTAACATCCATGCACTTGCCATTATTCCATAGGGGTTAGTGATGTGGTTTTCATCACCATGTATTGAACCACACTATGTATCCTTGTGGAGTATAAATTTTAGTGACAACTATCATTGGGTAGTAAGGAAGAATTACACATAAAGGGTTTTGTGGAGTGAAGGGAATTTCAGATCCAATACACAAAGTGAATAGACAACACCCTACATGGATTTGGCCCCTACTATACCTACTATATATAAGGGACTCCCATCATAAGCATGTCTAAACCAAATCGGCCATAACATGCATCCACTATTAGGGAAACATCATCCCTCAAGATTGCTCACTAAGTTTTGACTTTAAGTGAGGGTTGGGAGACTAATCTAGCACCACTCTTAAAAAGATGTTAAGTGAGGCGGTTATCGAGTTACACACTAGTGTTAGTCACCAAATTTAGGTTTGTGGCTTATTTGTGACTTATTTTATTTTTATCAAAACTAGAACTGTTTGTGAGCCAAAAACCTTAAAACCACCCAAAACAAAAAACACTAGTTTAACATTAGAAAAACTTAGAACTTGTCTAATTCCCTAAATTTTCAAAAAAATTAGGAACCATCATACATTAATCTTTACCCATCTAGTTACCCACCTAAACCTGAAACATAAAAACATCAATTAGATTTTGTAATCATTATTATCTAAAGAAGCCTTTGGAGTTAATCCTAATCATAACACCTAAACCCACCTCATGCAAGCCCTCAAACACAAACTATTTAATCATCTCTATGCCATCACATTTTACCTTGAGCAAGTCATTTGAGTTATTAGATCCATTCCCTTTTTACCACATAATATCCAAAAACACTTTGTTTCCACCTTCAATTATCCTATCACTATTTATATTGCCATATTATTACTATCTATTTCTCTGTGAGTTTTCAAATTCAACATTCATCTTTTTGTCATTTCGTCATCCTACCAGATTTAAGATTAACACCCATCATTATATTATCATCTTGCTAACATAAAATTTGGAAATTATCAATTTATTGTCACTCTACCAATTTGAACCCTATAGCTATTGACACATTCTAGTCTATGCCACATTGATAGTCCCTATCCTAAAAACCTCATCATTTTCCCAATCCATCTCATCACTACCTATATTTAGATATTACTAGTACCTATCACTTTTCCAGATTTCAAGCTTAGGCATTCACCTTTTTTTCATCCTATCATTTTGTCAAACTTGAGATTAACACACGTCATCACCTTGTCATCTCGCTAGCTCAAAATTTGGCACTTGTTGATTTCTCATCACGTTGTCAACTTGAACCTAGTAGTCATCAATATCTTACTGGTATATGTCATCTTTACAGTCCAAATACCTAACACTCATAGCTAAAACAAGGGTATACACATTTGTTCACAACTTGTCACACTAACTCGAATTTATTAAATAACCTTGCTCCTTGCTCAAAGGTTTCCTATCACATCTAATCGATCCCTTCTAAAAAAATCATTCTCATTCACTTTACCTCTCTTAAAAAAGCAAGCCTATATTATATACCTATCACCATAATCCAAATGGCATTTTACACTCTTTCTTGAGCCATCAAAATAAGACAAGTATCTAGGCCAATAAATGACCTATTTTAAAACTTGGGTGAGAAACCTATTAATAATGAAGAAAATTAGAGTGATATGCACACCTCAAGAGGAAATGAAGAATACCCAAGTGACTTTATGAATAATGACAAAGCCAAGATTGAACAATATGTCTATGACCATTAATAATAACTATTTTTACACCTCTAAATTACAACCATGTTACTACTGGACTTTAATGTGGATCTTGTAAAAAAATCTTGTTCAACTACATCCTATTACATCTTATAATCCTCCCCCTCTTACACTAGAAGAAAAGAAAGATCAAGAGTTAGTCAACATAGAAGAAGAAGATGAAAAAGCACACCCTCCACTTACTGTCAATACTACTAAGGTCCAATATAGTAAAGGAAACTCCACTCTAGAGATTCAAGTAGAAAAGGATTATAAGAAAGCCATGATTGACCACCTCAATCAAATAACCCAACAAGTTAATTTTTTAGCATCCCAACTTAATTTTGAACCTCCAAAGTCTAATCCATCTAAAAGGCCCACTAAAACCATCTCATCATCCACCCAACCAGACCAAAACAAGTCCAAACCCAATCCCTCTACATCTAATCCATTGATAGATCCATATTTTGCCCTTGAATGAAAAAACATGAAGGAAAATATTTAGATCATAGACACCCAAGATCATACAAATAAATATTGATATGAAGAGTCATGATCTTATCCCCTAGATATGAACATCCTTAAAGTACCTTTTCCAATGCACTTTGAACCTCCTAAGTTTGACAAATTTAAAGGAAAAGGTGACCTATGTGAGCACATCAAATCCCCACATATCTACACACATCAAAATCATTTCAAAGGGTTGTGAAGAATATGAATACCAAACATTCAATGTTGCAAATGTCCACCTATCACCCCAAAGCTACGGGTCCCATGCCATACAAGAGGTATGACCAACTGCCTAAAAATATGGGTCTACATCATTTGAGAAGGCAAAACTATAATCAGATGAATGAATAAAAAGCTTTAATGATTTTTGGCTATCTGTAAAAGGTTTGGCCTCATGTTTCCAAGATCCAGAGTATCCTAGAGCTAATAAAATACTCCAGACATGGGATTATAAAGGAAAAATCTGGGAAGACAAGAAAAAGGCATCCTGGAGTCCATCACTATCAAGAAACATTAGCCATATCATGGAGCAGGGTATTAATGAAGAAACATGCTTGGATTATGCTTCAAATGACAAACTTTTGACCAAATTATTTCCAAGGAGCCTAAACTACTATGATTTAAGATGGTTCAATGACATACCAATCCAATTAGTTAAAGCATTTGAACCCATAATGGATCAATTTATAGTACATTTCTCCATAAAAACCACTAAAAAGATGTCATATGCATAAATTGCTAAGCTCACATAAGGAACCAATGAACCTATCAATGAATATGTTTTGAGATAAAAAATAATCTTGGTCAAATTGACAAATCTAATGGCAAAAAAAGATATTCAAGACATCTCTAAGTAAAGTTTTCTTGCCCCATTTCATGTGTCCATTATTTTCAAGAAGTTAAAATATTTTGATGACTTATGCCATATTTTTATAGACTTTGAATTGAAATTAATTTCCTTGAACAAGCTTAAGTGTGTAGCAAACACACCAAATACACCTACTACCAAGTTTCATATCAACCAAGCTACAAGGTAAAACCTATAGAACCTAAAATGAAATCAACCACAATGGTTAACATAATGTCATAGAAACCTAATCAACTCATCTTATCTAATGCACCTAAGAGATAATTCACATGATTCCTTGAGTTTCCTGCTTCGATACTTAAGAAGCTCGTGGAGTGTCATCTCATATCTCTCCATCCTCACATAGAGGTTGATATGAGTCAAACTCTACTAAAAGGATATGAAGCTAATGTGTAATATGACTTTCATCGAAGCCTTGGAAATTCCACAAACAAATTTTATATCTTGAAACATAAGATCTAATATCTTCTTGATAACTAGTACATTATCTTTGATGATCCTCCAAAAGATTTAGGTTCACAACCTGATGACCATAAAAAATACAAGATATTTAATAATCCATTACAAGATCATTCTAAGAAATATCTAAAAGTGTAAATGGCATATAATACACATAATCATCCATCACATTATGAGCACTCATTAGATGGGATAATGGGCACTTATACATGCACAATACCTCTTATGATTCAGAGAACTTCTATTTAATTTGATGACAATGAAATTATAGATGATGAG
This sequence comes from Torreya grandis, assembly GCA_037957365.1. NCBI lineage: Eukaryota > Viridiplantae > Streptophyta > Pinopsida > Cupressales > Taxaceae > Torreya > Torreya grandis. Next base: position 961,612 of record JARHVA010003530.1, on the reverse strand, counting down.
TCAGATCTTCATTTATTATTTATTTGAGCATATATTGATCATCAACATATACATAGTGTTATGATTGATAATGGTTCTATTGAGAACATATGTACCATGATGTTACTTACACATTTAAGATATACACATTATTGATGAGATTGATTTACCTTTACAATTTGGTCCAACACATGTGGTCACTAATTTTTTAGTTATACCATATATGAGAGTCTTTGATATGTTATTGGGATGACCTTAGATACATAAACTCCATGTAGTACCTTCCATAATGCATGGGTGTTTTAAATACATACATACCAACATGGTAGTCATAGTTTTTAGAATTTCACATGAACATCCACTTGAACAAGAGAAGTTTATTCCTAAATAGATAATTATACAACCTACTAAATCTAATCATCCATGAAAGGGTAAGAGACCAATTTAATTTTTTTTGAATAATGGGGTTTTATTCTTAATTTAGTTAAAGGGTCTGGATTGATAAATCAGTAAATAATATGCAGTAAATAAGATACTAATTTCTAAAATTTATTTGTACTTAGAGCTTTTCTAAAGATAGTAATAAGAGGAAGAAAATAAGACTTAGCTTAAACTATGTTGATCTGATTGAGACAAGATCAGATATTCACTATGCAAGACTGAGACATTGTCACAAACAAGATTTTGACTTTCATTTTTTGATTGGATAGGGCTTCAAAAGTGGATAAGAGTGGGACCAATGTTATAGTCCTTGTTTGATGATGTTATATTAAGGATTTAAACTTTTTAGGTTTTATTTCATAGGTCTATGTGATCCTATCTCTAAAGTTTTAGTAGTTGAAAGTTTATATAACTCCTTGTAGAGTAGTTTCTTTCTTCAAACCCTATCTTTAGTTATGCTTTGACCAATTTTGAGTAAGAGTAGGGGTTAGTGTGTGTAAGATGCATTGGTCATGCTTCATACCTTATGTGTGGGCACACTGCCTATATAACAATACTCTAAAGAGGGATCAAGCCATATGTACTTCTCCTTTTAAAAGTGCTTAGTGTAATTATGATATGAGAATTTAAGGAAATGCAAAACTAGGTGTGCTTGAGATGACTAGGGAATAGTGTAAGGATTCAAATAAGTTGGAAATAATATTGAATAGTTGTATATAGAGAATAGGGAAATGTGCTTGAGTAGTCTTGTATTCTTTCTTGCTTTATGATATTTTCCAACCCTTTCCAAATGATCTTTGAATGAGATTTTATAGGGGTCTATTGGGCATGAATTGAATTTGCTCATGTTAGGCTGATAAGAAGAAGGATGGGAAATAATAATAAATTGACTGTTGGGGATATAAATGAGCTTGGAAAACAACACCAAAAGTAGATATGAGTGGCATTGGCACTATTATCCTAATGTGGTGCTATTGTCTTGGGTAGATGGGACTTGGGGGAATGGATTGGTCATGAAAAGAGGGTCCTAGCTCAGCTAGGATCAGGTCTGGAAGGCTATAAATGATTGGGAATCAATTAAAATAAGCATGTGAGTATTTTGAGAGAAAGCAAGAGGGACCTATGGGTTGGGTGTCATTATCCATGCTCAAGTTACCATTTTTTGCATTTTATATTAATACATTTGCCTCCCCTTTATTCTAGTGATGCAACAAAGTGAAATACTAGGATAAAGAAAAAATAAAAAGCATACCTAAACTTACCTTTAAGGGTGAAGTCCATGAAGCTGTATGATGTTGGGTGTGCATAGAGAGAGCACAATGTGAAGTGTAAATCTATTGTGATGCTAAATGATGCTAGATGTGTGCTGTACCAAAAGGAATATCATGAATAAAGCCGAGTGCTCAATTCCCTAGAAGTGGCTCAAGAATGCAAAATCTAGCCCTTTGCTTCCATCATCACCCACTAAGTGAAGCTAGGTGGTCATAAGTATGTTGATCGATGTTTGGACTATGTGTTGAATCCCTATGAATAGGTGGCTCAAGAATACAAAGGCTAGCTAGTCCTTTGGCTCCATCATTGCCCCATGAAGTGAAGCTATGAACTAATATCAATATGAAATATATGTCATATGAGATGGCTCTTGAATCCCATGAATATACTATGATTTGACACTGTTGGCATCGATAGCCAAATGTATGTTGGAAACTAGGCCACTCTTGGCCACTCCAAAAGATGGAGATTAGGCTTATAGGAAAGCCACTCTGAAATTGAGAATCTAGCTTATGTGGAAGCCATTCAGGAACTCAAGAATGTGGATAGTAGGCTTGTATGAAAGCTAATCTAAAATGATGCCAACTAATTTTAGTTAGAATAAGGCACACAACTATTGAGAATGTTTGGACAATGCTAAACTAGGAAAGAACAAAAATAAATGTGCCACGCACATTGTCGTGAATCACTAATGTCTGAAACATGGATTCTGATTTGGAAGTTATATCAAATACTATATCTAAAAATAGAAATGAGAGCAATCATGCCATGCATGATGCCCTCTATATCTATATTTTTTGAGCAAAATGTGTAATAAAATTGTTAATTCTTAACTAGTCTAGCTATGCAAATCTATAACTGAACCTATTTTTCTACCTGCTTCTAGAAATTCTAGTTTTTCTACTATTTGGATAGGAGCACTGGAAATGGACAGTAGCACCACCAACACTATAGTCCAATCTCAATGTTGATGTCTTGGGCCAAATCTGATGACTATTCTGGATTCTTCACTATCTGCCTGGTCTATTCTGACTAGTTTGATGTTTGGTTGCTATTTTGAGTGTTCTAAAACTAGATTTTTTTGGTTGATAGGAGCTCTGATCTCTATGATAAAACCCCTATTTATTTCCCCCTCTTTTGAGGGTAGGAATGGAGACCCTACAATGACTACCCTCAGAATAAAAGGTCGTACAAGTGTGTTATACTACAAAATATATGATATAACAATAATAATTGACAAGATATCTCAAGATATAACATGGTTTGTATCAAGAGATTGTTAGATCAATATGGGTATGCCTAAATAGATATAATAATGTAAAAGTATGTGCTATGTATTAAACTAGAAATGAAAGTGTTAGTTATTAATTATTAGTTGTCATGGAGGGATGGAGCATGATGTCCATCATGACATTCAAGAATCAAGATAATACATGATTTAGATCGTGGCATTGCAAAAAATTGAAATAAATCAAGCAATAGGCACACATGGAAAGAAGCATATAAGGGTGGCCAATGGACCAAGCAAACAAGGGACATGGGCACATGCCACTTAAATTATAAAGTAAGCACACAAGGCATGTTTAAATGCCACATACACGTATAATTAAAATAAACAAAGCTAGCATGGAATCCATAGTCACATAGAAGAGTATAGATAAAGGATGTTGGCAAATATCCTAAGGCACACAAATGAATAGAACCAAAGGACATTAACAAATGTCCTAAATCACATATAGGAGATAAACAAGAAGTAAGAAATGTAATCATATCTAGCTACATAAAGCAAGAAAGGAAAGCATGTAAGGAACTAAAAGTACAATCACATCTAACTAATTAAAGAAAGAGGGAAAGTATGCAAGTCATGTTAAGACAAAACCTGGTATATGCTAAGAAATGCACAAGTGATATATACTAGTGAGTGTTGATCGAGTAATTTATGTAAGCTAGTAAGTAATGTACATCAATATGATAACTAGTGTGTGTGGTGTAGGAATGATATAACTTGGATGGTGTAGTCATATAGGATATGCCCCCAATGGGTATGTATATCGATGTATGTCTTGATGTAGAAGTAGGATGCCCCCTCAATGGGTAGAGTGAAGCAATTAAAGAGCTAGATGTCACTACCCACACTCAAAGAAGATCAAGTGAATCATGGTAATGTAGATAAATCAACAAATAATAGCATATAATAGTAGATGTAAATCTAACATGATAGTATAAATGTAAAGCATGGATAATGCATACAATTGAAATGTTTTTGGTGTTCTAGAGTTATTTGTATGTTTTTGTATTTTGAAATTTTGTATTATTTTTTTTGTATTTTTGAAAGTTTTGAATGTTTTTGATATTTTTGATATAAGCTATGTACAATCAATTATAAGAGGGATATGTACAAGAAATTGAAGAGAATCTATGTACAAGCAAGCAAATAGAAACTATGTACAAGTAATTGAAAAGAACCTATGTACAAGTAAGCTGAGAAGGAATGATACAAACCGATGAGTCTCATGGGAGACTCCTTGTCATGGTGTCCTATATAAAAAAAAGGAATCATGCATGATTGTGAAGTATGAGGGAATGGATATGGATATGAATCTAAATATTTAGATTCATTGTAGGTATCTTGGAAATCATAATAACCTGTATTATCCCACTCATCATTATCATCTTGATTTTAAACCAATGGAATATTGGTGTTGAATTTTTTTGTATTTAGATCTTTTATTTTGATAAATTGTGTTTTTAATTGATTTTCCTTAGGGTGTTCAATAAATCCTAAACCTTGGTGACAAACATTATCAACTGCTAGAATAGGAGTAGTGATTTCTTGAGCCTGCTTCCCCAACCCTTGACCTTGATAATCAAACTATTGTAGATATTTTTGACCAAACCCATACTGATTTAAAAGTTGAGCCTCCTTTTGGAGAGGTAGATTTGAATATTTGTTGTGCTTTACCTGTGCTTGTGGTGCTATTTCTTGATCAAATTTAGCTTTTTGATCCTTTTGTTGTTCTGAGTTGTGCTTTGGTAACCACTTTTGTACTATTTTTGAATTTGACCCTTTGTGAATGTGTTCCTGTGTCATTATAGATTACTTGACATATTTAAATTTTATGGGGTACTCATTATTAATTATCTATTGTATATGTCTATTCAATGCCAAACATGAATCTGTGTGATGCCCATGCATTCTATGATATGCACAATAATATCTAGATCTTCTCATTAGATGTAGAGGAGGTAGTTTGATCAACTTATTTTTAATTATTTCTCTTAGTTCCTCACTTGAACTCTTATTTGATCTTTGAATGCATTTTTAATCACTAATTGTAGAGTTACTTTGTTATGATTTCTTGTTTTGATATGTAATACTGCTTGTAACCAATTGACTAGGTGAAGGTGTATATATATGATTGGCACTAAAATGCCTTTGAGGCTTTTGTATTTTAATACGTTGTGATATATTCATGTAATATATAATTATGTGTTTGTAAATTTTTAATTAACTTTCTCATACTAGTGATTTGATCCCTTAGAGTCTCACAAGTGCAAACCTTAATTGCTTTCGATTGAACATGTAAGCACATATGTTGAAGAGGATTTAAAGAAGCAATAGGCTGAATGTATGCATTAGGAAAAATAGTATGGAATACCTCAAATTTTGGAGGGGTGATAGCATTGACTAGGTTAGAGGGAAATCAACTATCATCATCTTGGGGGAGAGGAAGAGAAGGAAATTCTTTTCTGTGCATGAGATATGACATTGAAACTTGACAGGTGGTTGTTAACATATGTAATGGATCCTCTTAAGTATGTAAGAATTTTATTATTGATTGAATGACACATAATAGAGAGATAGCATATTAAAGAAGTAACTAGAGTTATAATTTGTATAGAAATATGATTATGAAGAGCATTTTACATGAGAGATAACAAGTTTGGGATAGAGAGCATGGAATTATGCATTAATGCATAAAGAACTTTGACATGTGCTATGATATTTCTAATGTGTTTAACATGTTAAACTTGAAATTATTTCCATATGAAAGATAGAAAGCAAAGGGTAGAGAGCATGAATTTGTGCAAGAATGCATAACAAGCTTTTACATGTGCTATGATATGCCTAATATGTTTAGCAAAATAGAGTTGGTAATTATCCTGCATGAGAGAGAGAAAGAGTATGCAAAAGAAATATTGAAATCTTGTGAAATTTTAGTAGTAAATTTTGTATTATCATATCTTATTATGAAAATTAAGAATGAAAGGGAAATAATGAAGCTTTGTATTAACATATGGTAGACTTCATCATTCATGTACATGATAGGACCAAGTATTGTCTCATTATTTGCAAGAAATGTAAGAAAAATTTGTAAATAAGTGAGATCCATTTTTGAAATATTATTTTAGAATGTAAGGTTATATCTCAAGAAGCAATGGGACCTAGTATGGGAAACTAGGTTTAAACAAATATTTATTTGAACAATTACTATGAAAATTTGAAATTGAAAGTGGATTTTTGAGTTATATATGCAAGTAAAAAATAAAAAAATTATTGGAAAATTAGTGATTTAATAGGACCTAGTAGATGCAACTAGGGTTTTGAAAAATAAATATTTCTGAATTTTGGAAATTGAAGTGAATTTTTGAGTGAAATATGCAGCTAAAAAATCAAAAAATTATTGGAAAATGCTTGATTGAATAGGACCTAGTATGTGTAAGTAGGGTTTTGAGGAAAATAAATTTTTGAAAATTAATATGAAAATTTGAAAGTTAAAGTGAATTTTTGATTTTAATATGCTAGTAAAAAATCAAGAAATTATTAAAAAATTACTAGGAAAAATATTGGGACCTAGTATGGACAACTAGGGTTTAAAAGAAAATTATTTTAAAACTACTATAAAATTTTAAAATTTAATGCTAATTTTTTATTTTATATGTAGGTAAAAAAATTAGAAAAATAGATGAAAAATTAGTAGGAAATTTATCCTAGGGTTTTTATGCGCAAATGAAGTAAGTTAGGTTCACCAAATGATTTAATTTTTTTTTAATAATGGGGTTTTATTCCTAATTTAATTAAAGGGTCTAGATTGATAAATCAGTAAATACTATGTAGTAAATAGGCTAGTGATTTATGAAATTTATTTGTAATTAGAACTTTTCTAAAAATACTAATTAGAGGGAGAAAATAAGACTTAGCTTAAACTATGCTGATCCGACTAAGACAAGATATGGTATTCACTATGCAGGCCTAGGACACTATTTTAAACAAGATTCTAACTTTCCTTTTTTGATTGGATAGGAATTCCAAAAGTAGATAGGAGTGGCACCAATGTTGTAGTCCTTGTCTGGCACTATTGTCATGAGGATCTGAGCTTTTAGGGTTTTTTTTGGAGGTCTATGTGACCCCATCTTTTAAGTTTTAGTAGTTAGAAGTCTATAGAGCTCCTTGTATAGCAAATGCTTTCTTTAAACCCTATCTTCCATTATGATTTGACAAATTTTGAGCAAGAGGGGGGGGGGTTAGTGTGTGTAAGATGAACTGAATGTGCTTCACACCCTATGTGTGGGTATGCTACCTACATACCAATACTCCAAAGAGGGATCAAGCCATATGTAGTTCTCCCTTTAAAAGTGCTTGGTGTAATTGTGATATGATAATGTAAATAAATGATAAATTGGGTGTGCTTATAATTATTAGGGAATGGTGCAAGGATTTGAATAAGCTAAAAATAGTATTGGATGGTTGTATGTAGAGAATAGGGAAATTTGCTTCAATAGTCTTGCTTGCTTTGTGATATTTGCCAACCCTTTCCAAATGATATTTGAATGGGATTTTATAGGGATCTATTGGTCATGGATTGAATTTGATTGTGTTAGACTGACAAGGAAAAGAATGGGGAATTAGAAGAAATTGACCATTGGGGCTAGAAATGAACTTGGACAATAGCACCAAAGGCGGACAAGAGTGGCATTGGTTCCATTGTCCTAATGTGGCATATTGTCTTGGGTATATGGGATCTAGGGGGATGGATTGGTCATGAAAAGGGGGTCTTGGCTCAGCTAGGATTAGGTCCAAAATGCTACAGATGATTTAGAATTAATGAAAACAAGCCTATGAAGGTCATAAGAATAAGTAAGAGGGACCTATGGGTTGGGTGTCATTAGCCATGCTCAAGTTACCAATTTTTGCATTTTATATGACTAAATAAACAAGAAATCCCCTTTCTTAGGCAACCCATACTTGACAGACAGTTGCACCATAAATACAAAGTGGATTCTATAAAATCCTCATCTACACCTACATAGTCCACCTAATTGCTAAGAACAAATAAGCATGTTGTAATCATAATTGCACTCAAGAAACCACATATAAATAAACAACGAGTTTCATAAATCCCTACTCCTATTACCTCTTCATGACCACATAGTCCTATTAGACATACACAAAGTACCACAGATTTTATGGTTTTAGATATGACACCTATACATGTTCTTTGGTAGTATCACCAGTTTGATGTACCATATTATGAGTTTGTAACTACCTATGAGCAGCCATTAGATGGGATAATAGGTTGGACCTTTTTCCCTTTCCAAATATTCAAAAAATACAAAAATATAAAAATAAAAAATAAAAAATCAAATATTCACAAAAATACAAAAAACATTCAAATAAATATAACAATACAAAAATATTTAGCATTCACATGTTTACTAACTCCTTGGCATCTATGTTGTTTAATTTATGTTAATAGATAACATATCATTTATATACACATATATGTTTCATGAATACTTGAGTGTGATACATGCATACACTAGACCTATGATACTTACAAATGTTAGACCTCTCCTCTTACCACATGACACACTATGCTGGGGGCATCTACTTCTATGATCATGATTGATACATGTTGTATTATTTTATGAACACATTTCCATTATCATGCTAAGCTTATATACAAACACTTAAATGTACCTATACTCATGTTTACATCTTTCACATTGTATTTGATATGTTATGTTATATTAAACTTTTACTAATACATATATGCAGGGACTACTATGATATGCTTATGTTGGTTGATTATATGTTATTTATTGACATTGTCACTTCTTTGAGTTTATTTTTTGTGCTTGATATTATCTTGCTTATGAAACATTTGAATATGTTCCTTACTTGTTGGCCCCTGTGTCACTATATGTCATTTTCTCTTACTATTTAGGAATTTGAATATGTCATTACTTTGAGTGTGCAACATTTGAATATGCCCCTTGTTTTTAGTGTCCTTAGACCCCATTTATGTCACATTAAGTATTCTGTTGTGTGTGCTTAATTGTCTGTTAAGATTGAACTATACTTTCTACATGTTACCATGATACATATCATGCATTTTAGGGATCACTTTGATGACGTACTATGAGATCCATTAATATATCTACTTATACATGCTACTCCTATGTTATAAATGATTCATACACAAATTATATAGTTATCTTATCCTTTTGAGGTATTATAACAACTAGATTGCAAATTATTTAGTTATCTTATTCTTTTGAGGTATTATAAATACTAGATTTCATTTACTTCACTTGAAAAAGGGGGGCATATTGGTGGAGGTATGCCATAGAGACATGACCTCCACACTTATACAATTCTACAATTTCTATAATTTCATTACAATTTACATGATTTTGATATACATTTTCATCAAATTCTTATACATTGCACCAAATTTTATAGATTTGGGACAAAGTTTATCAGATTTGTGACATATATTATACATAGTTACAAAGTAGAGGTTAGATTTTGATAGATACTTTAGTTTGAACACATTAGAGGTGAATATTCTAGGTAACTACACCAAAAATTGCAAAAACATATTCAAACTTATTCAAACATATTTACCAAGAAGCACTGATACTTTACCAAGAAACACCATTTTCACCAAAAAACATGGTTTTGAGTCTTTTTATTATATAATAGTTGAATCCATTTAGTAGTGTGGTTGATATTAAATTCCCTCAATTTCCAAACATTACTTCCATTTTGCATGTTAAGTTGGTTATACAACTTAATTTGGCTTTTATTGTATTGTCACTTGAGTTGTGAGATTGAGATTCAATGATATCAATGGTCATGTATATTGGAATTAAAATCACTAAGGTTTTTTTTGGGGGGTGGGTGGGGTGAATTAGTGTCTTCAAAACAATCATTTAATTCCACTTAAGCATACATGAACAATTCATACAAATATGAACATCTGGTAAAGCATATACAACCATACAAAATCGTGAAACAAGGTAACACATTATATATGTGGAAAACCATCAAGGGGAATAAAAACCACTGATATATGTACATGAAATAACATATTATAATACAAAAATTAATATTTAGTGAAGCAACAACTCCACATGGAGTACCAACCCTAACTAGTCAAACACCCACTCAACTAAGCTTTAATAAGAACCAACCTGTAAGGAGGCACCAACCCCCTAGATGAATCAACATGAAATAAATTAACTAATTGATTTGATAATATTTATAAAAATATTTTTCTCACACAAAAAATGACGATCACCTTCTTTATCTCTTCACACTTTTTAACTCTCTCAAACTGTCTTCTAGGCTTATTCACTTAACTAGGTCTCTTCAAGACTGATTAGGTCATATGACCTTGATATTCATATGTAGACACACTATTAAATATTAATTAAATATCATATACACTCCTATAATATTTTAAAATACCTCATACTCAATAATATATTAGTTCATTCACTTGTACTCTGCATGCCTAAATAGGCCTAAAACTGCCTTGTATATATACCATTCTTTGTTCATATACCACTTGGTCAGCTAGTCACCCTTAACCTCTTAGTTAAGACATGGAATAGGTCTCATGAAATATCATAAAAATTATTAAAATGGATATGGAGTCCCTTTTGGTCTATCATAACTCTATTAGACCTTATTTCACTTTTAGGTCTCATGGAGACCTAATTCCATTAGGTTTACTTTAAAACACGCTACACTTTAACTTTCTTGGAACACTTTAAAACTCCACAAATGATAGGAACATATCATATAATAATAAAATATACCCCCACATATGTCTCTTAGTCTCAATAATACATTTTAAAACAAATCACTACTTGAAACCCTTTATTAGTACTCAGTCCTACTAGGCTCGTGTACACAAAAATTTTATCTTTCAATACTAAAGCTCAAAATCATTTAATCAACTCAAAAATGATAAAAAATGTGCATACACAGAGTCTATATTACCTCAATTTTATCACCATATGCTTGTAACACTTCAACTAAGGGCAAAAAGGCTTAAACTCATCTCTTTAGTATGCTCACTTAGAACTGCTATGACTGTCAAAAGCCAGTCATTAAACTACTTGAAATTTAAAACCTAAAACGACACTTTAGATTATTATAAATACATTATAAATATTATATAACATATTTAAAACAACCTGAATCACAAAAAACATAATCTTTAATATAGAACATTGGTCTTACAGACCAATCTTCTCACCTTATCTCACACAATCTTGCATAAACTAGACAAGCCATTTTGAATTCAAATTTTAAACCTCTTACATTGATTTGAAATATTTATAAAATAATTAATAGGAATTTAAAGTCATAAATAACAACACCATATATATTATATACTTCAAATTAGGGAATATAGTCTCAAATTCATCACTTCAACTTGCTTAACTAGAATTACCAATTTACTTTAAAGCATAGTCATGGAAATATTAACCTTCAAATAATATATGACCAATTTATAAGAAATAAAATTCATGAAAATTATCCTACATCATATGGTTTAGTGGTAACTATTGGTTTTACAGACCAATTTGTGGACCTCACTACACATAGTCCTCATTGAGCCAGATAAGCCATTTTGGCTTCATCATTTTCACCACTCTACCTAACTTCCAAGATTTATACCAAGTATGAATATGACATAAAAATCCCAAATAAAATATCCATGCATTTTATTTTATCACTCTATCATGATAAAACATTTCTATTCATCTTATCACTACTACCTAGGTTTCTCACTGTTTTCACCATTAGGCCTATTAGCGACTGGCTAACTTGGATGACCAGTTTAACAAAATTGAGAACTAGAAAATATATATAAAACTTAATGGACATTAAAAATGAGTCTCTACCTTCTTCCTCCATCCATTTTCTTATGAATTCCAATACAACTTTTGAATTCTATAATAATTTATTTAAAAATAACCCTATAACTCATCATTTTCTCTCTCCTCTCTCTAAACAATACCACCTAAAGGTACTTGGGATAGTACACTATAAGATCCAATAGCTTACCTAATAAATTCAATCCATCCTGAGCACTTTTTATTAACATATTCAACATTAGGTCCTTATTAGGGTTCTATGAGGGTTTAAACCTATTTCCACTCTTAACTATCATTCATAAAGCATAGCCCCTTAATCCAAAAAATAATGCCTATAATTTTGATCTAAGACCATTCCCCATATACCATGAACTACTTAGATACCCATGCAAAGGTTTTAAAATATAATGAGCACCAAAAAATCCTTATCGTGTTGAAAACACTTCATCCTGAGCACTCGAGAGACCTCCAAACAACTTTTCATGCCTTGTCCTTCATCTTATGACCTAAAACTACATGATCATATTTAAAAAAATATAAATCACCTCTTAAAATGATTACATAAGATCAAACACTCTTAAATATTATCATGACCCATCATTTGGCCACATTCTCTCTCTTTGCTCTCTATACCTTGACCTGCAAACCACATTAGGTCTTAAAACTAACCTTCATGCCTCTTTCTATGCACTTTCCACCTCACTAAAATAATCAAGAAGCCTCTTTCATGCTTAAGAACTACCATAGATCCTTCACATGCCTTGAAAATGGACCATGATACCTTATTAGGCTAGGTAGGGTCTAGAAATCATCTAGGTATAGACTTGGTCTAAAGGTCCTGCCTTTGTAGGATCACCATGAGACTCTTATGAGTGCTCTAATGCCTTACATGCATGATTAAACAACCTCACATAACCTCTCATTCCTATGCGTATCCATATTATCAAGTCACCATACTCATACCTTCTCACAAGGTTTAGACTAGGCTTCTTAAGACACCTTGTACTCAAGAACTAGTACTCAAACATGATTACCTCAATGATATCAAACAAGAAAACTCTTTAGATAGCACTCTCACAACATTGTAACAATATATTTTTGATCAACATTATCTCATGACCTCATGTAGATCTAAAGACTTATAAACATGCTTAAATTCTCACTTGATCATCATACCTCTTTGTGACAACACTAAAAACTTCAATCTGACTTGAACCTTGACATCAACCAATAGAGGAGACATTAGTTGCCTTCAAATTATCTCTTTCCTTCAAATTATCTCTTTCCTTCAAATTATCTCTTTTCACATGGCTTCCTTGTCATATCAAGAACACAAGCTCATACCTCAAAGACAACTCATCATTCATCTTCGCCAAATGTATGTTGACATCAACCTTGACATCAATGACAATAATTATCAAAAAACTCCCAATTTTTAATTTATTGAAAACATACTACAACTTGATCACTCTCATCTCCCCCAATCTGGTCAATCTCCCTTTTTTAACTTTCTTCCCCTTTGACATTAATGACAAAAATTCATACACACTAATTTCTAGAACCACTCATTCTACTTCTTTGGCAACTACTATAAAAAATTGCAAAAGAACTTAGAGCTCTTATATGATTTTCAACAACTACACTTGGAGCTTATGAATAACCTTAACAACTCCCCCTCAAACCTAGAATCCACCATGCTTATGCTAACTAAAGAGTGTCTCTATGAAGCTTAATAGAGTCACCCCTTTCATAGGGCACTAAAATAACACAAACTTAGGAGATTCCCAAATCTCCATACTCTCAAAAGATTGAATATCTTTCAAGATCATTTTATGCTTGATTGGCACCTTAGGCTTGACCTCTTCATCAATCATTTGATCAATAATATATGTTGATATTAGACATTCCTAACTTGATTTCATGTCTGAAGTAGGCTCTACCTTTACTATCTTTGGTTTCCACACATTCAATTGCCTTCTCTTTTGCACTTTAGGGGCTTCAAACCTCTTATTTTTACTTGATGACCTTCTCACTCTATTAGAAAAAAATCTTGCAATGTGTCCCACATTATGAAAATTATAGATAACAACCTCATTCATACCTCTTGACTGAATATTCCTTTCATAATCCCATGCATATTCATTTTTAGAGGGTCTTATACACTTTCCTTCTGTATGACCAAACTGGTTGCATGTAAAACAATAACCATTGAATGAATTAGCATATCTCATAACATTATGCTATCTAATTGGTCTTTTCATGTTAGCCTTTTTATCTTCATTAGCTTTTTCCTTGACTTGAGCTACCTCCTTTTGGTCTTCTTTGAAACCAAGACCTGTCTTATCACTTGCAAAATTCTAACTACTCAAGATTTTATCTAGAGTATTAGTAATCTTTTCAAACTTCATAAAGGTCTTCAATCTGCTATATGCTTGATCCAACTCAGCTTTCAAGTATTCCATTTTAGTTCCATACTTAGTGCATTCTTCCTCTTTTTATTTTAAGCTAGAAATGACTATCTCCATCTATGCTTCAATCTAATTGATGATCTCATCATGCTCCTTATATGTGTTACTCAGTCTCTCCTCAAACGAACCAATTTGCTTTTAGCCCATCCTTAACTAATGAGTTCAATTTATGATTATTCCTTCTTTAGAACTTCAACTACTCTAAATTACTCACCAATTCTGCCTCAAGGTTCACTTTAACTTCTTCTTCATCTATTTATTCATCATCCATAAGGCCTTTTCCTTTTGATCAACCCTCATTATCTATTTCTATAGCCATGAATAAGGTTTCATTGTTTTCATGTTCATGTTCATTACTATCATCATCACTATCAGATGTACTTGTGTCACTTACATCAGATGAGTTATTATCTTCTTTGGTGTATAAATTTATCTTTTTCTTGAATGACCCTTTCTTGCCTTCATATTTCTTGAAATCTTTCTTGATTTTGTTAGGATTATAGACCTTCTTATAATCACTATGATTTTTATTATGTTCTTCATCATGCTCAGTCTTATCCTTGTTAGGACACTTAGCAAAGTGACCAATCTTACCATAGTTGAAACATTTGAAAGGGCAAATTACCTTTGTACTTACCAGATCCAAACCTTAATTTCTTTGAATACATGGCTATCAGTTCATCATCATAAATATCTAAACATATCTCATCCTTGAATTTTTTTGTTTTTTAATTCTTCTTAGCTTTGAAAGATGATTCCTTGTTGGGAGGTATTCATTTGTTGTCATCTCATAATTGGTTAAGATTGCATGAAGCCCATCCATATCCAGCTTGTCCAAATCTTGCATCTCTTCTACTAAAGACACCTTAGAATCAAACTTACGAGTTAGTAATCTTAACACTTTTTGAATAATTGTAGACTCTTTCACTTCCTTTCCTAATCCTTTAATGACATTGACCACTTTATCAACCTTTAACATGTAGGATGCAATGCTCTCATCTTCTTTCGTATTCAGACTTTCAAACTGCCTTCTATGAGTCTACATTTAGCCATCTTCACCTTGGTGTCTCATTCATATATAATATTCAAATTATCCCATATCACCTTGGTTGAATCATAGTGCATCACCTTCACAAACTCTACCTTAAATAAGCCACATAAAATGGCACTCATTACCTTGGAATTGCTCTCACTTTCCTTCTTGCCTGTTGCATAAGTTGGTGGTGTAGAAGGTGGAGTGTATCCATCCACAAATGACTGCCATATGTCATGGCTCATTTTCATGAGATATTTCCTCATTCTAATGCTCCAAAATACATAAGTAGTCCCATTGAAAAATGGAGCCGTGTTGGTAGAGAAACCCCCTTGAATTTGACTACTAGCCATCCTTACTTCTAGGGTCTCATTTAGGTTGTTAGGCCTACTTCAAAGGACTAGGATTTGATAACAAATGTTGGAATAAAAATCAATGGGAAGGTGGGGGTGAATCATTGTCTTCAAAAAAATCATTTAATTTCACTTAAGCATATATGAATCATTCATACAAATAGGAACATCTAGCAAAGCATATGCAACCATACAAAATCATGAAATAAGATAACACATTATATATGTGGGAAAACATCAAGGGGATTAAAAACTATTGATATATTAAAATGGAATATAGTAATATAATATAAAAACCAATCTTAAATTAAGCACCAACTCCACATGGATCACTAACCCTAGCTAGTCAAACACCCACTGAACTAGGCTTTAACAAGCACCAACCTACAAGGAGGCACCAACCCTTAAGGTGACTCAAAACCAACTCAGCCACTTGATTTTTTTGATCACATTTATAACACTATGTTTCTCACACAATATATTATGATCACATTATTTATCTCTTCACATTTTTTAACTCTCTCAAACTACCTTCTAGCTTTCTTCGCTTAACTAGGTTTTTTCAAGATTGATTAGGTCATATGACCTTGATCTTCATATGCAAAAACACTATAAAATATTAATTACATATCATATACACTAATTTTATGGTATAAAATACCTTCTTATCTTAAACAATATATTATTTCATTTTCTTGTACTCTGCATGCCTAAATAGGCCTAAAACTGCAATGTATATATATATTTCCTTATTCATATGCCACTTAAACAGATACTCACCCTTAAGCTCTTAGGTTAGAAATGGAATAGGTCTTATGAAATCTTATAAAAATTATTAAAATGGATAGTGAGTCCCTTTTGGTCTATCATAACTCTATTAGACCTTATTTCACTTTTAGCTCTCATAGAGACCTAATTCTATTAGGTCTACTTTAGGATATGTTACACTTTGCCTTTATTGGAACACTTTAAAACTCCAAAAATGGTAGTAAAATATCATATAATAATAAAATATACCCCAAATAATGTCTCTTAGTCTCAACAAGACATTTTAAAATAAATCATTAATTGAAACCCCTCATTAGTACTCAATCCTATTAGGCTTGTGTACACCAAAAATCTATCTTTCAATACTAAAGCTCAAACTCATTTAATCCACTTAGAAATGATAAAAAAAGTGCATATATATAGTCTATATGATCTTAGAGTCATCAATATATGCTTTAAATAATTCAAATTAGGGCAAAAGGGCTTAAACTCATCTCTTTAGTATGCTCACTCAAAACTGCCAGGACTGTCAAAAGCTAATCATGAAACTACTTAACATTAAAAACTTAAAAGAAAACTTTAAATGATTATAAATACATTAAAAATATTATATAATATATTATAAACAACCTTAATCATAAAAACCATAAGCTTTAATATCAAACATTGGTCTTGCAGACCAATCTTCTAACCTTATCTCACACAGTCTTTCATGAACCAAACAAGCCATTTTGACTTCAAATTTTTGAAATCTTACACTAAATTAAAATATTTAAAAAATAATTAATATTAATTTTAAGTTATAAATAAAAACACCATATATGTCTCAAACTCATCACTGCAACTTGCTTACCCAAAATTGCCAGTTTATTTTAAAGCAAAATCATGGTGATATTGACCTTAAACACCTGTATGACCAATTTAAAAGAATTTAAATGCATGAAAATTATCCTATGACATATCAATACCATCATTAAATACACACATCATATGGTCTAGTGGCAACTATTGGTCTTATAGACCAATTTGTTAACCTCACTACACATAGTCCTCATTGAGCCAGACAAGCCATTTTAGCTTCATCATTTTCACCATTATACCTAAATTAAATATTTATACTAATAATTAATAGGACATATCAGTCTCATAAAACATCTCCATACACTTGGTTTTATCACTCTATCATGGTAACACATTCATATTCATCTTATCATTGCTGCCTAGGTTTCGAACTGTTTGCACCATTAAGCATGTTAGCGACTAGCTAACTTGGATGACCGGTTTTAAAAAATTAAAGATTAAAACCTATCAAAAAACCTTCATGGAAATGAAACATGAGTATTTACCTTTTTCCTCCATCTGTTTTATTACTAAGTCTAATATAACTTTTGACTTCTATAACAACTTCTTCAGAAATAAGCTTATAACTCATCATTTTCTCTCTCCTCTATCTAACTAATACCACCTAGAAGTAATTGGGAGATTCAAATATAATATACAATAGATTATCTAATCAATTAAATCCATATTAATAACTTCTTATTAACATCTTCAACATCAGGTCCTTATAAGGGTTCTAAGAGGTTTTAAACCTATTTCTACTCTTAACGATTGTTAATAAAACATAGCCCCTTAATCCAAAAAATAATGCTTTGAATTTTGAGATAAGACCCTTATCCATATAACATGAACTACTTATGTTCCCATGAATTTTTTTGATGAGCTAATGATCACAATAAAATCCTTCTCGGGTTGAGAACCCTTCATTCTGAGCACTCGAGAGACCTCTAAACAACTTTTCATGCCTTATCCTTCATAATATGACCTCAAAATACATGAACATAATTAAAAAACATAAATAACCTATGAAAATTCTTAAATAAGCTAAAACACTCTAAAATTTGATCATGACCCCTCATTAGGCCACATTCTCTCTCTTTGCTCTCTAGACCTTGACCTACAAACCACATTATGTCTTAAAAATGACCTTCATGCCTCTTTCCATGCACTCTCCACCTCAATCATATACTAATAAAAATATCTCATGATTAAGCATTTACATACATCCTTCACATGCCTTGACAACAAATCATGTTACCTTATTAGGATAGGCAAGGTCTAGAAGTGGTCTAGGTGCAGACTTGGTCTAAAGGTTCTACGCCTATAGGCTCACCCTAAGAATATTATGAGTGATCTAATGCCTCACATGCATGATTAAGAAACCTCATACAAAATATCATGTCTTTGTGCATCCATATTATCAACTCACCATTATCATACCTTCTCACAAGGTCTAGATTAGGCTTCTTAAGACACCTTATACTCAAACATGCTTACCTCAATGATATCAAACAAGAACACTCTTAAGACATAACTCTCACACCACTAAAACAATATATTTTTGATCAAAATTCTCTCATGACCTCATGTAGACCTATATCCTTATAACCATGATTTAATGCTCACTTGACCATCATATCTCTTTGTGATAACACTAAAAACTTCAAGTTGACTTGAACCTTGACATCAACCAATAGAAGAGACATTAGTTGCCTTAAAATTATATCTTGCCTTCAAATTATCTCTTACCTTAAAATTATCTTTTGTCACATGGCTTCCTTATCATATCAATCACACAAGCTCATACCTCAAAGACCACTCATTATGCATCTTTACCAGATGTATCTTGACATAAATGACATCAACCCTAACATCAATGCTAATAATTCTCAATAATGTCATAATTCACCCTTGCACTAGATTGGGGACATACTTATATTATATCTCCCTCTTTAAATCTACAAGGTTAGCTCCAATGCTTCATAAGGAAGCATCTTTACCAATTCAAAATACCAAGGGGTAACATAGTTGCATTGACACAAATATGTACTCCATTGCTCTCTTTCTTTTCATGTATTTTAATTATGTTAATTTTTAGATTATATGCATTGATTTATACTATAAAATGCTCTTGGTTACAAGCTATACACTAGAAAAATAATCAAAGTGGCTCAAGCAAAGGCAAGGTGTGGTCTATACACCCAAGTATGCATTTCTTTCCTTCAACCTAATAATTTCATCCTTCAACATTACTAGATTAAAGGTGGGGTAGATGTAGATAATAAAATATGATTTATATAACATTATAGTTTTGTATACTTGACAAATACCTATCGAGGCTCTACCTTTTAGTTATATACCTATTTATTGTCGAAAGGCTCACATTCACCATATCATTGTGCCTAGTTACTTATCTTATGGTCCAACCTTATAATTTGGGATGACCTATATCTCCTACACTATATAAAAAGCCTAAAACATGATATATATCATTTAATGTTAATTTCAGATCCTCATCAACTTCCTATTCTACCAAACACTTGCATCCCACAAAGAGACACTTACATCGACACAAGTTTCTAGATTCTTATCAACTATCTAGTTACGAAAAATCATATAATTTATAAATATTTCAAATCCTAGGGATTGGCCCATTAGTTTTATTTATCTATTTTGTTATATATTTTGAAAAGGTGTAATATAAATATAAATTTAAGCATACACATTATTCATCTAGTAAATACCAAGTAAACACCTATTTAAGCTCACTCAATTGATTTCAAAACTAAGGTATCTTGTTTTATTCCTCCCTATTTCCATATGAATCATAAGAGTAGTCATATCACAAGTCTATAACACTTAAAAAATAACCCATGAGACATATTTGTCGAGTTATAAGCTAGATCATTGTATGCATTTACATATAGTATATTGCACCCTTATGCACACATAAGCCTACACCTAGGGGATAACTACATATGTTTGAGGCCCTCTTTAGAGAATTGGTTATGTAAGTAGTGTTCATTAATAAAGGGGTCCTTCAGGTTAGGTCTGCTAGTGTATGTTTTTTCCCACTATGTGGTTTTACCTACATAGTTTATTAGCTTACTTATGTTAATAATAGGTCATTAGGGGAAATGTAATTTAAGTTATTTTTTAATTATGAGTTGAGTTAATTACCTTTTTGGGTGACCTAATTATTCACTATATAATGTACCTTCCTATGTACATTTTAACGAATGTTCATTAGTGCAATTTTTTGTTGTGAAGACAAGCTTCTTTTATTTGTGAGTTGTTCTTCAGATTTTATGACTCCAAGAGATTCATCCTCATTTATTTGACCGTATCCAATTAATCCTGATTGTATCCCACTCTGACATGGTATCATAACTATGTTGGTAGATGAGTCCTTCAATTATGTTATGAGATCTTGCATTATTGTTAGTTTAATATTTTTATTGATTTTAGTTTTCTAGGTTTTGGTGGGGTTTCTCATCAACCCATGCAAATATACATACTTGAAGTCTCTAAGTGAAAAGCGGGAACACATAAAATAGGTCTTGGCCCCTAGTCATGTGGGAGTTAATCCCTTTGTCACTTCCAACCCAAAATTACTTAGCTTTTATTTTAAAAGGGCATAAGTTTTTTTGGGAATGTTGATTCCAAAAAAATTTCAAACAAACATTTTCCTACCCGATTTTTTTAAAAACTTACAGTGGAGACTTCCCTTTCCATCCAAAAATTAAAAGTGCATAACTCTAACCTGTTGCTCATTTTGAAGTGTCATTTTTTTAATTGCTTTTTTTTTGAGATCTATGTACTGGTAATATTCTCATGCCTTGTAAATTTAAACCTATATGGAATCAGGGGGTTGTAATTTCTTAGTCTATTAGTGTACACAGTTCAATATATACTTTCTTTCTACACCATGGATCTAATTTATGTTCTGATTCTTACATCATTCAATTATCACGAGCACAAAGTCAAAGTGAAAATACTCTTCAAGATTAAATTCTTACACCATATCATTATGGGTATAGAAAAATAATTGACATTTGAGGTAGATAAGGTGAAGTGGTGCAATAAAAGTGATGAATCCTATGGTCTTCTAATGCTCATCTATGTCTCCTAACCTGTTCTTTTTATATTAAATCTGTCATTACTCCTAATGAAGTCTGGTCTATATTAGAAAAACACTTTGGGAAGCATAACATAGTTAAAGGCCATGAATTAGAGTACGAGATCATCAATTTAAGCCTAGGTGATTTTGATACGATACAAGAATTATTTACAAAGTTCAAATCACTCAAGTTGCATTTGAAACTATATGACATTGACAAAAATGATGATCAATTGATTATTTCCATCCTTGCCAAGTTGGGATATGACTATTCTATCTTTGTTTCTACCTTCCACACCACCAAGCATGCCCTTGGAGCTATATGGACCATGTTGTCTTTGGATGACTTTGTTGCTGACTTGACTCGAGAGCAAGACAAGCTCATTCAAATGGGTATATTAAAGTCTTGTAAATCACATGCCTTGATTGTGAGTTATGACAAATAAAAGGCTTTTGGTAGCAAGGAGAATAAATAAAATAAAAAGGACCCAGAGCAAAGAAAGGGTTAGAAATTTGATGCTAAGTCCAAAGAATCAAAAGAGTCATCCTCTTTAAAGGGGAAACCTAAGAAAGAGTGACTCACATGTAGCTATTTTGAAAAAAATTTGGGCATGATGAATCCAAATGCATGAAGAAGCCTATTAATAAACTAAGCTTATTGAGAAACACAACATTAGTGTCCCCAAGTATTCCAATCAGAGTTCATTAAAACAAGAGTGTTTAAAGGCCAAAGATAGTAAGAAGGGAAAAGATAAGGCAAAGTAATTATTATAGTTATGTCCCAACATTCCACATGGGTTATTGATTTTGGTGCATTGCACCATGTGGCTTCATCACTGGTCATGTTCTCATCCTTGGAGCCTTGTTCTATGCCTTCCATCTTATTGGATGATGATACTTTCATAGAAGTTAGTGGGAGTGGATCTATTAAAGTGAATGATGAGACATTTCATGATGTTCTATGTGTTCCCACTTTATCCACCATTCTGCTATCTATTTATTAGATAACTCACATTGGTTCAGGCAAGATAGTTGAGTTCACACCTGGTTATTAGGGAAGCATATAGTGAATCCATTTTTGCATTTGGGAAAGTAGATCATCGATCATGATTATAATTTCTCACATTTTAATTGTCTATACACTTAAAATTGTTCACCTCCCAAACATCATTAATTTTGCTTATTATCTAATTCTTCATTTATTAACATACCCCTATCCACCTTTTAAATTAACTAATTCATTAATTAAACCCCCTTAATCACATAATTATTCCACTTATCTAATATTACAATCTTTAATTCCTTAATACCCACCCCACTTTATAAATTTTAAGAGTCTCTTACGTGAAATATCTCATAATGGCTAAGAAAATAAAAAGACTCCAAAAGAAAGTCTAAAGATTTATGATCTCCATAACTTTCTATTTTTCTAGATATCTCCACCACCTATTTCAAATTTGGGATATAATTTGATCAAACAATGGACCTTCCCTCTCTTCTCCATATATAATTCCATGCCACCCCACTAGGCAAATCATCATAATTATTATGTTAAATCTTCCATGCCCAATTAGTTCTTATCAAGCTATCATAGTCTCCATTATTGCTGTAAAATTTTTGAGTCTGTATCAAGTGATCCATATGTCAATTGGGCACATTGTTCATCTTGGAGGTAGATTGAGATAAAAAATTAAGGTACCATTTGATTTATGTCAATTTTTATTTGTTGTTCTTTCTATCTACCTTTCCTAATCATGTGGACCTAGTTCAATTTGGAATTGATCTGCATGTTTATCTTGGGTATTGCATTTCAAAATTTGATTTTAAAATTTATATTGATTGCATTTGGAAACCACAGTGAGAGTCCTCCTCTTGTGCTAAAATTATTGTATCTTGAGAGTGATTATTCAAGATTGTATGTCAAATTGAAGCAAGATTTGTGGCTCAACATTTCAAATTTCTTGTTTACAACCATCTTCAGGTTCTATTTCTTACAAATGTGTGTGTGTGTGTGTGTTTTTCTTTCTTATTCTAACATAAAATTACCTATATGGTTCCTTATTTTTGTCATTACATTATAGTTGTCTTGTATATACTCTTAACATTTTTTATATTTTAGAATTTTATATATAGTTAATAGTATATATATTTTTGTTTTCAATTTGGTAATTCATACTATGATCAACTTGTTGCCAAGTCATAACTTACAATATATGATTCTATAAAAGTCTTAAACCCATTTAGACCTCCAACTTATTTACCAACAAATCACAGTACTTTATGAAGTTTTGTCAAGCATTTAATGTCCCCTTGTCTTCTTTCACATTTTGCATATACATTTATCGAGGCATGTTTGAAAAGAATCTAATGTTGGGGTTAGTTTTCACATTATGTGAATTTGAGTATTTACATAGTGGTAAATAGTAATTGGTTAATTTATCAAGAGGTAAATATTAGTTATAGGGTGGTTATAAATGTATGGTTAATACAATAAGTTAGAATATTATATTTTTGTGATATATTGTTATTTGTTATAACAATATATTGTAATAGGTTTGCTTAATTAGTGGGTTTTGAGTGTGAGAGAACATTAGAGAAATTATAGGATGCTATTCCTATATAGTTTGATTATGTTTCAAATGAATTAATTCAGAGAGAGCATGAAATAATATATTATACAATATTTGAAATTATTCTCAGTTTCCCTATGTACATTTCCATTATTCATTAATGTCATCTACTTAATCTTCCACAAAATTTGATAAACCTTTTCATTTTGTATCAGAGTAGCTTAGACTTACGCTTGTGATGGAGTAGAAAATCCTTTACCGATCATGGATCTCAAAGTTCTTCCTCAATTGAAAGCTATAAGCACATACTTTTGTCAAGTGATCAATCCCAAAATAATTGAATAAAGAAGCATGGAATCTTCTGGCATCATGTATAGTTGTGAGTCTTAAAATCAAACCTTATTTACCATTTTTACTACATCATATTTGTGCTCATGTCTATAAATTAATTTTGCCATGTCTAGAGAATGCCTTTTTTGTTGAAATTTCATGCATATATTGGACATAATTATATAATAACCATAGTCCATACATAGACATATAGATGCCTTCATCTCGGTCACCATAGCCATTGAAATAAGATGTCAAACCTGAATCATTTTCACATAATATCTAGAAAATCTATCTCATTTTTCAAATGCATTTGCATTTGTCTATTTTGCATCAACAATCACTACATATTTGGTTATTTTGAATAGACATGAGTACAAATCTGAGCCTTTTAATATGAGTTTATGAAATTTATGGAGGTTTAAAGTCATTCAAGAGGTACTGGTTAGTTATGTTATTTCCTTGTATAGTGGAAAATATTACCTTCTCTATCAAACCCTTAGGAGAAAATATTCCATTGGTCCCTCAAGATCTACAACTATCATTGGATGTAAGCTAGGGGAAGATCATGCAAATATTTGAAGAGAGAACCATTGGAAAGGTTGCACTCCACATGTTTCTACCAATATTTACAAATCTGACACTCGACAGCTTCTGTGAGATCTAATAGGAATGACTATAATAATAATCTCAATGTAAGCTCTTTCCATGAGATATTTGGTGAAGATTTATTATAGATCAGTTTAGGTGCCCTTGTCTTGGTCCACCTAAGCTCTCTTCTATAATCTAGGTAGTAATCTAAGTGGCATTAACAAGTAAAGATGGAAATCATGAAACAAAATATGTGACTTAGGTATTTAGGTTTATATTTAGTTTTTTATTTATGAATTGTGGTTTTTTTTTAGGTATGGGTTATTGTTATAAATTGAGTCAATTTAAAAAAATAATTGGGATAAGTTATAGTTGTGTCATTTTATTGGTTATTAGCATTTATATAATTTTTAATTATTTAAATGTTGATTTAAAATATTAGTGTGAGTTATTTGGTCATTTTCAAAAATGTTTGAAAAAGTCATTATTGTCATAATGAGTCAAATGTTAGTAGTTAATAGAGTTAAGTCAAAAAATTAATTATTGTCAAAAGTAAAAATTCAAAAGTTTCAAAGTTTTTTATTGGTTTCATTGTCAAAAATTTGTCATTTTTTCAAGATTCAAAAGTCATCAAAAAGAGTTATGTCAAAAAAGTCAAATTTATTTAGGCTTAGACTCATAGATGCATTTTTACTTATACATGATGTTCACATTATGGGGGGGATTATCCTTGGAAAATTCATACACCTGAGCTACATCGACATACCATCTAAGTAAAGAGCTTTACATATTGGATGTTAGAGGATACATGAAGGAAGGAGGTCTTTCAATGACCTCTCATCAGTCACCAATGAGAGGGCTACACCAATGATGTGGTGACATTTTGTGGTGTGTTATTTTTAGTTTTTTTAGTGTGGTAGTTACATTTTTATTTTTGCTATGTGTGGAAAATAAGGATAGTTGTACCTATTCACTTGTGATATTTACATGTAACCCTTTTACATATTTACATTGGAGAATATTGATCTAAAGAGCATTGTAGCAATTATGATGAAAGGTTAGTGGTAAACCTAAGAAAACCATTCTATAAGGTTAGTGGTGAACTCGAGAAAACCATTTTGTAAGGTTATTGGTGAACCTGTGAAAACCATTTTGGAAGGTTATTGGTGAACTTGGAAAACCAATTATAGATGAGTGTGAATAAAAAGATGTGCAATGACACATGTATGCAGAGAAGATCATGAGCACACAGAGGTGTAGCATGCTATAATAAAAAAATGAGATATATTGTATGATGTAAAAACTATGGGGGGGAATGTTAGGGTTAGTTTTCACATTATGTGAATTTAAGTATTTATGGAGTGGTAAATAGTCACTGGTTAATTTATTGAGAGGTAAATATTAGTTATATGGTGGTTATAACTATATGGTTAATATGATAAGTTAGAATATTATATTTTTGTGATATATTGTCATTTTTAGTTGTTGATCATGAAAAAATCATTATTTAGTTAATTAAATATTACCTTTTCAATTATGATTTTTGCTCATTTTGTGTCATTGAAAGTGTCAACACAACAAAATAACAAAGAATATAGGGGCATTTTTTTTTAACTTGCAAGTTGCCTATTGAATATTGAGGATCAAAACTACTAATGTTGTTTTTTACATGACCATTTATCAAAGAACATAATCCAAAAATACTAACATCATTTATTTTAGATCATCCCTCAAAGTCAACAATTGAAATTGCTAAAAGGTAAAAAATACTAATTGTATACAAGTGAAAATGAAGCTGATCTACAAATCAATCCTAACTTAGAGAAGATAAATTAGCTAACTATACTACTAGAAATATTTAGAGAAGTGGGGTTATGACCAATATGGATATGATAAACCAAACTAATGGATACCTTACTATATAATATGGCTATAGAGGGTTTTGTTGCTCTAAGAATCTAAACATAACTACTAGTGTTTGACAGGGGGTACATAGGGTACTTAATCAAACCATTAGGAGGCTAGAATTATCAAGTCTTTCATGGGCTATAGGAGATCTATAATGGCTATCTGGTTCGCTGGCTTGTACCAAGATATAGATAGACTTGTAAACTAGGTTAGGGCTAATGCGATCAAGCACATAAAGGATGCAGGTATTTATAGTGGGTATAACCACAATAAAGCAGGTAGATAAGACTAAATAACTAATTACATACAAATTATGGAAATACAAAATCTTGAATAAAGAGAGCTAACAGGTAATGTGTAAAATTAGAAGTAAAGAAACTTTTAGGCCAAATGAAAGAAATTTTAAGAAATAAAGCTGTTTTCAATCAAGGGTTAAAGAGTATGCCTGATCTAGGTTTAAGCTATCTCTTTACTTTCAACACTATTGTTCTCTAACAATGCAATTTTCTAGTTTAGCAAGAGAGTGGATTATTTATGCAAATTATACAAACTATTTTGAGCATATAGGATCCTAATATGTAATGAGAATACATTTCCAATGTAATAATGATATATAATGGATGATATCTCAAGAAATAAAGATATTATTAACCATATACAAATGCATAAACTTCATAAACTATCCTAGACAATGCCCTAAACAAGATAAATAACTAAAACAATCAAACCCTAACATATATACGACTAAAAATAAACAATCATTTCAATTTGAATAGTAAAGTGACCTCATATCAAAATCAAAAGGATTGTGTATAATCTATACCAACTAATTATCCAAGCTTAAAATTAAGAGAGGAAGAGGATCAGGCTGTGTGTGATTTGAGTCCAAACATTGAGCCAAAAGCTATGGAAGAGGTGAAGGAGAAGCTACCACTCTATGAGAGATCCAATGTGAGGAGTAAAATAATAAGTGAAATAGAGTTTTAAGGGATAAAGGAGAAACCCACAAGCTTCAATAACACTATAGAGTCAGTGTGAATCACTGAGACAAGCTACAATATGGTAGGGCATCCCCTATCACAATAAAAGCTGAGTGTGCCAAGCAAGGACCAAGAGAGATTAAAAAATGTAGCCAAGATTTGAGTGTGATGATCAAGTAGGAATATCAGAGAAAAAATTTAGGAGAGAGTCAATAGAGAGGCTCAAATGAATCATAAAAAGGCATATATCTCAACCTTAATTTGCCAAAAGACCAAAAACTAGCCATTTCTAGCTATTTGGGCCCAAACAGGGACCTTTTTTGCACATTTTACCTAGGCCACAGCCTAGGCTATGGATTTTGTGAAGGAAATGTGTGGCCTAGGCCATGGGTTTCCTCCCTAAGCTATAGCTTGGGTCAAAAGGCCACCCAGGGCAGTCAACAGGTCTTTAGAATGGCCTCAAGAGGTGCTTGGAGAGACTATCTTATGCATGAAAGGTCCAAGATGTGCTAAGGATGTATAGGGGATGAGAATATGATAAAAGAAAGGTACAAGTGAATGGTGAATGTCTCTAAGTGGGATAACCAAGGTTGGTAGTCTGCATGTGAATCAATGTGTAATCGTAGGGAGGAGTAGGGTCATGAGAAGTATGATTACATATACCCTTGAAGTACAATCAGCTAATGTTTGAATGAATAAGGAGTGTTATGAAGTACCTAAAATCCACACAAAATCAAAGCAAATAAAGAATTGACAAGATACAAGATAACATTACCTTCACTTACCAGATAAGGATGATGGTGGAAGAAGTCGATGGTGTGATCCATGGGTAATCCATATAGATCCATGGCATGGTTGGAGGATGCAGGGGTAGAGATATATGTGGGATAAGAGAAGATATAAGGTCCATAGGGGTTGTACCATCATCAATGGAGATAGATTATATGGATGCAAGATAGATGGGTACAACCTAAGCTAGTTAGGTTGAGCATGGTGGGCAGATGAGATAAAGTGAGGGGGCCAACAATGGAAAGAGGCAACCATGATGAGGACCACCACTACGTGACCTATGGAAGGGCCATAGAGGCCACCTACATGACTAGGTAAGTATATTTTATAGATAACACTTTATCTTTATACTCATATTTAATGAGAGCCAATATGTAACTAACATATATGCTCTATGTGTGTGCATGTAAGAGACTAGCCTATATAGACTGGAACCTAGGTGGATCTAATACTAAAGGAATTATTCCCTGATGTGGTGGTGACACCACTTATGGAGTGGGTGCCATATTTACCAATGGGGGTAGAGCCACATACTTACTTTTGGCAGGTGGGTGCACGAGCCTCACTCAAGTTGGAGAGAACATGGCACAAGATACCATGTCTAGAGGTAGAGTCAACATATCATGAAGTAGTCATGACCCAACACAATACAAATGCAACACAATATAATATAGCCATAATATGATCTAAGGAATGATTGGCTAGATTGGAGGTTGATATTGATTAGCTATAAGTTGAGCTATCTTGAGAGCAAACTAGAGAAGTTGAGGCACTTGGAGAGAGGGCAGACCCATTGACTACCTTGGAAGAGACAGTGGCTTGATTGGTCAAGTGGAAAAGATCAAGATGTCCACATAGAGTAGGGATACCATAGATATATCTCAATCATAGGTTGATTAGGATAGTATCACATATGTAGCCATGTATGTGGTAGTTTTGGGGACTATGAGCCTAGGCTTAGAGGAAGCCATGTGATGTACCTAGAAAAACACATGTATTATTTATGATATATATACATTTGTTTCTCATTATTAGCACATGTTGTATGTTATTTTGTGTGTGATGTGTATGATTCATCTGATAAATACTACTAAATACATGTGATTAGATAGTACAAACTACTAATAAAGAACCCACATGCACACACACACGCACACACGCACGCACTCACACACACACACACACACACACACACACACACACACACACACACACACACACACACACACACACAAGTGGCATTGAGGTTAATGGTGCGAGAAGAGAGGAAAGGTTCATCCTACCACCAGAGGTGACTTTCTTGGAGGGCTACATAGGCCCTAGACATGAAATGTCTTAAGGTGAAACCCACTGATTAAGTACTGTAGGTGATCACCTTCGAGGGTTGAGAGATGATAAGCCCCATTATTTAGAGAGGTAATGATAATGAAGGGACCAAACCAATTATGCACAAGTTTTCCCTTCTTATAGTGCTCCTTTTTAAAAATGAAGACTGTATCACATACCTTGAATGGATACGAGCATACTAATTTATCAAATTGGTGGTGTTGATGGCATTGATAAGCATGGTTATGCTTAATGACGTCAATGCATCACTCATTTAGCTGCTCCAGTTTAGTGAGATGAGCAACACATTCTTCCTCATCAGAGAGAGATCTAAATGTTTTAACCCACAATCAAGGGATTAAGACCTCTAAGGGAAGAACAAACTTAGACCCATACATAAGCGAGTATGGGGTTACCCTCATGGCCATCTAAAAGCTAGTCTGATAGGTCCAAAGGGTAAGATAGAGCATGAAATGCCTATCCTACTTAGAATGGGAAATGGTACATATAAGCATATTATTTAAACTTTTATTTGAAGATTCAACTTGCCCATTTCCCTAGGGGTAATGGGTAGAGGGGAAGTGAAACTTAAACTTGAAGCATTTAACAAGTTCATGCATCTTAGGGATTTAAAATCCCAAGAAATCATCAGCCATGATCATAGTGGGAGCCCCAAACTGACATATAAGCTAGTTTAGGATAGACTTGGTGATGGTCTTTCCACACATGCTACTAAGAGGCATAGCCTTAAACCACTTCATGAAATATTCAGTGGTAGTGATGAACCAACTATGGCCATAAGAAGAGGTGGGTTTGAACTCACCAAAAAATTCAAGAGCCCAAATTGAGAAGGGCTAAGGGGTTAAAATAGAATTTAAGAGGCCTATATGG
The DNA here is from genome assembly GCA_037957365.1 of Torreya grandis. Taxonomy (NCBI): domain Eukaryota; kingdom Viridiplantae; phylum Streptophyta; class Pinopsida; order Cupressales; family Taxaceae; genus Torreya; species Torreya grandis. The sequence goes on along the minus strand of JARHVA010003530.1, from coordinate 930,774 downwards.
GAATTGATGGCATCCCTGGTACTTGGCACATCTTACACTTCTTGGCATATTAGATGTCATCCTTAAAAAGAGTGGGGCAATAGTATACCATCCTAATAATATGCTATATGGTGGCTTGCCCTCCTGAGTGGCCACCACAAATACTCCCTTGAGACTCCTCTAATGTGAGAGGAGTATCCTCAAGGGTGAGGCATTGCATCAACACACCATCTAGACCCCTATTAAACAAGATACCACCTATGATAACATAGTGAATGGCAAAATTATGGATCTAATAACATTATTATGAAGGAGCATCAATGGGATAAGATTGAGTCTCAAGGTAATGGACCATATTTTGATACCAATCACACTCAGAGACCTCAATCTAGTCGACCATCTCATTAGGAAAGACATCATCAACCAATTCTATGTTTGGATTGGGTAGTGGGCACTTAACAAGTTGATAAGCTATAGCCAAACCCTTGGTGGGATTTTGGTTAGAAGTGAAGAGGTTAAACTCTTAAAGAAACATGATCTACCTCGCAGTCCTACCAATAAGGTGTGTCTTGCCAAGTAAGTAGTGGAGTGGATCAGATTGGACAATTACATTGGTGGTTTGGCCCAATATGTAATGTCTAAAGTTCTTCATATCAAAGATGAGGGAGAGGTACTATCATTCAAGAAGAGATTAATTAAGCTTAGGGCCAACTAGTGTGCAAAAGATGTAGTAAACAACTCTCTCTACCAGTGTCATACTTTTGATACAACATGCCCTTGATGGAAATATTAGTGACAGAGGTGTCCAAGATGAACTTGTGACCCTTAATAGGTACCATTAAGATGGGAGGATTATGCAAAATGTACTTCAATTCCTCAAAATCCACTTGGATTTAAGTAAACCAAAAAAATAAAGTGTTCTTTCATAAGAGATGTGTGAGGGGTATGGATTTATGAGCATATTCCTCAAGGAAAAATATAAGAAAGTTGAGCCTTATAAAAAAATACTCTAACTGAATGAGGTTGTGTCGGGGAGGCATCTCAAGTATCACCTTGATCTTCTCAAGATCTACCTCAACACCCCTTTAAAAAATGAGGAAGCTAATAAGCTTTCTAGGAAAAATGTCAAAAATGCACTTCTCAAGGTTAAGGCTGATGTGACACTCTATAAGACACTCAAAGATGATCCTAAGGTCTTGCACATGCTCATCCCTCTTGTGGAATTTACTAAGGAGGTCATTGACATAACACTAAACAATCTTGTGGATGAGGTCATGAAAAATGTGGGTCATAGTATGCTGATACATAGCCCTAACATTCTTTAGACTGAAAGGCATAATGGCATAACAAAAGGTACCCCATGGGATAATGAATGTCATCTTGTGTTATTATTTAGGTGCAATCTAAATTTGGTTGTACCTAGATAAATCATCTATGAGGGACATGATCTCAATGCCAATAATGGAGTCTATAATCTGGTCAATCAAAGGAGTGGGAAAATTATCCTTTGGACAAACCATATTGAGATCTCAAAAGTCAATGTAAATCCAAATCACTCCATTCTTCTTCAGAATAGGGATGATGTTGGAAACCCATTAGGGGTAGTTAATAGCTTGGATGAAACCAACTTAGATGAGCTTTTCAATCTCAGCCTTGACTAATTAGGAAACTTTAATTGTCATTGGTCATCACTTTTGGCAAAAAGGCCAGGTCCCATCATCCATAATGAGGTTATAGAAAACAATGTCAAGATTCATGCCCTTCATATTGATGTATTCCCAAGAGAATACATCCAAAAATTCATGTAAGAAGGTGATAAAGACATCCCATCCTCTAGAGCAAGGCTAACACTGATCTTGATGATCTTTGGGCTTGCTAAAGTGACAATGTTGACATCTATGAATCCTTCAATGTCTATAGCATTACCTACCTTGGAACACTCAGGCATGGGAGGGAGTGATTGATCTAACAACTTAGGTTCAACCACTAGGACATTTACTATGGGGATGCCATGGGTTGGGCCATCAGTGAGAGAGATATCCAAACCTAAATGATTAAGGGGATAATAGTTCTTATGACAAGCCTGCATGAGCTTGATATATGTTTTTCTCTCCATGAACATGTTATGTACCATAACATGAATTAAATAACACTTGATATTGAACTCAACTAATCAAGTAGTCTTAGCGGGAGATGCATTGAGAGATCCTATACTTTAATGAGAAAAACATGATGTGAGGGAAAGCTTAATGTCTAAGGAGACATCTTGAAAGAGGTATCCAAGAAGAGAAGAGATGGTCTAGAATCATAGAGCTGAAGAGGGAGCCAATCAGCATGTTTTAGACTCTAAAGGAATAAACACTAAGTGATACTCACTAGGATCATAATGTTCATCCTTGAGAAAATGAGACTCAGAAGGAGGGGGTGTTTGGGAATCTATAGAGCCCCATGAAGAGACAACTGAAGCCTCACATGAGGGATTTGTCTTTGCATAGAACAATGCTTAGGGATCTAAGCCTCAGCCTCCATGGTATGAACCCCACCTTCATACATGAACTGAACCATGCAAAACATGGCTGATGTGATGGCCTGCATGGTAGTGGTCCAAGGACAACTAAGAATCATGTTGTATGAAAGATCTAGTCTAACACACAAAACTCAATCTTGACCATCTTGGGGCCAAACTTGACCTAGATCTTCATGTTCTCCATCAGTGTAACTATGTTTTTATTGAAACTAACACAATTATGGCAAGAATTAGATAACTTCTTCTGACTGATACTAAGCTCATTGAACACACGTAGGGGCATGATATTTGACACACCTCCTTCATTAATGATGCATCTCTTAATATAATAATCATCAATTAAGGTTTCAATATAGAGAGGGAACTGATCCCTCTTTGTAAAATTGAAGCATCTGGTAAAGAGGTGGGGTCAAAAGATAGGATGGGAGAGCAAGGGTGCTTAGATGCATTAGAGTTAAACAAAACTTTAACATCATCCCATAGCAGACCCTCATGAGAGAGACTAAGCTCATCAAATATGAGTCCCCTTTGCTCAGGGTAAAGGTGAAGAAAGTCCCAAATGGAGATCCCAACTGAGAGGCTCTGTAATTCTTCTATGATGGAGTAAGGATGTTGTCTAGCCTAGGGAAGGATGTTATGCCAAAAGTCAAATCTAACTTTGGGGTTCCTTGGCCCCATAGGTTGGATAACATGCCCAACACCACTAGTCTCTCTAACAAGGTTGATGACCTGACCTAAGTGCATGTTGACAAAACACTCATACCTAGTAGAGGCTATGTCAATAGCAAAAATTACCCTATTACTCTCACACTTGGCTTTCCCTCTCGAGTCAGCTTGGGAAGAGGAATCAGAAGAGGTAAAAGAATAAGAAGGAGAATGAGGGGCCTTAGCCTTTTATTTCTTATTTTTATTCTTCTTCTCCTTATCATAGTTAGGTAGAGGCTCCTTAAACACATCCATCTTGCAGTTGGGTTTTATAAGTGGAAAAATCTAAGATGAAGGTGAGGCTTGTGCACTAGACTTTTGGATAGCACAATTGGCATCATCATGCACATTCATCTGATGGAAATTATAAAACTTGGTAGGGTCATAAGGAAACACCATCTATTATTTCATTGTGCTTGAATCATAAGTCTTATTTTTAGTTGGATTCTTTCTTAAAGCATTCACCTCATGGCTATCCTTCTTGTCTTTCTTCTTTGGAGGAGAATTAGGGAAACCATCACCAGTCATATTGTGGTTGTGATAACATGAAGAGGATGAATTTTAGGTTGGCACAAGCTATATGCTTGCACATACCTTAAATAATTCAATCTTTAAACACTCATTAATAACTTCATCATATGAGGTTGGCTCATGCTTGAGGACCTCAAGGTGAACCTCCTACCTTAATGCTCACATGAACATGCCATAAAGTTGATCATTTGAGAACAATTTTTTGTATGTATGGACAGATGAATGCCACCTAGGCATAAAATCAAAATTTGACCCACCCTTGGCCTATACCATGGAGGTTAGTGATTGGCTACTAAGTTTGAAAGGTTTGGAGATATCAAAGTACCTAGAGGAAGTCATCCAGAAGGAGCTAAAAACTAGAGAGAGAATCTAGAGGCATATTCTAAAACCTAAAAAGAGCTTTAGCTCATAGAGAATGAGGGAAGAGATTCAACATCATGACTTCATCTTGTTCCCAATCCATACATGCCATCATGAATGCTATAATATGCCTCATGGGATTGGAGTCTCAAGTCCCATTGAACTTAGGTAGTTTAGGGATAGGAGTAGGAATGGGAATGACACATACCCAAGGGGATATAGGATTCCTATGGATATCCTCATAGGCATAGTTGATATGAAGTTGGTGATGATCTCCAAGAGGGGGCTCATGATGGTGATGATGTTGCCTATGCCAATAAACATCATCATAACATTGATCACAGAGAGGATGATGCTGAGGTAGCTCCTGATATGGGAGATGCTTATACTAAAAATCATCTCTACCATGGGGTGGAGAATGACTGGGAGAAGGATACCACTCCCTATGGGGATGATAGGATGACATAGAATATTTTTGGAAATGATCATGGTGACCTAAGTCTCCATGATGTTGGTCACATGCCATCAAATTAGGTTAAACCTAAGGGTGCTAATGCTTGAGATTGGCATCCCATAGATCTTTGGTCTATAGGTGGCAATCAAAATTAGCACACTGATATAAAACTCTAAAGTATTTACTAGGAGGATGAGAGGACTCCTCATGGAAAATATGCCTCACTGAGTTATAATACCTATGACCCACAACATGGACATGAGAGGGTTCTTGCTATAGAGTCTTTTACTGAGAATGAGGTGGGGAACTCACACAAAAAATGTTCAAGGCACTCAAAATTAAATGGATGAGAGTGTTTTCTCTAGAAGAAACACTCTACCTACTCCTAGGGGAGAAGGGTGTACTTCATTCACCTAAAGGCATATACAATAATCATCAATGGTAACATATAGTTCATTAGGTCTCAATCATGCAAGGGGATCCTCATCACCTTGAATGGGTGAATGAGTCATGATATGAGGCCAATGGGAAACATCCTCAGATGAATGAAGCTTAGACTAGTGAAAAGATGATCGAGTCTATTGGTTATAGACTTTCCAATCTTGATCCATTTGGAACATGAGAGGGTCTAGATCACCATGTTGGGTTCAGGGAACCTCCTAGATCCTACATTGTCTATGGAATTTCATTAAAACCATGAATTCCTCATGAGTGAGCTTAGGGATAAGGCCCTAAGTCTAACAAGATTGGCATCTCAAGGGTGGGAGGATTACCATGGATGTAATGAAACAAGAGCAACATTGGAGACAATATAAAAGGAAAATAGATGGGGAAATAGTAGGGAGAATGACACAAAACCAAAACAAGAGAAAATAACCAAGGCGAGAGCTAAAACACAATTGAAAACAAAGCCTAACTGCTAATTAGGGAAATTGGATAAAAGAGATCTAAATGGGATAGAATTAGCATGAGAGCGTATGTGAGGTCTCACTAGGCATGATAGAATGTAGTTCTAAGAATTTGAATGGAACCACTAGTGTTTGGCAAAGGGGTACATAGTGTACTTAAACAAACCATTAGGAGGCTAGAAGCCTCAAGGCTTTTATGGGCTAAAAGAGATCTATAATGGCTATCCAATTTATAGGCTTGCACCAAGCTATATATAGACTTATAAACTAGGTTAGGGCTAACATGATCAAGTGCACAAAGGATGCTGGTATCTCTAGTAGGTATAACCATAGTAGAGCAAGTAGCTAAGATTAGACAACTGATTGCTTACAAATTGCAAAAATAATAATGTTGAATAAAGAGAGCTAACAAGTAATGTGTAAACTTAGAAGCAAAGACACTTTTAGGCCAAACAAAAGACATTTTAAATAATAAATACATTTTCAAGCAAGGGTTCAAGAACATGCCTAATCTAAGTTTTAACTATCTCTTTACTTTTAACACTATTGTTCTCTAACAATGCAATTTTGTAGTTTATCAAGAGAGTGGATTATTTATGCAAATTATATAAACTATTTTGAGCATGTAGGATCCTACTATTTAATGAGAAAACATTTCCAAAGAAATCATGATATATAATGGTCAATATTTCAAGCAAGGAAGATATTTTTAACCACATACAAATGCATAAACTTTAGAAACAATCCTAGATAATGCCTTAAACAAGATAAAATAGTAAAACAATCAAACCCTAGCATATATACTACTATAAATAAATAAGCATTTCACTTTGCATAGAAAAGTGCCCTCATATCAAACTCAAAAGGAATGTGTAGACTTTCTACGAATTGATTATCGAAGCTAGGAAGTAAGAGAGGAAAATGATTAGGCTATGTGTGAGTTGAGTCTAGACCAAGAGCCAAAAGCTCTGGAAGAGGTGAAGGAGAATCTACCACTCTTTGAGAGAGCCAATGCAAGGAACATAAGAACAAGTGCAATAGAGTCTTGAGGGAGCAAGGAGAAACCCACAAGCTCTAGGAACATTTTAGAGAGCAATGTGAATCACCAAGATAAGTTACAGTATGGTAAGTCATCTCCTATCATAATGAAAGTTGAGTGTGCCAAGCAAGAACCAAGAGAGATTCAAGAGGGAAACCAGGCTTTGAGTGTGATGATCAAGTGGGAAGATTGGAGAAAAAATGTAGGAGAGAGTCAAGAGAGAGGCTCAAATAAATGAGAAAAAAGGCACATGTCTCAACCCTAATCTACCAAAAGACTAAAAACTAGTTGTTTCATGCCATTTAGGCCCAAACAAGGACCTTTTTTACATGTTCTACCTAGGCTATAGCCTAGGCTATGGATTTTGTGAAGGAAACATGCATCCTAGGCCATAGGTTTCCTCCCTAAGCCATGGCCTAGGTCAAAATGCCACCCATAGTGGTCAACAGGTCTTTGGAAAGGCTCAAAGAGGTGCTTGGAGAGCCTGCTTGGTGCGTAAAAGGTCTAAGATGTGTTAAGGATATATAGGGGATGAGAATATGATGCAAAAAAGGTCCAAGTGAATGGAAAATGTCTCCAAGTAGGATAACCAAGGTTGATAGTCTGCATATGAGTTAATGTGTAATTATAGGGAGGAGTAGGGTCACAAGAAGTATGATTACAGGTTCCAATGCCTCTAGTTAAGTAACCATACAATAACCCTAGTTAGGTTTGATAGTAAAATAATAAAGTAAATCTAATTTGGTTCTCACTAAAGCTTATGGCATAAATGGGGGATAAACATAAACAATAAACATGCAAAGTAAAGCTCTACTCAAGTTAATGTAGAGGTAATCCTTAACAAGGAAATAAAATACATTCATTAGCCATTATTCATCCAAATATATATATTAAAATAGAAAATTAAGAATTAGGAATACTTACCTTGAAGATGAACCTATTGAGCCTCAACCTCTCCCTTGGCCAATGGTGCTTTATAATAGGTTATTGTGTATTGTTGAAGAAGCTAAGGATGGACAATGAATTATAGTCTAGCCAAAGACCTCCTAGTGATTCGAAAGATTTCACAAGACAAAGGGTATCCTCTAAGAAGCATGAAAACCTAAGCAATGACTCCTCAAGTAGAATGAAGGAAATGCATATAAAGAAGTGCAAATGAATGATTATCTCTATTGAAAATGGGGTGAAAAATATGTATATATAGCTTGATTTGTCCCTAAGTCCTTCCAAAAGTTTAGTTGACATAGTCAACTAGGTCGACCTTGTTAGTTATAAATTAGAGTCATTAGGTCTTAAATTTAGTCAACCTAGGTTAACTTAGTCTCGTAATGTGCACTATTTCCATAACTAGGTCGACACATTCGATTCCATTTAAAAATTGGTAAAAATGGGTTTTGGCTTAGGAAAGGGCTATATGAGGTGGTGAATTACTTAGAAAAGTGTGCAAGGGAGGTATCGAAGATCAAGGAAATATATAGGGTGTATAGATTGCTTTGGACAAGCCCTAAGGATACAAAACTAAAGAAAGAAAACAAATAAATGCAAGGAAGTCAAAATAACTTAAAGATGTTTAGACATGATGTACTTGGAAATTTAGTAAGTTATGGTAATAATTATTATGTTATGACAAAAATGACCAAGCCAAAGTTAGAGTAAATCAAGTAACTAAAAATCCAAGGCTACTAAATGATCAAAAATCTCAAACAAAAACTGTTCTTTAGATAAGAAAAGTGACAAACTGAATCAAACCAAGAACATATAAAAGTAATGTGATAATTCTAACATCAATGTTTTAAAGGAGTAATAAACCAAACATTAGACAAAGATGGAAAAGAAACATAAAATACGACAACATTTATGAGTGAGAAGTAATAATCCAAACTCAATCATCAATGAAAAAAGTACATGAATTAAAACCAATATTGGTAAGTGAGAAGTAACAATCCAAACTCACTCAACAATGAAAAAAGTACAAAAATAGAGAAATAGATGTAGTTGTCCACAAAAAAGAATGATAAGTGATTTTTAAAAATTTAAATACAATTAAGGAAATCCTAGAAATGCAAAATAATGGTGTAAATAAAACAATCCATAGTCACTCAAGCATACTATAATGTTTTAAATATGGATAAAACCAAAATAAAATAATTCTAACATGTTTTAAGATGTGAAGAATAATGAATATAGAAGTGGGGAAACATATTTAGAATTAAACTTGCCTATTATAGGGAGAATGAAATGGGTGGTGGGGGAAATGTAGGCAAAATCAAGGTAGAGAAACTATTTATTGAAGTCAAGACACTAAATTTAAGTTTGTCAAAACAAGAGGAATTTCACCATTAAGGACTCCGAATAACTTTTCATAACCACACAAATCTTGGGTTATCTAATGAAGTATGAGTATATTCCCATGAAGGCTATATGTATGAAAATTAAAATTGACCTACCTTCCCACAACGTGTTTCTTGTTCTTCAGGACCCCTTATAGAGTCATCAATTTACTATGAAGATTGAGTACTTGTGTCATAAAGTAGTAGCACTATAGATAATTTTGAATTCCCCTATCCCAATCTATTGGCTTATAACATCCCAATGGACCTTAGCTCTATTATGAGGCTAGTTGTGGAGTTTGAGCTTTGACTAGGAATAGGATAAGTGCTATGGAATCATGTCTTTTATTATGATTTTGACTTTTGGATTTTGATTTTTTCCTTTTGATCATTGGCTTTTGTTTAAATGATTTGGATTTTAACTTTCTTGATGGATTTTTATATTCCTCCTCCACACAGATTTAGAGAACTAAACATGGGTGATAAAATTGATTATAATTTGAAAATTTTAAACTTGGTTGCTAAGAAATATGACTTAGAGAACATGGTGTATTAGAGTCATGTTTATTCATATGAAATGAAATTGTTATCTTGACTTGACCTTGTTTTATCCAAAATGGAATGAAATTAAGGGAGACAAAGGGAAATGACCATGAAATGATTTGATGAAACCCAAATAAAAAAATATGTCAATGTGAAAGGGATATAATGATAGGTAAACATGATTCAATACCATAAGATTGTATGTAATTGTAGGGAAACATGCTAACATATTTTATTGTACAAGTTTTATCCAAAAAAGAAACAAAAACCAAGGTTGAGAATATGGAATCATAAACTTTTAACCATTTATTAACATTATAAAAATAACACTTGATTTGATAAAAGGTTTGAAAGAATATGTAGATTTTATGAGGAGAACCTAGTCTTATCCATGGTCTTATACTGCAACTCATAAAAGAAAGAGGAAAATGAAAATAATAATGTTGTAGAATAACAAAATTATGATCAAAAGGAAAACAAATTTAAAATGAATGTATGAAAGAAAATATATTCATGAGGAAAACTGGGTTCTATCCATGGTATTACAATGTAACTCATGAATTACATGAAAGTAATAAATAAAAACCAAAGGAATGAAGAAGGGGACTAAGGTTTGTGTATAAAATAGATTGCTAAAAAGGATAAATTATTGGAGAAGTCATGAGAGAAGTGTTAGTATATACACTATATAGAATTTATGAAAAAATGATAATATTTAAGCAAAATGTTTCTCTAAAAATTATGCATTGGTGGGTTCTTTGAAAACATGGCCTTCATTAGTTTGTAGACAATAATTACTAGGACTGAGAATGTCCTTTACTGGATAAGGGACCCATCATTTTTAGGAATATTTTACTTCTTTTTCATGTGTATAATCTAATTTGAGGACTAAATCACCAACTTTAAATGTTCATACTTTGACCTTTTTATTATGTTTTTCAATAATGTGAACCTTGTATTGGTAATTATGTTGTAAAGCAAGCAATTAATGTTCATCATGAAAGTCTGAAGCATGAAGATGTGATTCACATAATAATTCATTGAGAACGATATCATGAAGAGATATACATAAATAAGAGAGTTCAACTTCTAATGGTAAATCTGATTCAAAACTGTATAGAGTGAAAATAATGTTACCCTAGTGGAATTACATATGCTAGTATGGTAAAACCAAAGTGTAGGATATAAATAAAGGTGCTAATCAATTTGAGTTTCTTGAATATTATTTTGTAAGATTTTATTTAGAATTTTATTAGTAGCCTCTACTTGGCCATTACATTGATTATGGTAAGGTGTGAAAAATTTGTGGGAAATTTTAAATTTGGCACATGATTGTTTCATGTCATTTTTTTTAAAATTATCACCATTGTCAAAGATGATGGTATGGGGAACTCAAAAACCATAAATGATTTAGTTAAAGATAAATTTTAAAATGGTGGATCCTATGACACTCACAAGAGGCATGACTTCTACCCAAATGTTAAAATATTCAATATCAGTAATGGTAAACATATGCCCATCTTGTGATCTAGGTAATTTGCTAATAAGGTCTAATCCTCACATAGAGAATGGCCAAGGATACTCCACTGTTTGGAGCTCAATCAGTGGTGAGTGGATTAGATCGTCATGGAGTTGATAAGGATTAAACTTATTAGTAAAATTAGTAACATTTTTTTAGAGTAGGCCAAAAGTAACCCAAAAGCAAGCATTTATGAGTTGTATCATGTCTACTACAATGAATATATTAAATGACCCTATGTGCTTATTATAGGAGAGTAGGAACATCATATTTCACCACACAATGGAGTAGGATCCTTTTGTATTATGGTAGTAAAGGGTGTTGTGTCAAAACACATACTTAAAATATTATTTACGTATTCAAGTCTTTTCATAAGAATTTGTGTCTGGAGGGTAAGTTTGATGTACAAGAAATTGGATTATGTTTTTATAGCATGGGCTTTGTCGACTAATGACAACCTTAATGTGATAGATTAGTGAATCATTTAGTTTTATAGAAGAGGGTGATTTTATAATTTTGATAAGAAATTGGGAATCATGAAGTACTTGATGAGGGTGAAATAGAGATGCTAATGAAGTAATAAAATCAAATATGGCATTTTGATCTCTTAGAATTGGTTCAATGGTAAAATAAGTAAACTCTTTGGCTGATGTAGTAGACATTTGATGATATACGATTAAATTTTTGATTTAGAATTAATAATCACAATTAACTTGGCAATAAATAAGTTATAAATTTCCTAAAGCATGTAAATATGGGATATCTAAGTTGATGGTAACTTCATGCCTAATATTAGAGGTTCATATTCATCCATGTTATTGGTGACATCAAAAGTTAATCATAATTCTAAAGGTGTGACCTTACCATGTGAATTTATTAGAATACATCCTACCCTAGCTCCTTGAAGGCATTTGGAACCATCAAAGTGGAGGGTCTAGGTGTCTTCATGTAAATAAATGGTAACTTCAGGTAGTTATTTGATAACTACTTTAGGTTTAGTAGTAGTAGGAGTGATATCAATATCTTCTTGGTTATTTGTTTCTAGATCAACATTGAAATTAAAAAATAATCTTTGAGAGAGATAGCTTGTTCAAGACCTTCAATATAAAGAATTTCTTCATTAGGGAGATTATCTTGAAGGTGATTTACGGTTGGTAAAGGATTTACCACAAGTTGGTCGATGATGACTTATCTTTTGACAAATTTTTGTGTAACAATTCAAAGGTTGAATTCCATCAATAGGACCATCCATTTGCCAATTCTATCTCTAGGTAAGAATGTTTTGGAGAATAAATGATGAATTGGATTAGAATGAATGATGACATAAGTGGTTTGATATATCATATAATGACAAAGATTTTTAGCTTTGAAATATATAACAAGGCAAATGTTCCACTTTGGTATAACAATTTTTGTAATCAATACATCCTTGACTGATGTTATAGATAACATACTCTCTACTAGTATAATCTTATTGGGAAAACATTACATCAACTAATAAGGGGGTCAAGGAGGTATATAAAATTAATAGATAATAATTTGAATGTGGTCGAAGAGTAGAATGATGAAGCAAATATTCTTTCATATTATCAAAAGATTTTTAAGAAGTAAATTATTAGATTATAAATAGTAAGCCATTTCTGGGATAGACTATCAAATTACCCCAAGTTTTCCAAGGTGAGTATGTAAGTCAAGAATGGAATGAGTAATAGGCATGTTGGTGATGGCATTTATTTTGGATGGATTGACATCAATGCCTTAAAGAGAAACTAAGAACCCTAGAAGTTTACTTGATATAACTTTAAATACACATTTGTATGGATTAAGTCTAACTTTATATTTGATTAGTTGATCAAAACTGGTAGCTATTTTGGTGAGGCATGTTGTATGACTTTTAGATTTGGAAATGAGATCATTTACCTAAGTTTTCACTATCTTGTGTATAATATCATGGAAAATGTGGGTCATTTCATATTGATAGGTAGATCCATCATTTTTAAGACCAACATGCATTTTGAAATAATAATAGGTGCCCCACTCTGTAGTAAATGTTATTTTATGTTGGTATTTAGGAGTTATGTGATTACGGTTATAGCCTATGAACTCATCTAAAAGTGATAACATTTCATATCCCATGGTGGAATTGACTATAACATCTATTGAAGGTAAGGGAAAGTTATCTTTTGGACATTCTCAATTAAGATTATGAAAATCAATGAATATACGAATAACCATTATGAATTTTTTTATGAACATGAATGATATTTGATACCCATTTTGAATAGTCAACATGTTTGATGAAATTAGAATCCAAAAGGTTAATTATTTCTTTGTGACATAAAGTAGAAATTTTAGGTGGAAATTTTTGTTGTTTTTGTCTAATAAGTTTTACATCTAGCTAAGTGATGATATTATGTACGATGATGTTAGGATCAATACTTGGAATATCTTCATATTACTAAGAAAATGTTTCATAAAACTTGTTAAAAAATAAGCTAAAGTTATCATGCTCTATTGGAGAGAGTTATTTGGAGACAATAATAGGTTGAGGACATGTTGGTGTATTGTATTATATTTTTGTAGTTTCTTCAACGAGCATAACATTTCTATAGTGGAAATGATATGGATCATGAGGGAGAGAAGAAGTATGATTTGTTGTAGGATCCACACTAGCAATTAAATTATTAAAATAAAGAGCTTTATGCGTAAAGTTTCCAAGTCTATAATGTTGTCATGGAAGTTGCGATTCTCTAGCATGGAGTAATTTAAGTATAGCTTCATTAATAGGGAGCATGGGTAATGGCCCATAGTATTCGACATCTAATTTGAGATAAATTATTTTTTTATTATTACGATCATATTCAAAATGTATTTGTCATACATCAGTGCCTATAACATCTAAGGCAATTTTAGGTGTAGGTTATATTTGAAGTGTATAGGTTGAGTTGTGTTAATTAGATTAGAGACAGGTGTGTTATTTTTTATTGTAGATGAACCTTTAGTTGTATTTAGGTGGATAAATTTGGTTGTATCAATGGAATGTAAAGGTTGTAAAATGTTGGTTTTGTAAAAAGTGTAAAAGGTTCAGAAGTTGAGAGTTCTTCAAGTACCCATGGGGTATCTAATAGTGGAGGATTAAGGGGAGATACATAACCTTTAGGTTCAGATTCAATATCAGTTGACATATGAATGACATGGAAATCAAAGTTAAAGGCATGTATTTTGGATAATGTCTTTAAATAGTGTTGTACATCTAAGTATCATGATTAGGCTTGGGGCATGATATAATTATAATCATATGTGTGGGAAATAGTGCATGCATCTATTTATGTGGGAGAATCAAAAGTGGATGGGCGTAAGTTGCTAAATTTTTGGGGAGACATTGTTAAAGGATCTTGAAATAATTTGGCCACTCTATATTCATCACATGTGAAATCATCTTATATGTAATAAGCTTCGTATGCATTACATGAAGGAGGAATTTTAGTGATATCATCAACTAGGGGAATGGTACAATCACATGGACGTAAGTAAAGAGGAAGCCATTATACAATTTAAGGATGTAATTTAATGGTATTACATGTATTTTGTAATTCATTAGGTTCATCATCATTGGAATTAGTGAGAGTGACCTGTAAATCTAGATTCATGTTAGCAAATTCAGATAAAGGTGCATTGTTAATGCAGGAAGGTTGGAATTTGATATTAAGATTTGGGGTTTGTTAGTTATATACTCTATGGATTGGGATCAACATATTGTTTATAACATTTACCATTTTGGATTAATTTAATACATTGATTACTTGAGGAGGTAATAGCTTGTATATGATTCATCCATGTGTGACCTAAGAGCATGTTATAAGATAGTGGTAAATCAAGAACCATGAGCTTAGTGCATATTCTCTTGGGTCAAATAGTGAGTGGGAAACAAATATAACCAAGTGGTTTTTGATTTGTTTGATCAAATCCTCTATATGTGAGATGAGTAGGTTTAAGATTATCTTTGGTATATCCAATCTATTGTATTAACCAAAGAGAGGTAATATTAATTCTAGATCCTTCATCTAGTAAGATTTTTTGATTAAGGGTATTATTTATTGTGATTTTAATAAAAAGTGGGGGGGGGGGTTTATTTGGTTAGAAAAATAATTTCATCATTAATCATGTCTTCTTAAATAAATTCTATGGAAGGTTTAGAAGATGTATAAATAGTTTCAATAGCATGTACTTCTGTAAGTGAAGGATCTTTAAGAGGTTTTTCCAAATCAAGGGATGGTGGTTATTCAATGTCTTGTAATTGTTGCATTAGAAATTTATGATGATATGGAGAAGTATGAAATAACTCCATGAGGGGTATTTTACAAGGCATTGAATTAGGTTCTTCCAATAAATTCGAATGTGATTTATAAGATGAATAATCAACACAAGGTTTATGAGGTAGAATGTTTTTCATAAGATTAGGAGAAGTAGAGTGAGGTTTTGGCTGTGGGAGTGTTTCCTCATTTGGTTCAAATGGTATGGGTGCAGTAGTTATGGTATCTTTAAGTAGTTGTTCTTTGATTGATGTTTTTTTAGGTTTAGTGACCGGATCTTTGTGAGAAAGTTTATGTATATAATTGACTTTGGATGCTTTCACATATTAGGAATTAGTATAATATTGGTTATAATTGAGATTTATTTCACATATATCCTAATTTGAATGTTTTGGGTTAGAAATAAAGAAATATTTTTGAGGTTTAGATGATGAAGGTTTGGTAAACTATTTCTTTTGGGAGGCTTTGACATAATCATAATGACGTAATTTAATCATAGTATCATGTCCAAATATACCTCCTAGCATAAAATAAGCTTTAAGCCACAACATGTTTCCCTTGCTTGCTCTTCTCTTTTTGCCTTCCCTTGCTTTCAAAATAAGCCACAAATTTAATAATTCCACAACATGTTTCATGAGAATGACCCACAATCGACATAGAATCAATAGAATTTGTTAGGGTCATAATACGAAGGGGAGCATTATTATAGGTGAAAGGTTCAAAGGGAGATTAATATTTGCTTCATTTTTTGGTCTATTAATCATGTATTAGAATAAGGGGATTATCCACATTGACTACTCCTATTTTTTTTTTGAGGATTGTTAGTAATCACATTAGTGGAATTTTGGAAATATCCCTTGACAAATTTATGATTTGGCTCAAATTATTTCATAAGAAAATCTTGTCTTTTGGCTTGATTAAGCGTGTCATTTAGATTTTATAGAGAAAAAGTTAGAACCTTATATTGAAGTGAGGGTGTTAATGAAATTATAAATAGTTTGAATAGATTATCATCATTCATGTTTTGAGTTTGATTTATGGGCCAAATATTTCCATCATTTAATGAAGTCATGGGCTGATTTGGAGGGTAATTGTTTAACATTAATAAAATGACTAAGATAATTTTTAGGAAAGTCACTATGTTGAAATTAATTTATTAAGGAATTAACCAAATCTTTGAATTTCCAGATAAAATGTTTAAGTAAGTGATTATACCATTCTAGGACATCTCTTGTAAGAAGTTTTGACTTTGATGGTAGCAAAAGTGTTTGTTTGAATCCATTATTTGTAGAGATTACTGTTGTCACTATTTCACCTTATAAGAGAGTGTTAAAGAATTTTCAAAATTTGGGTAACATGGGAGTATTTATAGGTTTTTGGGTTTACCTATAGGTAGAAGTAGACCTTTGGATTTAAGGGCTAAATATACCTTGAAAGGATTATCACCTAACTTTAGTTGCTTGTGGGGAAAAGAGTTATAATTTGGAATGAAATGAAACTATTATAAGGGGATGATACACAAAGATTATTTACA
Source organism: Torreya grandis (assembly GCA_037957365.1). Taxonomy (NCBI): domain Eukaryota; kingdom Viridiplantae; phylum Streptophyta; class Pinopsida; order Cupressales; family Taxaceae; genus Torreya; species Torreya grandis. The sequence continues at coordinate 914,032 of JARHVA010003530.1, read as the reverse complement.
CATGACCATTAATTATTTCACTAAGAAAGAAGGCATACAAACTAGCTTCTAAGTCTTATAAGGTTCTAACATCAATTGGGTTTAAGGGCTAACTCCCTGAATATACCTTGAAAGGATTATCACCTAACTAACTAGTTGCTTGTGGGGAAAAGAGTTATAATTTGAATGAAATGAAACTATTATAAGGGGATGATACACCAAGATTATTTAAACATGACCATAATACTTTTTTCACTAAGAAATAAGGCATACAAACTAGCTTCTAAGTCTTAGAAGGTTCTAACATCAATACTTCAATATGGAGGTGATATGCATGAAGAAACATAAGGTAAAAGAACTAGAGGGTATATTTCACACTATAAGAATATTTGTACACTTTAAATGATCCTAACACACTTTATTACACTCTATATGACCTATTAGAATAGGAACTCTTATATACACATGAAAGGATAAGGAAAGCAAGGATAGAAGATTATCACTACACCATACATCACTTGCTTACTTATAAAAATGTTTATAGACTCAAAACAAGAATTAAATTATTTTTTAAAAGGAAAAATATAATGTCATTCTATTAGGGCTTCACCATACATGGTGTGGTATTAGATTACAAGAGCTAAAATGGCTGTTACTTATAGAATTTGAGAGAAAGGAGAAGAGAATGAAGTCTAAGAGTCACTATGACATGTTTCATGTTGAGAAAAGGAGTTAAAAATGTAAGAAAATGAATTTTTAAATAGACCATGCTAGGTAAGATAGGACAAATGGCCCTCAAATACATGAAACTCCTAAAATGTGGCTTAGGACTCCTCATTGCTTGTTAAAAAAACTAACTTCATCATTTGGCCCTTTTGGAACATCCTATAACTGACTAAGGGTATAATTTATGATTTAATTGAGGGGGAAAATTTGTATACATGCTCCACCATGCATTGGTTATATACCTAATCATCAATATCCTTATGCACATGAGTTATCATTGTACAGTTTAAATAACTCCTCTTTCACTCACCCCTCACACTTGGCCTTAAAAATGGATTAAATTTTCCATGAAAATCCATAAAAAGGAGTTAATTTCACATTTCAATACCTCCCATAGATGCATATTCATTAGGTAGACCTTAAAAGGCTTCCCACTTAGCATTTTTACTCTCCCACTAGCTTGTTCACTATGGTAGTTTTGACTGGCTGAAGTGGGAGTACTTTCAAAAGTACTTAGGAATTTTTTTGTTGAAAGAAATGGAAATGAGGGGTTATATCAAGTCCAAAAATTTCTCCTAATATGAATTTCATCCATTAACTCTTCCTAGAACCTAAAAAACATAAAAAAAATGTCAAAGAAGGCCAATTTCCTCCCTGTTCATACAAGTAGATAAAACCTCAAATGGACAGGAAGTAGTCCTGGTGAGTCCTATATAGCCTTAAATAAATTTCATGGTCATTAATTTTCATATGAATATTTATCCATATTCATTTTACCAATCAGGTTTTTATCTAGGGTTTTAGAGGGTTTAGAGTTGTTTCCACCTTAAGGATTAATTATAGAGTTGTGACATTGAACTCAAAAACAAATACCACAATATGATTTCTTAGGATCCTCTTCAACTTTCATTATCTTCATGATATTCCATGCAAAGTGTCCATATATGTACACACATTTAAAGTTACCTATTCGAGCTCTTCTCTTCATTCCATGCAAGCCTAATGAAGTTTGAGCAAAAAAATGGCTTTATTTTGATCTAATTTGCATATAAATAGCTTATAAACACCTTATAACTCCTTAAAAACATGTTAAAAGTCATTTTAATGTTCATATAACATTAGATATGGAATTGACCCTCTACTTGGGCTTTAGGCTTTGTTGAGACCTAATAGGTCTATCTAATCCCATGTGGTTTTGGACCACCATGCTGGGTTTCTTACCTCTATGCATGGTTCATATTTTTTCATGTCTTATTAAACTTATTACACCCTCATAAAATGTCTTGTACACCCTCAACTTAACTTTTCATCTCCTTTATATTGAATCTATAGGGTTTGCACCCTTAGGGAATGCCCTTTGTCTGAGATAAAACAGAGGGCACTTCCCCTATTTTCCTAAATAAGGTGGATATGTGAAGGAATTTTAAAAGTAATATAGACACTATTTTGAGACTTTTATCTCTTTAATATACCATTAGATCCTCCAAACACTATCAAACCCATAAGGCAGATTGTCAAAGGACTGACTATGTGTAGGGTATTAGATATTAATGTGTACTCCATTATTAGAGCCCTTATCTACATTATTTATAATATGTGAAGGTTACACAAGTTTATTATCATGTTAAAAACACTTTTAGGCATGTATAATTCATACAACCTTTCCAACCTTCTTCATTGCATGCCTTTCCACTTTGACTGGTCATGGTGCTGACTATGTTTTCTTGTTTGAGAGAGACACCTGTAGGTGGTAGTGTATGATTGAAACTTGAAAAAAATGTATGTATACCTTATAGTTTAAAAATTAATTTTTTATCCATTTGGATCTATAAACCTCATGTTCAATCTATTCCAACATCAAGATCACCATTTCTTAGCTCATTGTCATACCATAGTCAGCTACAATTGACTGTGTAGGGGTCCTGTAGGTGGGCATCATCTTTGAAACCTATGTCACATAATCTTAACATTAATATAAGGTATTGAGAAGAATTTTTGAGCTTGTATGTGTCTTTATCCACTAGGTTTTCATGCATATCTTTGTGTTATCAGACTGTAAATACCTACAGTCAACTATAAGGGGCTTTTTGAACCAAAGTACACTTGTAGGTGTGCCTATTAAGCCTCAAAAACTAGTGATCCAACCCTTGTTTGATTTTATTTGAACCAAAAATGAATTTCTCAACTCAATATGACCATTCAAACATAAATATATGACTTACATTTCCACCTTGGGAAGTGAAGTACTTTTGAGGTTCAAACCCTATGGACAACACTGAATGAACGTAAAAAATATTTTCATGTTTTGGGAGCCTTAAAACACTATTCTTCTCTAATCACACACCCTCTTTATTTTGAAAAATAATACTCTTATGTGGAGGATAAAACATGGGTGAATTTAGACTCATCTAGATATTATGCAACCTTGCTATATGATATCATCAAAATGGGGCAGGCCTCTATATTGGTGTTTTATGGAAATTATCCCTAAACATAGTCATTGAACTTTGAAGATGATTCTTGAGCCTGCCTACCTTTTCAATGTTCCAATCATGACTCTCATGAATCATCTCAAATACACCAACCTCATAAATGTTTCAAATCATGTCAAACCACCTCTATATAACACATTTAAGTCTCTATATAAGCCACTTATAGGTGGACATTTTAGGTTGTAGGGTAGTGAGTGTGGACATAAAAAATAAGCATGGAATATGAGATTATAACCAAAATTATGCTCTCTCAAAATGTTAAAATGAGATTTCACAATAATTGTAGAGTTTGAAACAAGTTTTTATACTCCCTTTCAATGTTTTAACCTTCTTTTAGATTTTAACATAATTGTAGACAAGTCAGTGATGGTTAAGATAACTAGTTTGTATGGTATATGAGCTTGAAACTAGTATTATACTTTCTATAGATTCTTATATGGATCCTCTCAAATTTTGAAGACTTGAAACAAGTTTAAATACATCTATTCCAATGTGCCATTCTTTTGAGAGTGGACACCAATGGTGTATGACTATGCATATCAGAGAATTGACTATCACAGTCCATTACATATCATTTGAGAGATCTAGTTTGTTTTTTCATGTTTTAATGAGGTGGTCATCAACACAATACTCTTCATAACCATTTTCAAACCTCAAGACACCATGACTGTAGCTAGGAACAAGTAAAAGACTGACTCTATGACCCATGTGACTATGTATTTGATTAATGCATGAACTTGGAAGACCAAGCATGGAAATAAGGGTATGGTTATGAAATGAAATAATGAATAATAACATATCACATTCATAGGAGACCCTTGCAGAGAACCAAACCTTCTGCAAGTGGTGAAAATTGACAATAACCTCACTAGCAACACCTTTTTGTAATATAAAATATTTGGCCCATGAAATGATTTACAAACATGAAAAAAAGCATGGAAAACATGAGAGGAGAGAGTAAATATAATCTAGAAATAAATTCATCAGTTGAGTTGTATGGACTTGCTCAAATAGGGGTAAAACTTGTAGGGTGTGGGAAACAACAAGTAGAAAAACATAGTCAACTTGTTAAATATAGTTCATGAAGTATAATACATAATTCCTTGAAATAAAAACATGAAGCTGAAGCTAACTAAGTGTAATATCACCCCCTAAAGGCATTTAAACTAGAATTTCTTCTACTGGCTATAAGGAGAAACTTGTTGATTAGTTCTGTATGTCTAGAAGGGTATGAAGAAGCGTAATGGTTTTAAACCATTTTTAGCACTTATAAGGCATGTAAAGCATGGAAATGAGTCTAATAAAGTTGAATATACATACCAAAAGTTTATCCCACTTGCCACTCTCTCTCATAGTTTGTATAACTATTGTCTCCAAATCTTGTACCCTAGAAGAGGGCTATTCAAGCCTCTTCTAGATTTGGGCAATGTTGGGACATTTTTAGGATTGTGGATGTGCTTATAAGTGGAAATGAACCTATGGGTTGAAAGGGGATAGCTCCTTGTATTATAATTTTTATGTAATAAAACTACTAAACTAGTTTGTATGAGTGAAAAGAGTCAGAAGTTTGCATACATAAAAAGCTTAGTCTAAAATGGTGATACACCAAGAATTAGTATCCATATGTATGCCCTATACTTATGAAAAATACAATAGAATATAGTATATAACTCAAGATATAGAATATTCCAACATAAGTATTTCAATGTAGAGACAAAATGAATGAGATCACACAATGTAAATAACTGGAAAAGATAACTTGTATAGTCCAGAGAAGAGTTACACATGTGCAAAATATCATATTGCTAGAATGCACTCTACATGACCTATTGGATCAAATATTTACTCAAAAGCATGAGGGATAGATAATAGAAGGATAAAACATCACTTTCTATCACTCTATGTCTCTTGCATGCCTAGGGAAATGCTTAGAACTTGGAAAGAAAATAGACTTATGCTTCTTTGCTTAAAGGCAAGAAAATGGAAAAACATTCCAACAGGGCTTCATCGTACTATCTGTGGATGATAAAACAAGAGCCCAAGGGTCTTATTTATAGAAAAAGTGGGAGAGAAGAAAGAGATCTTAGATGCTAAAATAGAAGCCTTTAAAATGGTTTGCCATCACCATCCTAGTGAAACTGATTCAAGCTATTCTCTCATTTAATTGGAGTTTGTCCTTCTCTTTGATTCTCCCTCTTGAAATGACCAAGATCACTGCAAAACTAATGGTGAGATGACCCTCTATAATAAATGGCTCAGATCACTACTATGAACCTTAGATTCTTCCTAAAATCTTCTACATTTTGCACTATAGACCCATCGGGCCTTCTGAATAGATTTACTTGTAAAACCTATAAGTCAATCATGTTGGGAAACCCAATTTGCACTATCCTTGCTCTTTCAAGTTTTTTGATTGCTTCTACTTATAAAATTCATAATCAAAGCTCTTTTGAAAACCTGATCTTGCTGAAGACCCTTTTAGGTTTTTTGAATGGCTTTACTCCTTGCTTGCTCCTTCAGGTTCTTTGATTGCTTCTACTTATAAAAGTCATAATTCAAGCATATTAAGAAACCTGATTTGCACTACAGAGTCATTCATGTTTTCCCAGTGACTTTAATTCTTATTTGAAGACCTTAGGCATGAATTTGATGTTTTATGACACGTCACCAAGTTACACCCCAATGGCTAGTTGGCTGTATCAAATTTGAAATCCTACGGTATGTCACCTCTTTGAATCCCAACAGCTAGCTAGCTGTATCAAATTTGACATCTTGTGGCACATCATGGGGATCCATTTGGATCAGGCTTATGTTTCAAGCAATTTTCCCAAAGTAATTCCTGCATACAATTTATCTAAAGGAATTATTTCAAGAATTTTTCCTGAAAGACAATGGTTAGTTCCTTCAAAAACTTCCCCGAAGGACACTTGGGAAAGTGTCCTTTGAAAAAGTTTTGAAGGACACTTGGGAAAGGTACAAGGTCCCTTCAAAATTTTTTCAAGGGCATTTCCAAAGGAAATGGGCCTTCAAAACTTTTTCGAAGGGCATTTCCAAAGACAAAGTGCCCTTCAAAAAAGTTTGAAGGGACACTTGGGTGAAAAAGTGCCCTTTGAAATGTTTCCAAAGGGTCACTTGGACAAAAAAGTGCCCTTTGAAAAAGTCCCAAGGGACACTTGGGTGGAAAAGTTCCCTTCATATTTTTTTCAAAGGGTCACTTGGACAATAAAGTGCCTTTTGGAAAATTCTGAAGGGCCACTTAGGGGGGAAAGTGCCCTTCAAAACTTTTTTGAAGGGTCACTTAGACAACAAAGTGCCCTTTGAAAAAGTCTGAAGGGACACTTGGGAAAAAGGAAAGGCAAGAAAGGCCCTTAGAAAAAGTTTTAAAGGGCACGTAGAAGGAAAGTGACCCTTTGGAACCTTTTCTAAAGGGCACTTTGGGGCAAAACAAAGCAAGAAAGGCTAAGGTAAATAAGGCAAAGGGAAAAATAAAGAACAAGGGAGAAGAGCCCAAACCAAGAGAGGATGAATGGAAAAGACAAGCAACAAAGCAAGTGACCAAAAATATAAAATGAGCAAGGGAGAAATGAAAAGAGCCAAAGGGAAAACACAAACTGATCATGCAAAAAATGGTCAACATTCTAGTGATTTCTAGGGTAGACATGCCCGTTATTTCATAAGACCAATCACCTAAATCCTTTCATTAGGAATGGAGTCATGCAAGGTAAAAAAGAGTTAAAAGAACAAGCCATGGCTGAAAACACAAGCTAGAGAGACACACACACAACCAACAAAAGGAAATAAAACAATTGAAAGGAAACACTATGCTCCAAAGCACTTAGGGAAAATAAACACAATAAAGGAACCACACCAAAACAAGGTTTATACAAGACATGGCCAATAAGGGTTAAAAGCAAGGCTTCAAAAGGATTCCATTCACTAGAATAGGTAACTCTTCTCCATCCATTTTGGATAGCTGAAAGGAGTTTCTTTGCTTGCACTTGCTGATGATGTAAGGACCACTCCAAAAAGTATAAAACTTTGTATGTTTGCCTAGTTTTTCTCTATCTTCATCCCATTTCAAGACCAAGTCACATTCTTTGAACACTCTTTCCCTTACCCTTTTGTTAAAGGATTTATTCATGAGAACTTGGTGGTGTTCCAAAGCTTTGTGTTCATCATCTCTTGCCTCTTATAGCTACATTAATTCTATCAATTTGACCTCCATGGGAGTGTTTCCAAGTAATTCTAGCTATTGTGCAAGTTCCAAGGTAGAGATATCTTGTGATATGGATAGCCTAGATTCTCTCCCATAGACAAGTACAAAGGGAGAATTACCAATTGACTTCTTGGGAGTGATTCTATCTACCCATAAGGTTGTTTTCAGCTTGCTATGCCATGTTCTTTGATTGTTTTCCAATGTCCTCTTGATGATATTAATGAGGTTCTTGTTGGTAGACTCAACCAATCCATTACCTTGAGGGTAGTTGTTGGATGAGGTACTCAAATGAACTCCACTCTTTTCTTCCCAATCAAAGGTTTTAACACTTATGAAAGCAAGTGCATTATCTGAGATGATGACATGAGGAGCTCCAAACCTTGTTATAATGCTATCATAGAACTCCAAGATGGCATTTTCATTTTCTTCCTTCAAAGCAATAACCTCTACCTATCTTGTGAAGTAGTCTGTAGCAGTCAATATCCATTTGTGTCTAACACTTTATGGAAGGTTGATCATGCCAATGAAGTCAAGGCCCCATTGCATGAAAAACTAGTCCACTTAGATAGGATTCAATGGAAGAGAAGCAAGCTTTTATTTGCCAACAAAGAAAGCACATTGAGGACAAACCTTAGCCTAATGATAATAGTCCTTAAAAAGACTAGGCCAATAGTAACCAACTCTCATTATTTTTACAACTATTATTCTAGGAGAGAAGTGACCACCATTTGCACCATTATGAAACTTTTGTAGTAGCATATCAAATTGGTCATTATTAATGCATCTTAACAACACATTGCTCACATCCTTATTAAAGAGAATGCTATCCAAAATATAATAAGGAATAGCTTGTATCCTAAAATACCTTTTTTGATATTTGTTCAAGCCATTGGGACACTCACCATTTTGAATAAAACCAATGATGTCTTGTGTCCAACTTTGATTTTGCATTTGATCATCTAGCTAGTCTTAAACCTAATTTATCAAGGCTTGCTCTTTTGGATCTTGAAATTTAAATGCTAAGTGCTCACATAAACCTCTTCCTCTTACTAGGATTGTTACCTTGATGTCAATGTCATATTCCATCACCTTCGTGATCCATCTAGCTCTCTTCTTATTGAGAGCCCTGCTTAGGAGAAACTACTTAGTGATAGGATGGGAGACCATGGAATGGATATTTTTGTTGGAAACCATATGCCTAATTTTTTTTAAACCTCTAATTATGATTAAATATTTCTTATCAATAAGAGAATATCTCACTTCATAGTCTTTTAAGCCTTGTCTGAAAAAATCAATTGATTGCTCAACATCTTCATCAGTCTTTTGCATAAGCATAGCTGAGATTGTGTCAAGGTTAAAAAAAGTATAAAGAATGAAATATTTAGCAAAATTAATATTTAAGAGAGTGGGAGATGCTACAATTTCTCACTTGATTGCCTCAAATCTGCCTTTACCTTCCTTTGTCTAAGTAAAAACTTGGTTCTTTTTTAGCATGGCTGTGATAGGCTTTACCACAGTTGTAAAGTTTGGGACAAACCTCCTTAAAAAGTTTATTTTTCCCAAGAAAATTTTCATCCCTTTCTTGTGTTGAGGCAAAGACAAACCTATAATAACTTCAATCCTTTTGGGGTCAATAGATAAGCCTTATTTTGAAACAACATGACCCATAAGCTTACCTTCATAGACAATGAAGATGCACTTCTTTGGATTGAGGGATATGCCATACTCTCTACACTTCTCAAAAACTTGCCTTAGATGTCCCATATGATCAATATCATCCTTTGAAAAAATGGTTATATCATCAAGGTAAACAAACAAAAACTTATTGATGAAACCTTTGAAAGCCATGTCCATTGCCATTTGAAATGTAGTTCCAACATTGGATAAACCAAATGCCATCTTATTTTAGGTAAAAGTCCCCCACTTGGTGGTGAAGGCTATCTTGAATTGATCCCTTTCATTTAAAATTATTTTATTATAACCTGAATAACCATCAAGAAGTGAGAAATGTTGAAAACCTGAAACAACTTGTAAAATTTGTTCCATGGAAAGCAGTGGGTAATGATCCTTGAGAGACACTTTGTTTAGATCACAAAAATCCACACAAAGTCTAATTTGTCCATTCTTCTTTCAAACCGACACAAGTTTGGCTACCAAAGTTGAGTGCTTGTTAGGAAAGATAATCTTAGACTCAATCAATTTGGTCAGCACTTTCTTCATGAGTTCTTCTACCTTGGGGTTGATAGGCCTTTACTTTTGTCTTACCGATTTAGATCCATGCTCTAACTCAATGGTGGGATGAGCTAGACTTGGGTCAAAGCCTTTCAATTCCTTGTATTCCTAGGCAAAAATGTCATGAAGCTCTTTGTATAATGCAATAAAAGCTTGCCTTTCCAGTTGAGAATAAGCTCTGCCAATCTTCAAAAGTTTATCTTTGAAAATCAAAACCCTTTTATAGTTATGTTCTTTTGTTGACATGCTCATTCTTTGGTTTTTATTTTGATCATCCTCATTGATGAAACTCTCTAAGGTAATCAAACCCTTGGGTATTTTATTTGTCTTCAACTATATAATTTGCTCTTCATAATGATCATGCAACTTATTTTGATTTCTTGAAGAGAAGCCTACCTCATTTTGAAAGAAGTGTACAATGTGTTCATCACTTTCAAACACTTGCCATGACACTTCATTATCTAGAATGGAAGGTCTCACAATGATCTTGATATGGGATTGATATTTCTCTTGTTCAACATCAATAGATGAGTCAAAACATGCTCCTATTGTAGCCAATATATCAACATGCTTGTTCAAGTCTCTGGGTATGGGTTAGATGTTGAAGGCATCAAAATCCTCAAGTAGATCCCATACTCTATGCTTGTAGGACTTGAGCAAGGGGTTCTTGGCTGTAGCTTGACTTCTCACTTGATGAATTACCAACTCACTATCTCCATAGACTTTCAAAAGCTTGATTCCTCTCTTCTTTGCCTATTGGAGACCATGAACTAAGCCTTCATATTCTACCACATTGCAAGTGCAATTGAAGTGAAACTTATAAGAAGAGTAGTAATGATTATTTGATGGGGAAGCCAACATGAAACCAGACTCCTACACCTACTTTGCTCCTTGAACCATCAAATAACATTTTCCACATGTCATCAAGCTCATGATCTTCATTAGTGAGTGAAGGAATTGGGACATTCTCCTTATGCATGCAGTTAACTCCCAAATCAATTTACTCAATGAAAGTGTAAGGATCAAGGCCATGTGTTTCAGTGTCATACTTATCAAGATAGAGGTTAGAAATAACTTCAAGAGGAGAAGATGTTTCACTATTTAGGAGTGTTTCTTCCTCTTTGCTAATTAGACAATTTTGATTTGTCATTGTCTCCAAGTATGGCTCAATGTAGAACCTTGATAAGGGCTGAGTCCTTATGGTTACCTTGGTTCCATACCTTGTATTGAAAGCTAGAAAGGACTAATTATCAGAAGGTATCTTCCTATCTTGGCTATAAAGTCCCTAGATAAGCATATAACAAAGTGTGCTGGAAGGTCTACCACCACAATATCTTGCATGATAGGGAAGCTTAGGCAGACATGTAAAAACACTTTCAGACCTTTGACCAATTCTACCATCTTGGTTGGAGTTCCATCCAGTTACAACATGACTTTAGTATGTGGATCATAGTTCAAACCTAGCTTATCAACCACTAATTTAGGCATAATAGTAGTGCTTGCTCCACTATCCATAATACAATTATGGACCAACTTATATCCCATAATGAGTGTGAGGTAGAAGGGTGGAGGATTTTAAACTTTAGTGGAAGGCTCCAAAAGATGATTTGGAGAATTTGTGAGAGCCACACTATGATGCTTTGAATATTGAGGAGCCACCTGCATGCTTGTTAATTGCTCTTGCAAAAGCTCCTTTTGACCAGGTATATGTAGAACCTCCCAAAGGGATATGTTTGTCTTAGTTCTCTTTAATGAGTCCACAATATTTAGAGATGGATTATTCACTTTTTCCTACATTTTTTATAGTAGTAAAGGAGTTGTAGCCTACTATGTTACAATCTTGGTAGTTACATTTACATTTCAATTTTGTTGAGGAACATGGCTTATAGGTGTAACACTTTGATTAGCACTTTGTGGCCTTGGAGAGGCATCACTTGGAACTATTCATGGCTCCTGACATTCTCCTAAGGCTCTCTTCTTGGACCTTGTATTATCTATAATTGACATGCCTTAAGTCAACACAAAACCATCTTTTACTTGAAAATTCATCATTCCTACACTTGGGCTGCTACCTTCTCCATGACTATCCCTTTGGCCGGGACATGCTTCTTCTACTATCATGTAAGGAGAAATTTCCTCTTGTGTAGTTAAACATAGCTAGTTACTCCATCATCATGTGTAAAATGACTTCGAGGTTGCCCCCATTGGTCCACATGATCTTATCATTACACTAGATTTGCATGAACTAGAACAACAACCTTTATGGGAGGAGTAGAATTTGGATTATATGCATTAGGATACTTACTGTAACCTTGTTGATTTTGTCCTCTCCCTTGATAATTTTATTGGGATGGAGCTCTATATCTTTGTTGAGGATAGTGTTGTGCATTAGGAGGAGCACTTGCCTAATAGTGAGTTTGCTTGAGCTAAGCTCTCAATGATCTGATTTATTCATCCTTGTATAGAATGTTATCCACCTTCTTGGGAAAGGCTCTTGGATTCCAATTGGAATTGAGAACTTGTGACATGCTTGGATCTTCAACTAAATTATGGGACAATAAAGGCATGGAAACTCTTGGAGGAAGTTTTCCAGCCTGAATTAAGCTATTCTTAGCCTCAATTACTAGCTCATATGCACCTAGAAGAGTGAATCCTCCCATTGACTACAACAAAACAATAACATCAATACCAATCCCTTTGAGGTATGTTAGGAACACAAAGTTAGGAGGAGGTGTCATGATTGGTGGTAGCTTATACCATGTTCTTTCAAATCTCTCATTGAAATCTCTTATGGATTCATTTGGTCCTCTTCTTATTACATTTAGATGATGTATTAGGGAAGCATGATCACTCTTATTTTTGAATCTTGTCACCAATAGGTCTCCAAAGCCATCCCAACTCGTAATGCATCCCCCTTCTAATGTTCTACACTAGTCAAGTGATTTAACTTTTAAAGACATAGCAAGTAACCTAATGGCTATGTTGGTCCTAGTAACATTATGGAAATTTTAGAAATTAGAGATGTCACTAATATGTTTAGATGGGGTAATAGGACCCTTCCCATTGAAACTAATAAGATTTTTGGTAGCATTTGGAGGGATGGGGTCATATGCAGGAAGCTCTATTGGGTTTTGGGTATTAAAAGTAGGGAAAGGTTGATGTCTATCTATCTCTCCCCTTTCTACCATTTCTCTTTTTCTCCTTTGATCCTCTATTTCTTCTCTTTTTCAACTTCTTCCTCTCCTTAAACTTATTCTATTTCTTCCTCTTCTTCCCCAAAACCTCTTTGCCAAGGAATTAATAGGGCTATGAGTGGTTCGGGGTGTTATTCTTCAGGAAGAGTTTTAGTTCAAGGGAATCGGGTCAAAAAATCTTAAGGACCTTGTGAGGACCATGTAGGATAATGTATAAAACTTGGTCTAGAACCAGGGATTCACACCCTTTTGGAGTCACCGAATTCTGGGTTAGGGGTATTTCTACTACTTTAGGCCTATCAAGACTATCATTTACCTTGAAATAGCAATAATTTGGGTCCCATAAGGCATGCCAAAACTTTTGTCTCCAAATCTTGCACCCTAAAATAAGGCTATTCAGGCCTCTTCCATATATTAGTAACATTGGGACATTTCTAGGTTTGTAGGTTTGCCTATAAGTAGAAATGAACCTCTAGGTTGAAAAGGGTTAGCTCCCTGTATTAGATTTTTTTGTGCAATAAAATTGCTAAACTAGTTTATATGAGTGAAAAGAGTCATAAGTTTACATAAATGAAAAACTTAGTCTAAAATGGTGATACACCAATAATTAATATCCACATGTATGCCCTATACTTATGCACAATATAATAGAATATAGTATATAACTCAATCTCTAGAAGATTTCAACATAAGTATTTCGATGTAGAAACAAAATGAATGAGATCACACAAGGCAAATAATTATAAAAGACAACTTTTGGAGTCCAAAAAAGGGTTATACATGTGCAAAATCTCATACAACTAGAATGCACTCTACATGACTTCTTGGATCAACTCTTTGCTCAAAAGAATGAAGGATAGAGAATATAAGGATAAAAAATCACTTGCTATCACTCTGTATCTCTTGCATGCCCAGGTAAACTTAGAATGAAAATAGACTTATGCTTCTTTTCTCAAAGGCAAGAAAATGGCAAAACCTTCTAGCTGAGCTTCACCATACTATCTATGGATGATTAAAAAAGAGCCCAAGGGTCCTATTTATAGAAAAAGAGGGAGAGCAGAGAGAGATCTTGGGCACCAAAATAGAGTCCTCCAAAATGGTTTACCATCACCATCTTGGTGAAACTGATTCAAACTGTTCTATCATTCAGTTGGAGTTTGTCCTTCTCTTTGATTCACCCTCTTGAAATGACCAAGATCATTGCAAAACTAATGGTTAGATGACTCTCCATAATAAATGGCTTAGATCACTACTGCAAACCTTATATTCTTCCTAAAATCTTCTATATTTTACACTATAGACCCATTTGGGCCTTATAAATGGCTTTACTTATAAAACCTATATGTCAATCATGTTGGGAAATCCGATTTGCACTACCTTACTCTTTCAATTTTTTCAATTAATTATACTTATAAAAGTCATAAGAAAATCTCTTTTGAAAACCTTATTTTATTTAAGACCCTTTTGGGTTTTTTGAATGGATTTACTCCTTGCTTTCTCCTTCAGAGTTCTTTGATCGACTTCTACTTATAAAATTCATAAGTCAAGCATGTTGAGAAACCTGCTTTACACTGTAAATGCATCTGAGTTTTTCTAGTCACTTTACTTCTTACTTTTAAGACTTTAGGCATGAATTTTATATCTTATGACACGTCACCAAGTTTCAACCCTATGGTTAGTTGGCTGTATTAAATTTGATGTCTTGTGACACATCACCTATTTGAATCCCAACGACTAGTTGGTTGTATCAAATTTGATGTCCTACGGCACGTCACGGGGATCCATTTAGGTTGGGATTATGTTTTAAGCAATTTTATTAAAGTAATTCCATTAAACAATTTATTTAAAGGAATTATTTCAAGAATTTTGATTGAAAAGCAATGGCTAGTTCCTTCAGGAACTTTCTCTAAAGGACACTTAGGAAAGTGTCCTTTAGAAAAGTTTTGAAGGACACTTGGAAAAGGCATAAGGTTCCTTAAAATTTTTTTGAAGGGAATTTCCAAAGGAAATGACCCTTAAAAACTTTTCTAAAGGGCATTTCCAAAGACAAAGTGCCCTTCAAAAAATTCTGAAGGAACATTTGGGTGAAAAAGTGCCCTTCAAAACTTATTCAAAGGGTCACTTGGACAACAAAGTGCCCTTCAAAAAAAAGTTTGAAGGGACACTTGGGTGAAAAAGGGCAGGGTAAAAAAGTGCCCTTCAAAACTTTTTTGAAGGGTCACTTAGATAACAAAGTGCCCTTCAAAAAAGTTTGAAAGGACACTTGCGGGGAAAGTGGCCTTCAAATTTTTTTTGAAGGATCACTTGGACAAAAAAGTGCCCTTTGGAAAAGTCCAAAGGGACACTTGGGAAAAAGGAAAGGCAAGAAAGGCCCTTCAAAAATGTTTTGAAGGGCATTTAGAAGGGAAGTGGCCCTTTGGAACCTTTTTTGAAGGGCACTTCAGGGTAAAACAAAGCAAGAAAGGCTAAGGCAAACAAGGCAAAGGGAAAAACAAAGAATAAGGGAGAAGAGCCTGAACCAGGAGAGGCTAAAGGAAAAAGACAAGCAACAAAGCAAGTGACCAAACATAGAAAATGAGTAAGGGAGAAAAAAAAAGATCTAAAGGGAAAAAAAAAATGGTTATGCAAAAATTTCAAACTCCTTTTCTAGTTAATTTCTTGATTTTTAGTTAAGAACCTGCAAGTTTCAGTTAGTCTTGACATTCGTCACAAGGAATCTAACACATTGGATGTTGGAACTGTGATATAGGAATTTGACTCAAGAGAGGATGGTTAGTATGGTGTTAGTTCTAAAATGAAAACAAAGTGAAATAAGCACACTAATAGCATAACATCTCTATGACCTAGACATTAGGGAGAGCTTAGTCAACAAAATTAAGGAATTAAAACACAAGAATTCCTTCACCTTCCTTGGATGCTCCAAATTCCTTTGTAGTAGTGGCTTGCTCAATTTTGTGCTCATGAAGTCCTTGGCTATGGAAGCTTGGATACCTCCATCTCTCCTTAGTACCTTTGGATTGTGGCTTGGATTGGAATCAATTTGGAATGGTAGCAATAATTTATTGAAGCTTTTGGAACCAATTTGACATTATAATTTTAAATCAAAAAAGTTTTGAAATGATGTTGTGAGGCCTCTTATTTATAGATTTTTGCAAATGTCTAGAATCAACCTAAACTATCTTTCCCAAGACTGAGATGTGTAGTTGAGGATTAATTCAATTTTTGGAATTAAGTTTGTAATTATAATCATCATGAACTTGGAAGAAGGGGAAATTAAGAGGCATGGAAGGAATCATGGAAGGCATTGATGAGGTATGGAGGGCATGAATCCTGATATTTATGGCATTTATGGCCTAGGGATGTCTTCCCAAGAAATGAGGTCACCTAATGATGCAGATATTCAATATTTATTTATAAAAATAAAATTTCAACAAGTTTCCATGGAATTCTTAATTAGGACTTGATTTGGATTAATTATCTCTTAAGCATGATTAAGCACTTTATGCACAAATTACTTAGATTGATCAGAATGCCTTATTATTGGTCCTAAATTTGACTAGTATTAGAATTAGAAGGTAATACTAGATTTATTGGAATTGTATTCCCATTTAGAATGTTACAAAAAAAAAATAACAAAGGCATGCATCTCATGTAGAAGATTTTATAGGAAAGAGCAATCTAGAGCATGTAAGTGCAAATTGACATTTTAACTCAGAATGATTTGATCAAAGTTAGTTGGCACATAAATTGCATTGCCCCATTTAGGGATACCCTAGCCAAAATTGGCACTTGAATATGTTAATTTCACATCATTTAGGGTGTTTTAGTGTTTGTAGGCCAAATTGTGCATTTTGGGTGGAAATTGGTCAAAAGCTTGATTAGAGGTTATTGATGGCCAATTTTAGGTGTCTACAGTTTGCCCTTGTTTGGGAAGGCATTGAAAGTTCTAAGCATAGTAACATCTTCTCAAAGAATGAAAAGGTCTTATATATCTATAGCTGTAATGAAGATAAACTAACTGTATAATGACCCCTAGAGGGAATGATTAGCACAAGTGGGTCAGCAAATGATCCCTCAAAAAGAAAGAAACAAAATGAGGAGACCAAGGAAAGGAAGGATGATGGGGTGAAAAACACAATGAGACTAAAAAAGTAGTCAAAATAATTAAGAATGCAAGTGAGATGGTGTGCAATGGTTTGCCCAAAGGTGGTTATAAGCATTATACCCTGATAGTGGCAATGTGGTATGATAATATAATGATTTGCCCAAAGGTGGTTATAATCATTGAGAAGATGGAGCTACCCCAGTTAAGATAGAAAAACAAGATAACAACATGCCCCTATATAGGTAGAAAAAGTAAAGTGGTGACAACACAATGATTTACCCAAAGGTGGTTATAATCATTGATAAATATAGGTGGGATGGTGTATAATGATTTACCCATAGGCGGTTATAATAATTGGACCTCGATTATGGCAAACATGATAATCTTGGCCGAGGATGATGATAACTTAACATAAAGGGTAATGATGAATTGGAACAACCTACTAATAGGGAGATGCACATCTGAACTAATAAAGGTTGAAATTCTTTCGTGGTCAATTAGTCTATTTGGGATATGATTGGGAGTGGATCAAGATGTTGGTACTAAAGAGGTGCCACCATTGTTAAATAAAATTCTTGAAGATGAGGTTTATTGTAGCACAATTCAATAGGCATCATGGTATAACATCATGAAGACTTGGCCAAAATATGCATAAGGACTGACTCCCATAATCTAATACTCAATAGAAAACAATGCACCCATGATAGAAACTATGATGACAATGTAAACATATGAATATGGATAGATTCAAGTATAAGTGTGGGCAAGGAATCACCCAATGAACACACATAAACTAAATCAAGGCAACAGTGCCAAAAGCAAACAAACATGACACACAAACAAATAAAAATAAGTAGAAATAATCAAATAGATAATGCAATAAAAATTCTATGAACATTGTCCTTAGAAAATAGGTGACAACTTAACAAACAAAAAAAATGAGGGAATAGAAGAAAAGTAAGGGGGTGGCCGAGCTATCTCCATATGCACTAGGCAAGTGGACGCTGCCTTACATAGTTCCATGGATGTAATATCTAATAATTTTTTTTAGGCCAAATGTATTTCTCCTAGGGAATGGGAAGAATGTGATAACTGATGAAAAAAAATAGAATAGATGTGATAGAAGAATAGGAATGGTCTTGTAAAATGCCAAGTACATGGGAGAAAAAGTCAAAAAGTATGGGGAAACTAAGTGACAAGTGATTTGCTTGTAACTTAGTAAGGGTTTCCAGAACCCTTAAGGCAAAGAAGTGGTAAATATTTTTATTCTTTTCTAATGATTTTTCAAATATTTTTGGAATTTTTTGAAGTATCTCAACTCAATTGAGAATGATGAGACATTAAATGGTTCAAGCTCACAAAATGATGAGAGCATTCATACTTAAGTTGCTCATAAAATGGTGAGAGTGTGGCTTAGGTTGCTCATAAAATGGTGAAAGTATGGGTAAAAGGGTGATTGAGCTAACTTTAACAAGTATTGAGCGCTACCTACATAGTCATAGAGTAGGACCTTAAGTCACTATAGTTTTACCATTTTAATGGAAGAATTCGACTAGTGTGGTAGCCAATTTAAAAAAAATAGGCACAATAGGTAAAAACACACAGTATGGCATATGAAGTGGCAAGTTGGTATACCAAGGCTTAGTTTTGCCCCTAGTTTGCCCATAGATGGCTATAACTAAGACACAACAACATAGATTAATGGTACTAATTTTCCCAAAGGTAGTTATGATTAGCAGCAAGACCGATGGTAAGAAAGAATAACAAATGAAGGGTGCAACTGTTAAAACTTCTATCACACTATCAAAAAATATGATCTTTGTCTACAGTTCTTAAACCAATCGATGAAATTGATTAGATACCTCGATGCTGAAACTATGTAATGAATGACACATAACCAAGGTTAAATGGGCTAGGCTTTAGAACATGTTGGGTCGATACGTCAGAAATAGAAAGTGGATATAGTAAAGAGGATAGATAAGAATGGTATTGGCTTAAAAAAGAATAGTGATAAAATGGCATAACTAAAATGGTCATTATAGACAATACACCTTAGCACTTAAGCATAGTACCACTTGAGATGAATAATATTCATTGGCTCTAGAAGTTCATCACCATTTAGTGTGGCAAGCTTGTATGCTCTTGATCCATAATCTATAGTGATGACAAAAGGCCCTATCCAGTTTGTTTTGAATTTCTCTTTATGTTTCTTCTCGGCCATGGTATTCTTTTGGTTTTCTTTAAGAACAAGATCACTAAGTTCAAATGTTCTATACTTCACATGCTGATTATAGTGGCCTTTGAATCAGTTCTGATATGCTTGAATATTATTGAATGTGGCTATGCATTTTCAATCAAGTAGATCCAACTCTTGTAGGTGAGCTACTTGATAGTCATGATCATCCAAGATATGCTTGAAAGAGATGCATAGTGAAGGTAACTAAACCTCAATGGGAAGGATGGATTCAGTACCATAAACAAGTGCATATGGAGTGGCTCTTATGGGGGTATGATGATTTGTATGGTATGCCCAAAGTGAAGGGAATATCTGGAGGTACCAATCATGACTAGCATCATTGACAATCTTTTTGAGAATGTTGACAATGGTTTTGTTGGATACCTCAACCTGACCATTACCTTGAGGGTAATATGCTATAGAAAAATGTTGGGTGATGTTGTATTCAATACATAAATGGTCTACATCTTTGTTCTTGAATGATCCTCCACTATCGGATATAATGTCAGAGGGGATACCATAGCAACAGATGAGATGGTTGAAGATGAATTTGTAAATTTACTTTCCAGTCACATAAGTGAGGGGTATAGCTTCGACCCACTTAGTGAAATATTTGATGTTGGTAAGGATATGTTTATGGCCATTAGATGAAGTGGGGTTAATCTTCCTAATGAGCTCAAGTCCCCATATAGAAAATGGCCATGGTGTCAACATCAATTTTAGAGTTTTTGCTGGGGCATGAATCAAATTAGCATACTATTGACATTTG
Organism: Torreya grandis; assembly: GCA_037957365.1. Taxonomy (NCBI): domain Eukaryota; kingdom Viridiplantae; phylum Streptophyta; class Pinopsida; order Cupressales; family Taxaceae; genus Torreya; species Torreya grandis. The sequence continues at coordinate 894,083 of JARHVA010003530.1, read as the reverse complement.
TCATATTTATTTACATATGTAGTGGCATCTACATTGATTATGGGCCAATAATAACTCAATACGCAAGAGATTTTTGGATAGGACTACCCCACTAGAATGGGCTCCATCATACTCCTTCATGAACTTCTCTTAATGCTAGCATAGACTCTATCAAAGTTAAACAACGAAGCAAAGTTCCATCAAAACTATGATGGTAAAGAGTGGATCCAAGTAAATTATGATGAGTGGAATGATGAATGAATGATTTAGTTTATTTTTGAGATAGGTTAGGTGGTAGAACTTAGTCATGAAGGTAGTTTTAAAGGTCTGAGTACCAGATAGAATTAGGACCAACAATATCATAAATCATAACAATAGTTGAAGGTTCATGAGCTACTGCTGATAAATTATCAACTAGGAACTGATACTCTCTAGCTTTATATATTTATCAAATTAGAGAGCCAATAGTAGCCATGGTATCTATAGTTCTATTACTAGCCTTTGGTATGTGCTCAAACTGAATGTTGGCAATTTGTTGCTTAAGAGTGTTGACCATGGCTTTATATGGAACTAACTTGTCATCTTTAGTCTGAAAATGATTTATGACTTGATTGATGATTAACTAAGAATCAACATAAATTTGAAGATGAGATGTATTCCAGGGCACTGCTTGTCAAAGTCCTACAATAAGTGCTTCATACTTGGCCATGTTATTTGTACAAGGAAAGCTGATTCTAAATGATTTAGGGATTAGATCCCCCTGTGGTCTAATAAACAATAGGCTTACCCCTGATCCATGCACAGTGAATGAACCATCAAAGTACAACTTATAGGGCTGATCCTCAAGGGATGTATCAATAATGGTCATGATGGATTCATCATGAAATTAAAAATTTAGTGGTTGCATGTCAATGAGAGGTGCTTCAACAAGTTAATCTATAAGAACTTATCCCTTAATTGATTTCTAATTGACATATTCTATGTCAAAGTCATTAAGAAGTATGATCTATTTAGTCATTCTACCTTGCAAAGCTATTTTAGACAATATATACTTGAGAAGATCTACTTTTGAAATGACCATAGTTTTGTTAATCAATATGTAATGATGCAGTTTTTGAGCTGCAAAAACTATGGCTAGACAAACTTTTTCAACAGGTACATAGTTATGTTCATATGTAACCAAGGTAAGACTTAGGTAGTATACAACATGATCCTTTCCTTTGTCATCATGTTGAGCTAAGAGTGCCCCTAGAGCATGGTCAGTAGATGATAAGTATAATAAGAATGGCTTTCTTGGCATATGAGGTAATTAAATAGGTGGATTGATAAGATAATATTTGAGTTGTTGATAAACTGTTTGACAGTGATCATCCCAATGGAATGCAACTCCTTTCTTAAAAAGGTGTGTAAATGGATGACACTTGTCTGATAAGTAAGAGATGAAGCATCAGATTAACTGGATCTTACCCTGTAAACTATGGAGTTGCTTTAAATTAGTTGGTGGTGATATCTCAGTTATAGCATGGAATTTAAATAGATTGACTTCAATAACTCTATGAGATATGATAAATCTAAGTAATCATACTGAGGTTACACTAAACACACATTTTTTTGGATTTAGTTTGACTTTGTACTCTCGTAGTCTTTCAAATATCTTGCACAACACTGCTGGATGGTTAGCCCTAGTTTTGGATTTTCCTCATATGTCATTGACATAGTCTTCAATAATATCATGCATCGTATCATGGAATATGATAGTCATGGCCCTTTGATATGTAGTTACAACATTGTTAAGGCCAAATGGCATCACCTGATAATAAATTTTTCTCCATGGAGTGGTGAATGATGTTTTATGCTAATATTCTGGTGCTATTTTGATATGATTGTATCCTAAAAATCCATCCATAAGTGAAAACATTTCATAACTAGCTATGGAATCAATGATCATGTTGATATTAGGTAAGGGAAAGTCATCTTTAGGACAAGCTTTGTTGATGTCTCAAAAATTAGTACAAATTCTAATCCATTCAGGGTTTTTACTAATAGGTACAACATTAGAGATCCATTTGGAGTAGTCAATGGATTGGATACATCCTGCTTCCAATAGTTTTCTACAACAATGTGAGGATGCATCTTATGTAGCTTTTGTTTTACTAGTTTGGCATCAGGATTCACCATAAGGTGGTACAAAACCAAGGCATGGTCTAAACCTGGCATGTTAGAATAGGCCCATATAAAAATATCTACAAATTCTCTCAATAGAGCTGTAAAGATGTTTCATTCTTTCTCAGTGAGAGATGATCCTAATTTTATCCATTTCAGGTTTTATGGAGTCTTGATATTTACCTCTATTGTATCTTTGACTAAAAGGGTTGAACTATCTTCTAGGATAGTAGGCAATGACTTGAACTATTATACTATGCCAGGATCCTCTGTTAGGACTTACTCTTCAACTTCTCCTAGGCATGATGAATCTGAATCCCCTAATGGGATATTTGGCCATGTGACAAAAATAGTCAAAAATTCTTGAATTATTTGATCAAATACTTGTTTTTGTCTAAAGATAAACTCTGATCCACATGCAAGTTCATCATTGGTGCTCTCCTACTATAAATTCAAAAAAGAATGAACACCCACATCTAATGGCATCTGAAATAGGTTTTCACCACTAGACTAGCCTTTATCTTTACTTTTTCCTTGGTTAGAAAACATCTCAAAGAATTTTTTACTTTGGGACCTCAATGTTTTACTTATTTGTTTTTGGCTAAGGGTAATCAATCGCTCTCCAAAATAAGTAATAGGATTTAAGGTGATTGAGAATCCTAATTTATGATCTCCCAATAGAACATTGTATATAAGGCCTAAGAAATCATAGAATGCCTCATAATTTTGGAACTCATCGATTGACAGACTGGATTCTTGTTGGTCCCAATCTATCAGTTTGGGATAATACAATGGCAATAGATTTTGATGAATGGCTAAGGTAAGGGTACAAATGACATTGTTATCAAACATGTTGGTTTCATCTAGGTTATAAAATGTAAGGCTATGATTAGACTCTACTTTGCTATCCACATCAACATTACTAGTCACTGGTGATGGATTTTGAATAAGATATGTGGGGTCACCCTAGGTGGTTTAAATCTAAGTTTATAAGGTATTTCATACTTAGTCATAGAAATTGGCTCGATGGTTTCTTGTTAACCTAGTCTGAGGCCTCTTCCTTCATAATTGTGATGTTCCATGATCTTATTGGGAATAAGATACTTTGTATTTTTATAATAGTCAGCCTGGTTGTCATTATATAACCATGATTCATCTCCTTCAAGATGGTCAGGTTTTAGGCTAGATTTTGGTACAAATGTGACAGGTCCCTTATCTTTGTTCTTTTGTTGCCAATGCTTATGTGGGATGACTTTAAGTCACCCAAAGGTTTTCAAATTTTGAGGAAGATTGGCAATATGAAATGTGTCATGGGTCACATATTCTCTTGGTCAATTATCTAAAATTATGAAATGATTAGAATATTCAGGAGGTGGCATGTGGGAAAGGGAATCCAAGGTATTAGGATCTATGCAATTACCTAATGAAGGATCAAAAAGTATAGATTTTTCTCTATCTTGATTGAAACTTGGATTCATACCATATTGATAATTATAGATTTGAATCTTGGCCTCAAGATGCTTGTAGTGATCATATGGGTGTAATATTTGAGTGGGAAAACTTGATAAATTGGTGCAGTGTTGATGAAACTGCACAAACTTCATGTAACCAAGGCCTGTCTAGAAGCATGTTATATGATAACTCAAGATTTAACACATGACAAAGTGTATTATGGGTCAAAGGCCCAATGATAATTGGCAAACTAATAATTCCCTGTGATTCTCTTTCCTAATTATCATAGGGTTTAATAGTTATTATTTTTGGTTGGAGATTTGTCATTGTGTACCTAAGAAGCTTAATGAGATTTAGAGACACTATGTTGAGGCTAGATCCATTGTCTATAAGGACACATTTCACTTTATGCCATATTATACAAACTTCTATGTACAATGGATTATTATGGAGCTAGCAAAGGGAAGACATATCGCTTTGGTTAAATGTGACTTGTTTGGCTTGAGCTAGGTGTCCAACCAAAGCTTGAAATTTATCAGGGGATATGTCACTAGCAATAGTGGATAGCGTCAAAAACTCATTCAAGATGTTTTTATAGATTATTGATGTTCAAAACAAATCTAAGATAGAAATTTGTGCTGGTGTCTTCTGTAATTGTTCCAAAATATCAAACTTCTTATCTTGGTCAGTAGTAAATGGTTTATTTTGAGGTTGAATGGTTGGTTGGATGATAGGCAAAATGGTAGATGGTTGTGGGCCTGAGATAGTAATATTTGACCTCTAATTTGAGACTACACAATTAAGATTAAATACTAGACCATTATTACTAATTGATGTTGGAAATATTGTGGGACTAGATAGGACAAGTCTCAGTTGCTGGTACACTTACATGTGGTCACGTGGTAAGAATGAGTTATCACTATAAGATTCAAAAGGGGAAGTCCTAGTTTGCTAGTTTGCCTATATGCACTCTTAGGTCAAAAAAGGATTATCCATGTGATTTGGCTGAATATTATTGCTTAGTAATGATCTAGGATGATTAGTGTTTGGTCTAGGATTAATAGAGATGGTATTAACGCTACCCCTTGTAATATGACCTACAACCCTGTTGTAGTCATGTGCAACTGCATGGTAGGTTTTTTGGTTATTACCATTATAACCTTAGATTTGTCCATTATTTTATTGTTGTGGGTTTTACTACTGATTTTGTTGATTCTACTAGTTCAACTTTTGATTTTGATACTATTGATTTTATTGCTACACTGTCCATTATTATTGTTGCTGATTATTCTACTGTTATTTATTGTTATGTCAGGGAACGGGGTTTTGATATATTCAAAGAGTTTTATTGGAATTGGAAGAACCATTATCCAATTTTATCTCCCCATTCTCTAATATATTCTTGATTAAATTCTTGATTTAGACACATTTTTGTAGATTATGCCCGTTGACCCGATGATAGTCACATAATTCATTTTCATGGTACCAATCAAGATAAGGAATGCCTTATAGATAATGTTTTGGTATGGGTCAACTAATCAAATTTTTAGAAGCAAGATTACAAAATAGAAACTCAATAGGTTATCCTAGGTCACTAAAGATATGACGTGCAGGGATGGTTCTCTTAGGAGGAGGGGTTTACAATGGTAAGCGTTGCTATATTTGTCATGCAGGTTTTGGTTATTATGCTTGCAACATTGGTTGGAGAGGTTGTTGGGTAAGAGTAAGCTAAAAAGGTGGTGAAAATGAGGTTTGAAACATTTTCATATGATGAGATTCGATTACTCCATTTCCCATAATATTCTTATTGCTATTGAATTGCTTGTCTTTCTCGATTATTGGCCTGTGTTAGTGCAATGCTTATACTTAGATGGGATGTTGGTAATTTTCATGATTGGTACCTTGATTTTGATTAGTTGAATTGATCTTGATGACTCCCTTATTGATGAGCACCCTCTCGATCAACAAACCTTTATCAATGATCTCTTTGAACATATGCACACATTGCAGTTCCAGATGATAGGCTATCTCACTATGCAAATTTTTAATAAACATAGTGGATAATTGTTTATGTAGTAAACTATAGGTGAAATGGCTTGTAAGGTCTATCCATCACTATAAATAACTCTTAAAACTCTCCTTATCTTTTTAATTTTCTTGTGTCAAGTCCACTAATGAAATATCATGCTTGAGATTATAGGAAAAATACTACACAAATTTATCAAAAAGATCATCAAAGTTCATTGCTGAATTCTTGGGAAACTTCAAAAACCACTCCAAGGCTTATCTAGTAAAGCTCCTTGGAAACAACATCAAAAGGTATATGTCACTATATTCCATTGGTTGACATGCAACAAAAAATTTGGTCAAATGAGCCTTATGATCACCTTTCCCTTTGTATTTATCAAATTTAGGTGGTTCATATTCTGGAGGAAATAATATCTACAAAAACTCCATGTTGAATGGATAGGAACATACATCATCCAATTTGAAATTTTTAGTTTACTTCCACACTTGAATAGCAATAATTACATCCTTCATTTGTTGCAATTCTTGGGAGAGGAAATTGGAAGGGATATTAGTTTAAGGGAGAATGTTGGTTTGGGTAAATGGCTAAAAGGTCACAAGTGGGACACTTTGACGAAGGTATGATGGAGACACCTATTGAGGTATATTGTCTTGGTTGGGGAATGGACCAGGAATATGCATACATGGATTAGGATGTACATTAAATTACACATATGATTGTGGGATATTTTGGTTTGGGTTGGTGATAAAGGTTTGACTTGGAGGATTTTGTGTTTGGGATGGTAGGATATAACCATATTATGCCTACTGTGGTTAAAAAGGGACATGCTACTAACTAATCAAACCTTGCTATTGATTAGGAACTTGTGGACCAAGACCTTATCTCTAGATTTGTGGCATATTTTAAACTAATGGTTGTCTAGTAGGTACCTGAGAAACATGAGGACCTCCTTGTGAGGAAGTTAAAGTAGGTTGCAAATGCAACATCTGTCATTGACTAATATTTGCATGTTGTTGAATAGTCATTGCTTGGTTTTGAATTGGCATATTAGTTTGTGTTTGAAGAGGTATGTTTGTCATTACTTAGTGAGGTAGAATATTAGTTACCCCTAGTTGAGGTGGCAATGCATTTATCCTTTATTACATTGATACACTAGACTGTGTCTGCTATTGCGGAATACTACTCACTACCTATTGAGGGGGAGTAGGATTCATCACATTCTATCATTGAGGTGTGATATTGGCCATTATTTGATTACCTAACCCTATAGGTTGTACACTTGAGGAAGTAATTAGTTGAGGTTGGGGTGAAAAAACTCCTATCCTTTGGTATGATGATATGCTCATGGGATTAACTATAGTCACATGTTGTTGGCTAGTTATTTGTGAGTTAGTACCACTTTCATCAAGACTAGATGTTGTTTGCACATTATCTACTACATTTGGCTCACTATTCAGTGTAGAGGCTGAAGACATTTATTTAATAACATGGATATGCATCAAGTTATATATTAAAGTAGTTTGTATAAATGGGTCAAAATTTAGATTCTCTTGTCCTGTTAACTCTATCATCACTCTTGTTGAAAGAACTAGGTCAATGAGAGGCTTACTTAACATGTTCATCTAATTGAAATCATGTGCTAGATTTGGATATATTTGATATGCTATTTGCATTTGGTTAACATTCTCTTCTATGACATTTTTGCTTTGATCAAATATATTAGGATCTTGGTACGTTGTTTCGACTAGAGCCATAAGATTGCTAAAAGAAGCCTATTGATCATAAATGATATTGTGGGGCACTCTTACTAGACTTGGTAAATTTTCATGGGAGAAGTATACTGGAAACTTGGCCCCTACCTCAATGGCTCTAATCAAAATCTCATCTTTTTTCTCTAAAAAATGTCACTCAAACAAAAATGGATCATACATGGAAGCTGTATTAGTAGAATATGACTATTGAAGAAGTAGCTCATCCACTTCTGGTATTATAGCTAGATATTATGAGATTTGTTCTTGATCCTATTCTGTGTAAGGTGGTGTGTTAATCATATAGTTAGCAAATGGCTCTTGGCTTTATGCCCTTGATTGAGTATTATAAGAGGGATAAGAATCCATCTCATAAGCAACATTATCCAGTATAGGGGTTTTGCACCATTTCTTCCTAGTAAAACTATATTACTAATCCTTAGATTATACATTAGTCCACTATGAGTGTAGGAATACATGTTGGGATCCATAGTCAATGATTTGCGATAAAAGGTCAAAGAGTTCTACAAACTATAAAAAGGATAGAATCTAAAACAAATGATGCTTATAACTTGGTCTAGATTTATCAAAAGGATCAAAAGGTTAATGCAAAGATTTATGAGAAAATAAGCTAGCATAAAGTATCTAATGTTTCATTGTTCACACAAAGATAAGCAAGTAAAATGAACCTAAAATAAAAATGCCAAACTCTAAGGTCAAAGTGTTTAAACTTAGTCTAATCTAGGCATTTAAAAGTTGTTAGGTCTTTTGTCCAAACACGGTGTCAAAAGCTAGGCTCAAACAAGGCATGTTCTAGGACTCTTGGCCAAATGATGTCAAAATATAGACTTTGAAAATAGATGAAAGTTTTAATGTAATAGATTTGAAACACTTCTGACAAACACTAGGCATTCGATTCTTCGTCATGAAATTGATCAACTAGGTATAAGGTATGAAACAAAAGGCACTTTAGCAATAGTTTATTTTCTCACAAATAGGGGTATAAAACTTGGTTCTTTTGATAAATAGGCTAGACAAAGGTGATCAGCATAACTATTTTAGACAAAAGATCATAAAAGTATACTTGGATTGGTTTGAAAATGCAAAAACAAATTTGAAACTCTATGTAAGAGGGTCTATGAAATAATATTCAAAATGTTTTGGGTAGCGTAAAGATGCTATACTAACCAAAAAGGTGTGACAAAAAGTTTTCTTCAAAAACTCTCTAAGGCAAAGACATTTTCCTACAATTTTGATAACATAACACTACCTTTCTTGGCTCAAAATGTTGTGGTGTATAGACTTAAATTTCAAGTGTTTAGCATAAAATGAATTACGTCTATCAAGTAATGATAATGATTATGAGTCTTAAATGACCTTCAACCTAAATTAGAAATTAAACCTAAGTTCCCTCAAGTTTAGTACAAATGGCAAACCCACTTTGGTAAAGGTCTAGACTCAATTGGGCAACATAACTATGCCAAAATGGATGATATGACTCTCAAGGTTTTGATGAACTTTGAACAAGGCAAATGGATGATGTAATGTGGGAAGCATAATGTTTCTCTATTTGAAGGAAAATTTGGACTATGTTTTTGGTTTGGATTGTTTGTTTACACCAAGTTTTTGACTCCACACAAGGCTTTAATCTAGGACAAGATCAACTAATTAATCTCCCTTAGATCCTAAAAAGACAAGGTTTCTTGGTATTATTAGAATCCATCAATATACATCATTTGAGAGGATTTTAAATGCTCATTCAAAAGTAAATGCACATTATATAGTAGGGTTTTTACACCCCCCTTCTCTCAAATGACAGTACTATCATATGGAACTTGAGGCATACCTTGCACCAACAATACTTCCATGGCAAGTGGGGATTTGTATAAGATCTAACAAGTTTTTGAATGATCTAGGGGAATCAATTACATAATGACTTTCACGTCAAAAAATACAAAAGAAAAGCATGGATTTTAGGTCTGTATCACTTGTCTTATTTTAAAAAGGTCTAATCCTTTTTTCAACCACTACATCCTATTATTCACTCAGTGTAGTTTGATGTTCAAAGTGCCACTACGTCTCATGTGCAAATCTAAAGGAGACAAATTAAGTCAATGCCAAGAGATGAAACCCTGAGTCAAAGCTTCCCTAAATAATTTGCAAGAGGTGATGAAGTCTCCCTCACAAGCCAAGATGCATAAAAACAAAAAAAAGTATAAAAATAGAAAGACTTTAGGGTCATTTTTAAGGTCACCCAAACTTTAAAAATATTTTGGGGAGTGCTTTAGATGACTTTCTTTCTAAACCTTGGAATAGGCTATTTGCAATAGAAATGGTGATTTTGATTCCAAGGGTTCCCTATAGGGGACAAATGTAAGAGCATACATGCAACATTCCTCTTTTTTCCAAACAAAATTAATCTAATAAACTATTGTAAACAACAATTGACAAGTGTGTTCAATTCTAAACCCAAATGAAATGTTGGTAGTGTTCATTTGACCCCTTGGTCTTAGTTTAATACTTTGAAAAACATTCACCAAAAACACCTAAATTATTTTCTAAACACCAAAACAAAGTTCCTAATAAAATTTTAAGCATGCACAAATTATTTAAACATGTTTTGAGAAAAAATCCTGCTTGGTCCTACAGATGTTAGCATGTCCTTTAGCTTTGAAGCTCTTTTGAATCAATAAATTTTGGAAAAGTAGCTCTTGGGTCTATGTTTTTTGAAAAACACAGTGACCAACATCGGTTAATACCACCGACATCAGTTACGACTAGCTGAGATCTAACTGATGTTGGTTTTGATAATCGGTGTTGGTTAGGTTAGGTAATCGATATTGGTATTTATGCTGATGTCAGTTATTGTGTAAAAACTATGGCAATCAAAAATGGCAAAATAAATTTAGAAAATCAATTTTTAAGAGTTTTAAGAGCTCAAATAAATATTTTAGAGTTGTAAAAGGATCTCCTTCATGTGTAGGATGCATCTTGTCCCATCGGGCATGCCATTAGGTGATCTAGGAATTTGACTCAAGAGAGAATGGTTAGTATGGTTAGTTCCAAAATGAAAATAAAGTGAAATAAACACACTAATAACATAACATATCTAGGCCTAGACACTAGGGAGAGCTTAGTTAACAAAAGCAAATGACAACACAACTAAAAAAGTAAGGAATTAAAATACAAGAACTCTTTCACTTTTCTTGGATGATCCAAATGCTTTTGTAGTAGTGGCTTGCTGAATTTTGTGCTCATGAAGTCCTTGGTAATGGAAGCTTGGATACCTCCATCTCTCCTTGGCACCTTTGGCTTGGCTTGGAATCAATTTGGCATGGTACACTAATTACTTGAAGCTTTTAGAACTAATTTGGCATTATAACTTTGCATCAAAAAAGCTTAAAAATGATGTTGTGAGGCCTCTCATTTATAGATTTTTACAAATTTCTAGAATCAACCTGAACTATCCATCCCAAGATTGAGATGTGTGGTTGAGGATTAATTCAATTTTTGGAATTAAGTTTGTAATTATTCTCATCATGACCTTGGAAGAAGGGGCAATTAAGATGCATGGAGGGCATTATAAAAGGCATTGATGAGGCATGGAGGGCGTGAAACTTGATAGTTGTGGCATTTATAGCTTATGGATGTCTTCCCAAGAAATGAGGTCACTTGATGATGCAAATATTCAATATTTATTTCTAAAAATAAGTTTTTAACAAGTTTCCATGGAATTATTAATTAGGCCTTGATTTGGGTTAATTAGATCTTAAGCATGATTAAGCACTTTATGCACAAATTACTTTGATTGATCGCAATGCCTTTTTATTGGTCCTAAATTTGACTGGATTAGAATTAGAAGGCACTGTTAGATGCATTGGAACTGTATTTCCATTTAGAATGTTACCAAAAATAAATAACAAAAGCACACATTTCATGTAGAAGATTTGATAGGAAAGATCAATCCATAGCATACAGGTACAAAATTAGAATTTTGATTCAGAATGATCTGATCAAAGTTAGCTAGCTCATAAATTGTATTACCCCATTTAGGGACACCCTGGCCAAAATCAACACTTGAATATGTCAGTTTCACATAATTTAGGGTGTTTTAGTGTTTTTAGGCCAAATTGTGCATTTTGGGTGGAAATTGGTCAAAAGACTAATTAGAGGTTATCAATGGCCATTTTAAGGTGTATACAAGAAGGAATTTTAAAACACCTAGACACTTGGAAAACTATACTTGTATTTAATGCTCTAAAATGACCCCTAGATGACATCAAATGACACAAAAACTAATTGGACCATGACCAAAGATAGTAAGACATTAAATGACATCAAATGAACTATAACACACCTTATGACATTATACTAAGCCCCTATATCAAGTTTTTGACTATAGGGGGTTGACCCATTTTGACTTGGGGTCAAAATGGTCAATAATTACCAATTGCCTTAAGAAATGATGCAAATTATTTAGTCCCATCATATTTCAATAAAAATAATGAAAGGAGCTAAAGGTTCATTTTAAATATTTTGAAGCATCTTGTTATGCATAAAGGGTTAAAAAATGATATTTCCATTGGCATCTCTAAGAGGAGGATGGATAAAGTTTTGATTAGTTTGAGGTATAATAAAAGGAGGTTGATTATTCATGTGTAATATTTTTTATTTCATTTTCATCATTTAAGATGTATTTATTATTTTCATAACATTCATTTTTTGGACTATTTATGCAAGGATTTGAGTAGTATTGAAATGTGCATTTGGATTATTATGATTTAGAGGGGCAAGGTTAGTGTTGGTATTAGTAGGAATATTGGTATTGTTATGAGGAGGAATGTTTCCATTGTTAGGAATAGGGATGTTTCTTGTTAAGGTATTTCCTGTAATATTTTCGTTAGGCTTGTATCAAATTCTCCTATAGTGTAAAAAGGTAATTTGGATAGAGTAGTGTCTTTATAAGTGTGAAATGGATTATATCCATTAATATCATCTTTTTGGGTAATTTGAACCATATTACAATCCATAGTTGAAAGACAAGAGAAGGTGCACCACGGGTGAGTATCTTCTTGGGTAAATAGGGTAGGAAGGAAAGAATAACCTACGTATCATCTAAATGGATTAAGGCTATCCAAAATGAATTTAATAAGGGATTTTATGATGTTTAGGATAAGAATCTAAGAAGGAGGAAAAAGTATGAAATTTGGATAAAGTCGACTAAGTACTGTATGGGATTGGCTAGATAGTAGTTCAAAAAGAGAATTGAGTTGGCCATAGGGTACACAATCAAATAGATGATATAAATTCAAACTAATCAACTGCATTATATAAGAAGGAAAACAAAAAAATGGGCATAAAATAGGGTCAGATTGGTTGACTATGTTTTATGTGAGGATAAATCAATTTTTTTTAAGGGAGTAAGTCAAATAAGTCGACTATGTTATTTAGGAAGATAAACATAATACCCTGTAGGAAGACAAACATAATAGCCTACAAAATATACTGAGTTGACTGAGTTTTGTAGGAAGACAAACATAATAGCCTATAAAATACTAAATTGATAGAGTTAACTATGTTTTATAGGTAGGAAAAATTTGAAATGTTATAAATTTGGATGAATGAGTAGATTTTTTTTAGAGAAATAAGCTAAACACACAAGCAACTATGTCAATTAGGTCAATCTAGTTACAACACAACATAAACCTTGTATCAATGATAGCTAATACACGTTTTGTAATACAAAATATAATTGGCAAATATCAAACAACAATATAGAAATGTAAATACTAATCTAATAAGTGGACATCTCTGATGTATTTTAAATTATCATTTAAAATGTGATAGGGCATTTGGATTTGTAAAAGAACTAAAAATAGGTAAGATAAAGTTGGTTTTAGTTATGTTAAGGATGAAATGAATCTATATTAGTGATGGTTTTGGCCTAGTATTGGGGCCTACTCCCTCACTTGATAATGCCACAGTGATAAGGGTGTCAGGTGGCTTCCCCCTAGGTGATGAAATACAAGTAGGTAGACTTGGATATAGTTATTTAAATGCTTATTTGATATTTTATGATTTGGTAGTGTGTGAAGGAAGAAAGTGACTAATCTGGTAAATTAACCTTCCTAGTTATACTATGTGCATTACTCTAAGCAAATAAGAAGATAAATGAAAAGTGAATTAATTACTACCAATGTGGCTCATTTTCTTTTGCTTTGAAAAATACATAGTACTAGGCCAACTGGGTTGACCTAGTATGCAAATAATATAGAATAAAGTCAATTTGGTCAACTCTATCTATTATAAGATACTCCAAAGAAATCTAGTTAAGTTGACTAAGTTTTCTAGACAAAAATTAATTACAAAAGTAAGTTTATCTAGTTGATTTAATTTACTATAAGGTGATAGTTTCATAGAATTGAAAAATTGGGAAAAAAAAAATTGAAATTCGACTAAAAATGAAATAAATAAGTTGGTTAAAATTAAATTGATGGTTAAGATGAATTTGATTTGATCGATTTAACAATATATTGAAATTGATGAATTGTTGTTTTTAAGTTATGTTATCTAGATGAGGGTTTGAACCTATAAGATGATTCCCTAACTATTTTGATTAGATTGAAAAATTAGAAGATGAATTGCAAAAGATATAGAATTGGGTTGATCAGATCTATCTAGTTGTCTATAGGAGAAGATAGCCTATACACAGAGCTGAACTAGGTTAATTAGATCGACTGAGTATTAAGACCTATACACAAACTCTTATACTAAGTTGACAAAATTGATTCAATAGTTTGAAAATGAAAATAAAAAATCTATAAGGGTTAGTTCACATTGGTTTCACCAGAATGTATGTAAGTGAAAGTGAAGTTGATCTACAAATCAATCCTAACTTAGAAAAGATAAATACACTAACTATACCACTAGATATACTTAGATAATCAGGGTCATGACCAATAATAATCTGCTAAACCTACCTAAGGGATATCTTATCATATAATATGGATATAAAGGGTTCTAAAGCCTATAGTCAAGCAACACCACACAATAACCCTAGCTAGGTATAATAATGAAATAATAAAGTAAATCTAATCTAATGCTCATTAAAGTTTGTGGCATAAATGGGGGATAAACATAAATAATAAACATTCAAAATAAAACTCTACTCAAGTCAATGTAGAGGTAATCCTAAGTAAAGAGAGATAATACATTCATTAGCCATTATTCATGCAAATTTATCTGCTAAAATATAGGAGTAAGAGTTAGGAATGCTTACCTTGAAGATGAACACATCGAGCCTCAACCTCTCCTTTGGCCAATAGTGTTTTGCAAGAGGTTTTTGTATATTAGTGAAGAAGCTAAGGATAAACAAAATACTATAGTCTAGCCAAGGACCTCCTAGTGAATCTAAAGCTTTAAAAAGACAAAGGTTCTCCTCCAAGAAGTATGAAACCCTAAGTAATGACTCCTCAGGTAGAATGGCATAAATGTAAAGAAAGAAGTGCAAATGAATGATTCTGTCTATTAAAAATGGGGTGAAAGATGTGTATATAAAACTTAATCTGACCCCAAGCCCTTTCAAAATTTTAATCAATGCAATTGTCTAGTCAAACTAATTAGTTATAAATAAAGTCATTAGGTCCTAGACTAAGTCGACCTAGGCTGACTCAATCCCATAATGTGCACTATTTATAAAACTAGGTAGACCCATTTAAATACATTTAAAAACTAGTAAAAAGGGTTTTGACTTAGGTAGGGGCTATTTGAAGTGGTGAATTACATTGATAAACATGTGAGGGAGGTGTCAAAGCTTAGGGAAATGTATATGATGGATTTGTATTGGTTTTAGGTGGAGGTATATGGAACAACAATCTTGCAAAGCACCAAAGGTTTACCCACCCTTTTATTGGTGCACCCTTTAAGGTATACACTCAAAAAGGTTGAGGTTTGATCATTCCTACAAGAGATAAATCATCACTAGTTGATGAAGTTTAAAAATATTATGTGTATACACTAATTATGTGCTTGACAAGGTGACCGACTAAAGGGCAAGTTGATCAAACTTCTATTTTTTTATTTTGCAGGTTGATTAGTTGAAGATGGATAAAATCTTGTTTTTAAATCATTTTATAGTCATTTTTAATTCTTATTGTCAAAAAACTAAATTAATTGGGTTAAATGACCTCTTTTTTCCTATGTGTATACCTAAAGGCTAAGGTTATGTATGCTCTCCTCCTTGCATCATTAGTGTCAATTCCTAGAGGATAAAAAATAACTGATAAACCTTCCCCATTTTTATTTCTAGGATGTAATGCAACCATGGAAATGACATCCATGTGTTTTCCATTAGTCCATAGGGGTTGGTGATGTGGATTTAATCACCATGCATTGGACCACACTCTATGTTAGCAAAGTATAAATATCAGGGACAACTGTCATTGGGTGTTAAAGCAAAATTCCCCATAAAGGGTTCCATGGAGTGGGGAATTTTAGATCCAATACATAAAGTGGTTAGACAACAACCTACATAGATTTGGGCCCCACTATACCTAGCTTATATCATGGACTCCCCTAATAATCCTGTGTAAATCTAATCAACCCTAAAAGGCATCCATTACCAGGGAAACATCATCCCTCAAAATTGATCACTAAGTTATGAATTTGAGTGAGGGTTGGGAGGCCAATATAGCACCACTCTTAGAAATATTATAGGTGAGGTGGTTGTTGAGTTACACACCAATGTCAGTCATTAAATTTAGGTTTGTGGCTTATGTGTGACTTATTTTATTATTGTCAAAACTAATACTGTTTGTGATCCAAAACCCATAAAACCACCTAAAACCCAAAAACACTAGTTAACCTTACAAAAACCTAGAGCTTGTCTAATTCCATCAATTTTCAAAAAATTAGGTACCATCCTACATTCATATTTACCCATCTAGTCACCAACCTAAACTTGACACATAAAATCATCATTTAGATACCACAATCCTTATTATCTAAAGAAGCCTTTTGAGTTAATCCTAATTGTACCACCTAAACCCACCTCATGCAAGCCCTTAAACCCTTAAACTATTTAATAATCTCCACACCATCACCTTTTACCTTGAGTAAGTCATTTGAGTTATTAGAGCTAATCACTTTTTACCACATAATATCCCCAAAACACTCTATTATCACTTCCAATTATCTTGTAATTATTTATATTGCCATATTGCTAGTATCTATCACTCTATCAAATTTAAAACTCGACATTCATCTTCTTGTCATTCCATAATTTTTACAGATTTGAGACTAACACCCATCATTATATTGTAATCTTACTAACTCAAAATTTGGTAATTATCAATTTACTACCACTCTACCAATTTGAACCCAATAAACATTGACAAATTACTAGTCTATGCCATACTGATAGTCCCTATCCTAAAACCCTTATCATTGGCCCAAACCATCTCATCACTACTTGTATTTTTCATATTGTTAGTACCTATCACTCTACTAATTTTTAAGCTTGGGCATTTACCTTTTTATCATCTCATCATTTTTACTGAACTTGAGATTTTTACACATCATCACCTTATCATCTCGCTAGCTAAAAATTTGGCACTTGTCAATTTATCATCACTCTATTAACTTAAACCTAGTAGTCATCAATATATTACTAGTATATGTCATCTTGATAGTCCAAATACCTGACACACAACCAAAACAAGGGTATACCCATTTTTACACAACTTATCACACTAGCTCTAATTTATTAAGCAACCTTGCTCAAAGGTTTCTTATTACATCTAATTGATCTCTTCTAAATTAGTCATACTAATTCAATTCACCTCTCTTAAAAAGTTAGGCCTATATTATATACCTATCACCATAATCTGGATGGCATCCAACACCCATTCCCAAGCCATCAAAATAGGATAAACATCTAGGTCAAAATGACCTATTGGAAACCTTGGGTGAGAAACCTATTGATAATGAATAAAATCATAGTGATATACACACCTTGAGAGTAAAATAAGATAACCCAAGTGATTTTATAAATAATGACAAAGCTAAGATTGAATAATATGCCCATGACCATTGATAACAACTATTTATACACCTTCTCAAAAATGGAACCATGTTATTGCTAGGATTTAATATGGATTTTCTAAAAAATCTTGTTCACCCATACCATAGTACATCTCATAATCCTCAATCTATGTCACTAGAAGAAGAGGAAGATCAAGAGTCAGTCAAAATTGAAGAAGAAGATGAAGAAACACACCCTCCACTTACTGTTAATACCGCTAAGGTTTAAGCTAGTAAAGGAAAGTCCACTCTGAAGAGTCAAGTAGAAAAGGATTATAAACAAGCCATACTTGACAACCTCAATAAAATAACTCGACAAGTTATTTTTTTAGCATCCCAACTTAATTATGAACCTATTAATTCTAATCCATCTAAAAGGCCTACTAAAACCATCTTGTCATCCACCTGACTGGACCAAAACAAGTCCAAACCCAATCCCTATACATCTAATCCATTGATGTATCCATATTTTTCCCTTGAATGGAAAAACATGAAGGAAAGTCTCTAGAGCATGGACACCCAATATCATACAAATAAATATTGATATGAAGAGTTATGATCTTATCTTCTATATATGAACATCCTTAAAGTGCCTTTTCCAATGCACTTTGAACCTCCTAAATTTGATAGATATAAATAAAAAGGTGCCCTAAGCAAACACATCAAAGAATTATTCATGGAATGCCATGAAGTAATGTATAGTGATGCATACATGCTTAGAATATTCCCTTAAATTCTTTGAGGTACTTCTTTAGAATGGTTTATGCAATTGTGAAAGAGATATGTAACATCATTTGGGGACCTGACTAAGAAATTTGTAAAATATTTCTCT
The DNA here is from genome assembly GCA_037957365.1 of Torreya grandis. Taxonomy (NCBI): domain Eukaryota; kingdom Viridiplantae; phylum Streptophyta; class Pinopsida; order Cupressales; family Taxaceae; genus Torreya; species Torreya grandis. Next base: position 875,800 of record JARHVA010003530.1, on the reverse strand, counting down.
TATAATGTGGAGCATAGAATAAACATGTTATATTTGTACAACACTAAATAAATAAATAGGGAGGTCTAACATCATTCCTAAAAATATGGTGAGGTCTTACAAGTCATTTCCCTTACTTAATCCTTGAGAGAGAGAGAGAGAGTTGACTAATATAATAGACTCATGGGCTGTATTGTTAAGTGGAGAATCTGTAGAAGAACTATGTAGAGCTTGGAGAGTTCTTCCCATGGTGGAATCAAGTAGGATTCCCCATGTATGTATAAGTAAGATCAGGTTTGATATGCAGGGATGTGTATATGTGAGGGTCAGACAGAGATCGGTGGTTGGCCAGGGTCCAAGGTGACATCAATACATCAGCAGGATCATGGTGAGATCTACTTGGAGTACCGGTTTGTACTCAGTTGTACTGGATGTACAATGAGGTGAACAACAACTTGTGTTAGCTGTGTGTTGTGACCTATGAGAGAAGATTACTCAGGTGGGAAGATTACTTGGAGCCCTTGAGGAGGAATCCTCACAGAGGTGGAAGAAGAGTGTGATCTCTTTATTGTAATTTCCTTTGTAATGAGTTGAATACAATTATGTGTTGCCTCTCATATTCTGTGTGTTTTCTCATTGATAGTTATTTGTTCTTCTGGTATTTTCGCATGTTTAATTACTTATACAATGGTAATCATGTGTTCTCTTAAATCTAACAAGTTGTGTTAGAGCTTTGGGGAGTTTCGGTCCTATCAATTGGTATTAGAGCAAGGTTGGACGTTCTCAGAGTAAGTTTGACTAATAGATGGCCCAGATCTGTTAAGTGTTTGTTGATTACAGGTTACTCACAGAGGTTGCTGTTTGAGTGGGAGTATAGCAAGGTAGAAGATGGTACAATGAGAATGAAGAAAATCAGGGACAGGTTTAACACCACAAGGAGTGTGGTGGGTTGTCTTCAAGTGGGAGTTTGAAGAGGAATACAAGCCAGGATGCAGATTAGATAGAGTACTGGTTTAAGTACAAGCATAACTATTTATCTCCAAGTGGGAGATTGTTAGGGTGTGAAGCTAAAAGCTACACCTTAAGGGAAACAGGAGGGTTTCTAGCGTATGCAGTCACCGGCGTTGGCAGGCCAAAACTGACGTCGGTCAGGGGACGTAAAAGGGAAACCGGCATTGGCAGAATATCGGCTGGCATCGGTTACCTCCAAGAAGGCAGGGACCGATGTCAGTCGCCTGTAGCGGTCTGAACTGCTATTAACAAATAGTCAGTTAAGTGAATGTAGAGTTTGCATGTTAAAGACTAGTTCGAGTCTTTGAGCCGCTTGTCTAAATTAAGTGTATGCATGAGATCTATATAATAGACTCATGGGCTGTATTGTTAAGTGGAGAATCTACAGAAGAGCTATGTAGAGCTTGGAGAGTTCTTCCCATGGTGGAATCAAGTAGGATTCCCCATGTATGTATAAGTAAGATCAAGTTTGTTATGCAGGGATGTGTGTATGCGAGGGTCAGACAGAGATTGACGGTTGGCCAGGGTCCAAGGTGACAACAATACATCAACAGGATCATGGTGAGATCTACTTGGAGTATCGGTTCGTATTCAATTGTACTGGATGTACAATGAGGTGAACAACAGCTTGTGTTAGCTGTGTGTTGTGACCTATGAGAGAAGATTACTCAGGTGGGAAGATTACTTGGAGCCCTTGAGGAGGAAGCCTCACAGAGGTGGAAGAAGAGTGTGATCTCTTTATTGTAATTTCCTTTGTAATGAGTTGAATACAATTATGTGTTGCCTCTCATATTCTGTGTGTTTTCTCATTGATAGTTATTTGTTCTTCTAGTATTTCCGCATGTTTAATTGCTTATACAATGGTAATCATGTGTTCTCTTAAATCTGACAAGTTGTGTCAGAGCTTTGGGGAGTTTCGGTCCTATCACGGATACCTTACCCATCCCAACAATCCCACTTGGATTTCATCACCAAGGGAAAAGCCCACTCTGTTCTCTAGCAGAGGATAATCTCTAGGGGAAGTATATACTGGCTAAGTGGGCCCAGCTCATCACTGGGTTTGTGAAGTGAGGGGAGCTTGCTCCTTAGCACCAGGCCAAGTACAGAACCTAACACAGACTTTTGAGCACTGAAACAAACTCGAAACCATCCATAGACTACTTCTTCTAGGACACGTCTCAAAAGCCAATCTTCCTATACACATTCTAAGGCATAAGCCACCATGATCCTAATAATTTATTCCTAGGGATTTAACATTTAGGGTCTGCTTGTGTTCTTCATCTTTTCTTTTCTTATCTACTTGTTTGAGCTTGTGAGGACATTCTTTCTTGCCTTAAATGGTTTTGACTCGCAGTCAAACCAAGGCTTCTGTCAACCATGCGAGGCATCAACCGCTTCCATCTTCCCCATCCATAACTAGTCCCATAATGGAGTTCCACTCGGAGACTGAAAGAACTCCTACTCGACCAAACCCAACCTAGAATCCCATTATCCCTAAAGGGGACCAAGATTTTGAAAGATTCTTGGACCTTAATGGCAGAGCCCTTCAACATTATCTCATGCGAAGCCGAATGCGAGACTCCTTAGGCAACCCAATTTATGGGATGCCGACCTCTTTAGTTGAAAATGCAACTGTATCGACAGCGTCCGTAGTTCAACCTATAGACACCCAGGCTATTACCTCAACCAATGACCAGCCCTTGACCAAGCTTCTAAGTGTGGCCTCTCCCTCCATCTCTAGGCCCACTTCCACCAGGGTTTCAGCCCCTATCAACTGCAGACTACTCAACCAAATTCTACACCCTTCTAAAACCTAGTGGTCTCTATTCCCCCTACTCTTACACCTATCAACACAAGAGTAACTGTCTACCCTTCAACAAGTGGGGCCACCCCTCAACCATCTTTTATGGCCCCTATCCAATTTGTGCCTATCAACCCCATAACACAAGTGCCCTTGGCTTCAACTTCTGCCCCGATGACTAGCTGCCCATATGTTACGCCTACACAAGTGCAACTGACCACGTCATATGCCTCTCTCAATATCTTCCAAGCACCTTATAACCTAGAGGGAACTCCATCTGCCAATCTATCAGCTGACATAATCAAAATGCTGATGGACAAGATGTCCAGTCTCGAGACCTCTATTTTTGGTTCACGTAATGCCCTCTCATATGAGCAAATTTGCAATGAACCCATCCATCCATCTGTCTCGATCAAGCCGTATCCCAGTCAGTGGAAACTTCCTAAATTTTTTCATTTCCAGAGTAAGGAAGACCCACAACAGCACCTACAGGTATTCAGACATGCCTGTTATCTCATTGCACACGATGATGCATTACTTTTATGCACGTTTCCTATGTCACTCTTCGGTGCTACCCTTGACTGGTACAGCTCTCTTGCCAACCATTCTCTCTTCACATTCACCCAGCTGGCACAAATATTCCTTGATCATTTCTCCATCAACATCACCAAAAAGGTCTCAATCACAGACCTCTATTCTATCTGGCAATTTGAGGATGAATCCATAGTTGATTTCATGGCTCGCTAGAGAGGCCTCATCAATCAGCTCTCATTTTCCTTACCCCAACTCAAACTTATCAAACTTTTCTCTCAAGCCTGTGCCAAGCATATTTCTTCTACCTTGCGGGTTCAGACCTTTCGCACCTTTGACGAAGCCTTCACGATGGCTCACAAGCTTGAATTATGTGCCATCGAGGAGAACAAAGTCAAGTTGCGAAATAAGAATCCCAATTCCAAGACCAATGACTCCTTTTCTTCTAAGCCTTCTTCATCTAACCCCAAGTCTAAGGCATCAACAAACACTATAGTCATTAGACCTTCATCCTCTTTGCCTTCAACCAACCAGCCCGAGCCATCCATCACCTGCCAATTCTAGTAGAGATACGTGCAGCGATAGTATACTCCACTTAGAGAGTCATACACGTCTGTGCTAGAAAAACTTGTCAAACAGGGGGTTCTCAATCTCCCCCAAATTTGACCACCTCCACAATTTGATTCCTCACTTGCCATCCCTGCATGGTATAGGGAAAATGACTTTTGTAACTACCACTGCGTTAAAGGCCATGACACAGGCAACTACAAGACCCTTAAAAACATCATCCAAGACATGCTGGAAAAGGGTGACTTCATCCTTGACAATCCCAATGTGCCACCCAATCAGGGCATTGACATCTTTAAGTAACCATTCCCCAATCATCCTCTGACTCAAAACAATGTCCAGACCATGACTAACAACACTCACGAACATAATATACGAACAGTCAATACAGTCTCGCCCTTCATCCCCGACCAACCTCTTTCACAAACTCAAGAGGTTAGTCCACCCATCAGTCCATCACATGTGGATGAACCTCCTTCTCTGATTAGTTCTCCATCAACCTCTCTTATATTGGAGGATGCCTCGACCATACCGGCTCCACCGGTCTCACCATCCTCCTTCTTGCTACCTATGGAGGACCCGACCCTTCCTACTGCTCAACCGCAAGTGGAGGGCACAATCATCCCTGCCCTTTACCCTCTTGAGGAGCCTCATTCTCTGGTTTCTTCTCCACCCAGGGAAGAACCTGTCTCTCCTCCATCTCCAACCAAAGACAAACCTATCATGACTTCATCATGCCTTGGGTCTGAGACTGCTACATCATCTTCAGCCCCATAACCGTCAACATCTTCTCAAGGACCCAAATCTCATCCAATGTCTTCTCAGCCATTTTCTCGATTAGTGGAGAAAATCGGACTTCTCCCTTCAAGGACAGTGGAACATCAGGTATTATGGGAGCATCTCGAAGCTCTTCAACATGCCCATGCCCTCTCATCTCATGCTACCAATCCTCCCATGGTAGAATGTCCCAAGATTCTCAACAAAAACCAGACTTCCACTTCTAGACCATCTAAACCTCAACCAACCACATCAAGACTGAAACCCTCATCTATCCCATCAAAACCTATCAAGTCACTCGGTGTTCGCCCTGTCTCTGACCTCACTCATCTGCAAGTGAAGGTGGACTTAGACCAGACCCTGACCAATAGTAGTCTTCAAATCAAATCAAAGAAGACTGCCAAACCACAGAGGCAAACTTCTCCTTCCCCGTCACCATTACCCTCTATTTTGGGCCCTCATCCTTCGACCTTGATCAAAATCCTCCCCACTCCAACCTCTAATCAAAACTAGTTGCCTCCGCTGCTTCCTTTGCCTACCTCTAGCCTATCCTCTCCAAAATTTTTGGCACCTCTCACGAAGAAAGTGTCATCTTCCCTTGCCGCTGCACCATCAACCCAGAAGGTGGTATGGAAACCTCCTCCAACGTCACCTAAGAAAAAGTCACCAGAATCACACACGTCAACTAGCACAGACCCTTTAGTAGGCTCATACTCTTTAATATTGCACTGACTTTTGCAGACTTATAGTATAACCCTTTCGCCCATCAGGCCCTTCCAACCTCTCAGGTCTAAGCCCTCCTAGTTTGATGATACGAAGATTTGCCTATATCATCATACGCCAGGACATGATACCGAGACTTGTTATGCCCTTAAGGCCGTCATTCATCGCTACATGGAGAAGGACACTCTTCTTCTTGAGGACACTATCGACTGACCCCCGACACCTTCCCACATTCCTCTAACCACATCAACATCTCATCAGCAGGCCATGACCCCTTTATCTCCTCCACCCCCTATCTTCGAAATCAATGCCATTCACATAACCACTAGGTCACAAAAGGATAAGGCAAAAGAAAAAGCTGCCATTCCTTGGACCTATCCTTTCATCAAGCCACCTCAACCACCAAAGCCTAAAATTTCTATCCTTGGTGCTTCTCAACCCTCTTCTTCTTCCTCTTCAGGGGAAATTCATGACTCCATATTAAAATAGCTTCACCAGACACCCATGAAGATGTCCCTTTATGACCTCATCCAAACCTTGCCCCAGCATCATCACGCCCTCATCTAAGCCTTACAGGCAGCGGAGGTCCAACCCGAGGACCCACAACCACTCGCTGCCCTAATCCACTCTTTATCCCCCGTCGCCTCATCACTTTCAGTGATTCTGAGATTCTTACATCTAACATGGAAGATCAAGACACTGCTCTCTTTATCACTGCCTATGTTGATCAAACCCGCATCAAGCGCATTATGATTGACAGAGGCACCAACATCAACATTATCTCCACCCATGCCTTTGATCAATTGGCCCTCTCTAAGAATTACGTATCTAAAACTAATGTAATATTGTGATCTTTTAATGACACCACTACCACAACCATTGGCACAGTCATCCTTCACATTCGCATTGGCCCACGCACAGTCCTGAAGCTCTTCTATATCATCGAAGGAGAGTTTTAATATAACATGTTGCTGGGCTGACCCTGGATCCATGCCATGGCTTGTGTTCCCTCTACCTTGTATCGTTGTGTGAAATTTGAGCATGATGGGCAAGTCCACATTATTCCCACTGACCCATCACCTTTCAAAACTTGTAACACAACCTATCAGCCAAACGACATCCTCATTCCTATCAAGCCATCAACCCCAACGCAGCCTCCATCTGTGAAAGCTTTGACTAGTTTGCAATCGGTGGTCGCCCTCACCCCTCCTCTTCAAGCAGTAACCAAAGACCCCATGGAAGACATCTTCCAATGACTTTCACTTGGGGAATATTCCTTGCTAACCTTAGACATGTTCCAAACTCTGCAAGAGTATGGACACCTTCACCATAGCCCTAGTTACGATCACTGAATCAACATGGTCATGCCTTATGGTCCTCCTCACCTCCAAACCAACCTTGTCTATGGGGGGCTCAATCAAGCTCGTACTGATGGCAATCCTCTCTCTTCACTGCAACCATTCACATCAGACTTCTCATTTCTTGGCAACCCTGCCTTTGCACACACTTATCTTTATAGGTGTGCATGGAAGGGTTTTGGTTTCAAACACTATGAGCAAGGCTCCCATCAGCCCATCGAGCCTCTCAACGATGACGATGCCAAGAAATGATATGGCCTGGGATACCATGACCCCACTTAGGCCTCTACAGATCTCTGTCCTGAGCCCACCACTAACCAATCTCCTCCAAGCTCGCCCATTTCTCCCCCTTCACCTATGGAGTCGGTGGTTTCCATCCCTCCTATTTTTTTTTGTATAAACACCATCCGCCTGGAACCCCTAACTTATCAGCTAAATGGGGTGTCTAGGTCTCTCCCTCTCATTTATCCCAGCATGGTAGAGGATGAGTCTGCGACCATTCACACTGTCTGTTGTGTTGATGATGATGCCATCCTTTCCTACATGGGTGCCGATGACTCTTTCATCTAGCACTCCCTCCCTTCTGAGACCCAAGTTATGTTAAATGAATCAACCATTGACATCAACCTTCCCTCTTCTGATGTTCCTCACGTCTTGAAGATTGGCCAATCTTTAGACGTTCAGGAGTAGCTAGAATACACCTAGTTCCTCTCAGACCATAGCAAGGCCTTTACCTAGACCTATAGTGACATGCCTGGCATCGACCCCACCATCGCTACACATAACATAGTCACTAAACCAGAGGCTAAGCCTGTTAGGCAAAAGCTTCAAAAGATGCATCCTCGCGTTGCACTCCTTGTCAAAGAGGAGCTTCAGTGCCTCCTTTCTGTCTCTTTCATTCAGCCCATTGATTACCCACAGTGGGTCTCTAACATCGTCCCTATCACTAAAGTGATTGGGGGGATCCAGATCTGCATGAACTATCGTGACCTTAACCTAGCCTATCCCAAAGGTGACTTTCCTCTTCCCAACATTGACCAGCTTGTTGATCTCACAGCTAGCCATGTGATGTTATCTCTCATGGATGAGTTTTCAAGATATAATCAGATCTTGATTACACCAGAAGATTAACACAAGACTACCTTTATCACCCCATGGGGGACTTTCTGCTATCGAGTCATGCCTTTTGGCTTGAAGAACACATGCGCCACATATCAATGCGCCATGACTGACATTTTCCATGATCTCCTCCAGAAAATCATGGAGGACTATGTGGATGACCTGCTCGACAAGTCCAAGCTTCACCGTGACCATCTGACCATTCTCAAAATCATCTTCTCTCACCTTCTTCAATACAATGTCTACCTTAACCCCAAGAAATGTGTCTTTGGGGTCCTCTCTGGCAAGCTCTTAGGCTTTATCGTTTCTTTCCGTGGCATCGAGATAGATCCCACCAAGATCTGTGCTATCCTCGAGATGCCACCTCTGACCAATCTCAAGTAGCTTTGCAGTCTATAAGGGAAGCTCTATTCCATTTGCCATTTCATTTCATAGCTTTTTGATTGCTGCCAACCTTTTCATCATCTCCTTAAGAAGGACATCTCCTTTAAATGGGATAAGGACTACCAAGAGACATTTGAAGGCCTTAAACACTATCTGGTCTCTCCACCAGTCCTCATTCCACCTAAAGACGACCAACCCTTCTACCTTTACATCTCTACCACCAACCATTCGTTAGGTGCCATGATCGCACACCGAGATGAGCATCACCGTGAGCAAGCGGTCTACTATATCAGCTATACCCTGGTTAACTATGAAACTCAGTATACTCATACCGAGAAACTCTATTTGGCATTAGTCTTTGCCGCTACCAAGCTCTACCACTATCTTCTCAACCATAAAACCTTTGTCATCACTCACACTGACACCCTTAAGTATATGCACTCCAAGCCACATCAAAATCAACATATGGCTCAGTGGCTCATGCTACTTGCTAAGTTTGACCTCGAATTCATCCAATAGAAATCTATCAAGGGGTAAACCATCACTAACCAACTGGCAGATGCCCCTCTTCCTGACAATCAACCTTCACAGTGTGAGTTCCCTGATGAGTCTATCACTGCGATTTCCATCGATGACACCATCTACCAAATGACCATGTTCTTCGATGGCTCCAAATGTCAACTCGGTGGGGGTGCGGGAGTTATTCTCATCCCACTCAAAGGGGAGCCCATGCCTTTATCTTTCAAGCTTGACTTTGATTGTACCAATAAGATGGCTGAATACAAAACCTTAATTTTGGGACTTTAAACCACCCTTTCCCTCAGCATCAAGTCCATCAACATCTTTGACGACTTGCAGCTTGTCGTCAATCAAATAAACGGTTCATATCTTTGTAAAAACAAAATTTTAAAAAGGTACAAAAACTATGCTGATGTTCTTCTAGCCTCTTTTGACCATTACCTCTTACAGACTATTCCTCGATCCATGAACAAGTTTGCAGACACCATGGCTTATCTTGCCTCGCATATTTCATCTTCATCATCGTCATCTAGAATTTTTGTCATGGTGCATCATCTGCCATTGCCTTCATACCTTTCTTCTAGCATCAACCATGTCAACACCATAGACTCTAGCCCACGAGATGACTGGTATAAGCAACTTGTGGAATACTTGACTCATTTTATCATCCCTTCCGATCTCTCTAGCAATGCACGGTGAGCTTTCATCAAGTGCATAGCTCACTATACCATGCTAGGGGGTCTTCTCTATAAGCGAGGCTTCGACAGCCTCCTTCTTCATTATCTAACCTCCATTGAAGCCTCTCATGCCATTAAGCAAGTTTATGATAGTATTTGTGGCAGACACTTCAGTGGGAACTCAGTTGCCAACCGCATCATTCGCCTGGGCTATTATTGGCCCACCCTTCATCAAGACTATAGCGACTATGTTCGGCATTGCATCAAGTGTCAACAACACTCTAACTTGCTTCATCTTCCTAGCCATGCCTTACAAGTCACTCAAGATTTCTGGCCTTTTTCTCAGTGGGGCTTAGATCTCATCGGTGAGATTCACCCTCATTCGTCTCTTTGTCATCAGTCCATTATCACCACCACCGAGTATTTCACTAAATGGGTGGAAGCTATTCCTCTTGTCTCCACAAAAGTCGACAAGATTGTCGACTTCATCAACACCCACATCATCTGTCGTTTCAGTGTTCCTCACAAAATCATCATCGACAATGGCAAGTCCTTCAAAAATAAGACTGTCCAAAAACTATGCGACTCATTTGGCATCAAACTTAGCTTCTCTTCACCTTACTACCCACAAGCAAATGGGCAGGCCGAGGCTTCCAAAAAAATCTTGACTAAAATTCTCATGAAGGTGGTCAACGACACTAGAAGGGATTGGCATATTCACATTCCCTTCACTTTGTGGGCCTACCGCACTAGCATTCGAACCTCTACGGGTGCTACCCCTTTTTCTCTAGTGTATGAAACAGAGGCTGTCCTACCTCTCGAAGTATAGATCCTATCTCTCTGCATCTCTCTGCATGACATTCTCTCTAATGATTACTTTCATCAAGATCGCTTAGCCCAACTTGAGTTACTTGACGAGCGCCGTCTTGCTGCCCTCAACCATCTCCATGTCTATCAAAATCGCATCAAGCATGCGTATGACAAAAATTTGTGAGAATGAGATTTCAACATCGAAGACCTTGTCCTTAAAGAGAATCAACACGTGACCAATATGGAGTGAAGTAAATGAGGCAAGTTTGCCCCTAATTGGCTCAAACCTTTCATTATCATGCACAAGTATGGATTAGGGACTTATCGTCTGTCCTCTCTCGATGGACAGCCAAAACCTGAGCCTCTTAATGCGTTGCATCTGCGACCATTCTACTGTTAGTCGAGTACTCATCCACTTGACATTTACCTTGAGCTCATCCCTTAAGCAATCCCTATCCTCTTAGTCCTCATTCCTTTCAACCCTACTCCCCTTAACACATCCTCTATAACCCTTTTATACAGTATGGATGCTTTTTCCTAATAAAAAGGAGCCCTTGAACTTCTATAGTCTTGTCCATGACTCACATTTCTGTCAAAAAATAATCAAGATGTCAAAATATCCAAGGTCACCAACTCAAATCAAAAAGTAGAATGATCCCTTGAAGGACAACTGTACTATCATTACTGTAGCTAATAGACTGCTCCCTCGAAGGACAGCTATTCAAAGCCCTCATGTATATAAAGCAAAATATAGACCACTCCCTCGAAGGATGGCTATGACTAAATCTTGCTAAAAATAGCACTTTCTTAGAATCTTCTCGCATCGTTCAGCTTCACAAATGACCACAAAGCAAAATGACCTCTCTATGCAGGCTTCCTGCATTGATCAGTCTGCACACAAAAAAAAAAAAAAAAAAAAATGGGTCATGGTCTTGGCTTGTAGTTGTCTCTAAGTCTCCTATACAAAAAGGGCAAAGTTATCTCTGCTCTAAAATGGGTTACCCTATCCTCACTTATCATACACCTGCTCAAGGGACTTTGAGCTCACTTTAGTGTCAAAGTGATTCGATTACCTCTCTAACACAACCCATGGTCAATGACGTAATGCATGAACATGACTTTTGTTCTAACAACCCCCATCCATGCCATCATTTTTGTCCTTGTCAATGAAAGAGCAATATGCCTTTCACTTTCTGCCCATACCCTTTGGTCACATTCAACCAAACCAACCCACACATTTTTAGACTACATGACATCATCCGTTTCACTAGTTTCTATGGACACCAATACACATGGAAACTATCAACCAGACACAATTTATGTTAAGCATAAACCAATACTTGCTGAAGCATAAATAGACCTCAATTCATTTTTAGCATACATCCATCATGACTATGGAAAATTGCTAGGGATGAAAGACCCCTCAACCAATGTTACAGAATACACCATCACATGGTATGGAAAAGGCTGTGACATCATCTTATCCTCATCATTTCAACACATGACCAAACCAATCATCAAACATTTTGTCTCTTTGTCTGAACTACATTGGTATGAGGCCCTAAGACCAGGGCTATGTAGGCAACACTCAGTCTTCTGAGGTTAGCTCGACCACCCTCGCTTGTTCATCTACCTAATGGACAAACCTTCTTTTCTCCTATTGACCATGACTTGACCTCAACCAAGACCAACCCATACCTTTGACCCTCTTCCTCCCTTTAGGGAGAACTACATTGGCTTGAGGCCCTTCACACATAGGCTATGTAGGCAGCACTCAGTCTTCTGGGGTTAGCTCGGCCACATTCTTTTATCCATCCATTCATTCAACCAACTATCTATCTCAACCTGACTCGACCAATGACCTTGGAGATCATGACTATCTCCTCAGACTTTGACCAATTCCAAGACATACATTGCCTTGGTTGTTTTTGCATGTATGCTACCCCATGACTAGCTAGCAAAATTGCCCGCAGACTATTTTTGACCTTCACAAGTATAGGATCACAAGCACGTTGATCCCCACTACTTGTGACATTTTCATGTTTCCAAGAGCACTTCCTGAGCCTGGGATACATGGAACACGATGACCATGGGAGCTACAACTTAGATTGAATAACCTGATCAGATACAACCAAATGCTGGGGCCCGATTACTTCAATTTTGGCACTCCTCGACCCTTGACCTACGACAATTTGACCTAACCATCTCGTGAAGTGGTATGCATGCAATCACAACTATTGCAGGGTTCAAACTCACCATTTTTCATCCACTCTCTGTCAAATCAACACCCGATTCCAGGTTCCCTTCCCTCAACTCCTGCTTTGAGGGGGAATACCTCATCCATAATCAAGGCAACCAACCTCTTCCTATTTTTGTCTTGCAGTTCACTTGAACAACCAACAAGACAAAATTAACCTTATCCCATACCTAGGGCAACCAACTCCTATTTTTGTCTTGCAGTTTGTCTAGAACAACCAACAAGACAAAAAGGGGCAAATGTAGACACCGAAATCGTGTGTACTCCCTTGGTCATCCTCTCCCCATTCTCTCCCCCTTGGTCCCCTTTGTCCACTTCGACACACCTAACCTATGTCTTATTAATTTAAAATAATCACTTATTTTACATTAAAATTCTTCTTTCTCTCACCCTATGACCCATTTATGACCCCCATTTTATTCTCCCATGCCTATTTAGCCCCTCTCGACCATTTTCCCATGAACCTTGACCCCGACAGCATGTAAGAATAAGCAGAAGGCTAAAATTAGCCTCTGTCCCCATTCTACATCCACTGACGTTGGTCACTATTCGGTTGACACCGGTAGTTCTGTCGACGTCGGTTATCGTTAAAATGCAGAATCCATTCAGTCTTTAATCATTTCAATATTTCATCATTCTGCCTTTTATCAGACATTATTTTTATCAATCAGTGGGTTGACATCCCTTAAGGAAGTCTTTGTACTTTTGGGATCAAGCTTTTGCTTGGCAGCCCACCCTTTCTTGTCATCTAACATTTTTTCATGTTTTAGTCTCTTTCTCTTTCAGGTGTCATCCTCCACAACCAAAGAGGAGTTCCTGCTATCATCTAAATCTAGTGCGCAAACTTTATCCAGGTACATACAAGCCTTAGACCATTTCTTTTAGTTTCTTATTCTCTCTTTGAATGTAAAAAGCGAAATCTCATATAGAAACAATGGGATATACCTCATCATCAAAGTCACAAAACACATCTAATATTATTATACCAAGAAGAAGACCTAAGGATACCACTATAAAATGACACTATACTAATTTGGGAGACCCAATAGAAGATTTTTTGAAAAAAATAATAGTTGAAAAGATGATTGCCCTACCAAAAATTAAGCCCCTTAGAAAAAACTAGCCCTAAATGGTTTAGGGAGAATTAATTTTATCATTATGATCAATAAATGGGAATGATAATAGGTGATTCTTGAAGCTGAGAAATATTATTCAATATTTGATCGAGAAAGGGGAAATAAAGATAGAAGGCAAGGAAAGGTCATCTTCTAAAAATCAACAATTGGGAATTTATCAAGACCCTTTTCCAAAGCATGATCAAAAGCAAAAGGGTACACTATGAGACCAATGCCAAAATCACATTTATTATCATCATGTCCCTTATGCATATACTAATCACATATCCACAATCAAGATTAGGGCCAAACTATCTGAAGAATCCCAAGACTAACAACAACATGTCCTTAAAATCAAAGGAGCATCTTCTGATTGTGTCACCATGCCTTGATGAGGTAAAATCACCATATTGGGAGCACCTCCTATATCCTCACCTCAAAATACTCCTCTCGAGATCAATATCCCAAAGAAAACCTCCAATAATCCTGAAATAAGATATGACATTATCTAGAAAATTGAGAACACTGTTACCAAAATTTCTATTATGGACCTTCTCAAGTTCTCAATAGTCCATCATAACATCCTAAATCAAATCCTTCATGAATCCAAGGTACCTAAAGACATTGATTCTTGTTATTTATAAGCATTAGTATTCCATCTATCCCAAATTTAACAAATCACTTTTTAGCCCATGACATGTCACCCATTGGACCTAATCATAATTATCCCCTGTACATAGAAGTATCCATTGCCAATCATCAAATTCCTTGGGTGTTTTTAGATGGAGGTTAGACACTAAATTTGATTAAAAAATTTTAGTCCTCCCTAGGGTCTAATTTTATCATCATTAAAGTATATGATGACAATGAGAGACAGTCAATAGGCACTATCTATCTTCTAATAATGGTGGGGTCCATTGTTCACCAAACCCTAAATCATGTCATTGATTTTGATCTTCCTTATAATATTATTTTAGGATGACCATAAATTCATGATATTTGAGTAGTTCCATCCACTCTCCACTAGTGCCTTAAATTTCCTCTTTCTGGGATGGAAGTCACAATCCATGGGGATCCATAATCTTTCCATAATTTTCATTTAGAAAGTGATGAATATAATGTGTATTTTACCACCAAATAAACAAACTATATGATCCAAAATCAAAGAAATAGATTCATCCTAATAAGCCATTATCCACTACATCAAATTCCCCAAAATCTACCCACATCAAAATCATTTCAAATGGTTGTGGGGAATATGAATACCAAACATTCAATGTTGCCAATCTCCTCTTATCACCCCGAGGCTATGGGTCCCTTTCCATATTAAAGGTATAAATTACTACCCATAAATATGGATCTACATCATTTAAGAAATAAGTGTAATCATATTAATCAATAGAAAACCCTAATGATTCTCGCTTATCTGCAAAAGGCTTGGACTATTTTTTCCAAGATCTAGAGTATCCTAGAGCTAATAAAATACTCCAGACATGGGATTATAAATGAAAAAGCTAGGATGGCATGAACAAGGCATCTTGAAGCCTGCCACTATCAAGAAATATCAACCATATCATGGAGTGGGGTATCAATCACTTGATGATGCCCAATATGATGTTATTTTGACACCTTTTTAGATTCAGAATAATACTTGCCTAATAAATATATTGAGACCAATTTTTTACATAGAATTTATGAATATTTGGTTGACAAGTCTTTAAAATCAATGTCATTTATGCAGTCAATTTAGATACTGGTCAAAGGATGAATCTCAAGGGACTCCCCAAGGATTCTTTATTTGACTTAGATGTAGGCATAGATGCTAGTCCTAAAAGGATCATTGATGATACTTTTGAGAGGCTTGAGGAGGCCTTATCCAACATCAAACCTGAGTCTCTTAATACCCTATATGAGACCTATGATGCTCAACATCTAATCATTGATACCTTTTTCCATCTCATTCACCTACACACATCACTGATCTTTTGCTTCTACCTAACAATCATCTCATCCCTCTCCCAAAAAAAGGTAAATAGAAGCATGCATCATTGGATTCTTCTCAAAATAATATACCACATACTAATTCTATCAAAGTCCATTTACAAATTAAAATAAATAAATCTCAAGCCACTATTGATCCATTAATAAGTTTAAATTCAACTTTTTAAATAATCAACCAAATCCAAGTCTATCAACCCACAATCAAGTTAAAAATCAAGTCAAAAGTCAAATTACTCTGGTGAAGCCCAATCTCAAGCACCAGGGTGTAGTCAAATCCAAATTACTTCAACAAATAAAAATGTCAAAAATCCTATCAAAATGGCTATGATTTTCCAAATATTTAGATCAAATAAGAAAACAATTAAAAAGTTTTAGATCCGTCTAAAGTTATAGTCATATGACATGAAATACACAAGGAAAATTAGTGTCCTTAGTGATACATGTGATTGATAGTCCTAAATCCTAATCACCTATCATATCTTCACATTCTGTATCATCCCCCATAATCCACATCCCCATGAATAATAGTGTCCCTTTTTAGGTTACAAAGAGTCCTTAGGTAAAATGTTTGGAAATACAAACATCAAGAGACAAGAAAGGTCATGATGGTTCTCTAGGGATATTTTCATGGAGAGATCATTAACATTAGTATCTACACCTCATATAGTCCCAAAATGACTAGTCCAACTTCATCTCTGTATGATAGTATAAATAATATTGTATAAAAAAACCATCGAATGTCTAAAACCAGAGCTTTTGGCACTTTGGATAAGCATAATGATGAAAATTGGGTTTTTGGCATCACTTGTGAGAAACCTCTACCTACAACTCACCTCATATACTTGGGGGAAACCTCTTACCCATCCACCTCTTCCATCCACACCCTTTCACTCATAACTCATCTTCCTTTTTGGCCTTAGTTTCTACACAATGTACCATGAATAAGGAAGTGCCATATATAGGAAGCGTCATCAAGCATCAAGGGGAAAATTCAATACAAGTCTAATTAGGGGAAAGATTAATAAAATTATGAAGAGTTATCCCATGGTTTTCATTCCACCCCCTCCTTTTACAACACCTATGCATAATATATTTCTTATTTTAGTCTACCCTCATGATTACTCTTGAAGTGGATGTTCCTTGGGTTAGCTTTGACTAATCCCCTTCTATACCCCTAACCCCCACATATTCTGCATCCATTTCTACTCCCTCCATCCACTCGCTTGTAATTATTTGAAAAATTACTTTCCTATTTTCATTTCTACTCAAGACACTAAATATTAAACAATTAGAAATAAAAAAATCATGGGTTGATCAACCACTTTCCAAACTAGTCTATTTAAATATTTGCACGTCATATGTTTTATTTTTAATTTTTTAAGTGTGTATGGTGTGATAAATTATGTGCATTGATTATTTATTCCATAGTAGTAATTTTTAGCTTATGTCAGAATGCTTCATTTTAACATATCATTAATTTTTATACTTGTATCACATCATTTCTTTTGGTTATGCAATGATTGGTGCATCATTCAAGTTGTCCTTTTGATTTAAATTTTGTGTCTCTTATGCATGAATGCAAAAATAACACCCTAATTAATTATATCTAGGTATAATTTGCCTAGTGATACATTCAAATGGATTTTTTAGGATATGATGTTCAAACATTTGTAGCAACAATACAGATTGGATGCATGCTTAATGACTATGAACATCTATATATTTTAATCATACTCATCCATCATACCCTATCATCCACCCACTCCATTGCCTAACCCATATGGTGGACATTGTATACTCCATAACCTTTAGACTAACAACATCTAACTGGGGTTATCTTCCTATCCTACTTTCTCATGTAAGAGGATTGCACCCTAACATTATCATGAGACTATACAACATTGATTTGAGTCATTAAAACACCTTTGGAACATTATCATTCACAATTTCATTATCCAAATTAACCCATTGAAAACCATACATCATTCATGTTAAAAAAAAAACCAAAAGTAATACAAAAAACACAATCCATATATATGGTTTCTATACAAGAAAATGGTACATAGTCAACTAGGACTCTCACATCCTTAATCTATGGCTTGGGAGGTATCTATTCAATCTTGACATACTCCCAAACTAGCCACCCCACCTATTTTACATAGAACCAACATCTATCAGTTTCATTTAAGGACAATGTTATCTTGAATGGATAGCCTATCCATAATAACAACACACATCAAATGGTTGCAAATCCTAAACCTCCTACCTTATTCCATTAGTCACATCATCTTGATGCCATCATGTAATTCCTTCTAAATCTCATTGAGTTAGACATCCTCTCAATTATTTTAGGTCTCTCCAATAATATAAAGGGATACTTTTAGGTTCCTCTATACCTTGGGCACATTTTCTCACTCGACACCTCATGTAGAAAAATCTATGTATCCTATATTATGGATTGGGCATTAGTTCCTCTAGCTATTATCGTAATATCACCTCTAAGATATCTATCACTTGATGTAAAGTATGGGAAGCTTGCACATGCACCACATAAATATGGTCTGGTGGTAGTACTGGCCTAGCTTACAACTTTCTCAGAGTGTTTGGACCACTTGCACTTAAACAAGATACCTGGCTGGTTGCAAAAGATTGATATGTGTCACACCCTTGCATACTTAAGCATTATATAACACCCATACCCTATAATTTTTGATATCCCTTGATTGGACCTACTGATAGGATGGGTGCTAAGGGATGTCATTGATTCCCCACCATAATATCACTAATCTCCAAGTGCCATCAAATCACCTTTTTGGCATAATAAACATCACTATCCCCATATATCATGATACAATGTACATTCCTACATGTCTTATCCTCCTATGCATGATCAATCCTAATATTAACCATCTATATTATTATCCCAACCTTTACCTCATCATCATTACATGACATAATACCACAATCATATTTTTTTCCTCAATTATTACATCATATCACCTCATATATATGCTAAGAATCTTCATGTTTTAAAGCCATCACATAATCATCCTCATCATACAACACATCTACACAAACCATTTCCATCATCTATATATATATAACATCATTTTTTATAAAACACATCATATGTCAACATTAATCACATTTTATATCTATAATCATTATTTGTAATATCATTTATTCAATATTAAAATTACATGATTCATCTCATACATATTTCATCTATTAATTATTATCATATTATTACATCACTACATAACAATACAAGCACAAGCTAACTATATCAACACTTTAAGTTCTCTATGTGCCTAGATTTAAGTTAAATCCCAAATCACATCCCACCATACAGTGGTGGTGGTCTCAGTGACAGATGAACAGACCAAATAGATGACTTGGACTGTGATGAACTCTTGGATCAAATGATCACAATGTATAATGGAACCCTTTGTCCTACTAACACTACTTGTTCATATAAGGCTCATCAATACTACATATCTCAAACCATTCTTGCTATATGTTGTAATGAAATTATGTAGATATTCACACAGAATGATTTTATATTGTAAATAATAAGAAAATATGAGAGATTACACAATGATAATTGACAATAGAATACAATACTAGATAATATAACAAATCCACTTCGAGGGGAAACCTCCAAAATAATGCACTAATAACAGAATACTTCACATGATGATTAATGACTAACGACTACCTCCTATTTATAGTCTACTTAGCCAAGGTTATTCCATAGAGGTTGACCTATCTAAGAACGTAGAGAAATGTAACAAGTAAATAAAAGAGGTATGTAAGCCACAAGTCAGCCATACATATCCCTAGACACACCAATAGTTAAGGGCATAAAAAGCCCTTCCCATTCAAAAAAACATTGTCCTCAACATTGTGGCAAATATTGATGCTACTACATAAATGATTCATCCTCCCAAGTGGCATCTTCACATGGCAGATTCTTCCATTTGATCAGGTATTTTGTAATTGCTCTAGAATATAGTTACTTGGTACACCATTAAAGGATCACCTCAGGATCAAGAATAACTCTACCTTCCTCATCCAATTTTGGTAATTATATTTGAATGGTAACTCTATGTCCCAATGACTTTATTTAGGTGTGATACATGAAACAGTGGATGTATGTGAGTGGATGAAGGAAAATCTAACTTGTAGGCCACATTACCAATTTTTTGCAAGATCTAATAAGGCCCATAATACGTAGGGGATAACATATTATCCTTTTTTTATTACTTTAATGACATCTATTTGTATGGATGTAAGAAAACAAATACCCAATCACCAATGCCAAAATTCATCTCACTTCTATGTTGATCTACTTTTTACTTCATGCGATTCTGGGCCATAACTAAATTTTCATGCAAACTTGTAAGGACCTCCTATTGATGGTGAATATGTTCTTCAACTGTATGAATGTTAGGATAGACCTTCAAGGTTGAAATGATGGATGAAGGGTGGTATCCATATAGTGCCACAAAAGGAGACATTTTGGAAGAACTATGAATATAAGTATTATACCACCATTCAACAAGTGGCAGCCAATGAACCCATTTATCCTATTTATCATAAACAAAACAACATAGATATCCTTCTAGACATTTGTTGACTACCTCAGTTTGCCCATCAGATTGAGGATGACAGGATGAAATATGAGCCAATTGAGTTCCTAAACATGTAAATAACTTAGTCCAAAAATTACTAATAAAAATGGTATCTCTATCATTGACAATAATCTTAGGGGTCTCATGTAGTTTTTGAAATATATTGAGAAAAGTAGAAGCTACTGTACTAGCAAAAAATGGCTAGGATAATGAAAAAAATGAGCATACTTATTGAGATGATCTAAAATAACCATGCTAATATTTTTACCATCATATATTGGTAACCTTGTAATGAAATCCATAGATACCTCTTCCCAACCCTGGCTAGGGATAGATAAATGTTGTAAAAGACTTGGAGTTTTGATGGTTTTGCCTTTGTTTTGTTGACAAATCATACATTTAGCCACACATTTTTGGACATACCCCTTGAGACCTTCCCAAAAAAAATCCTACTTGATCTTGTGATAGGTTTTCAAAAATATTGAATGACCCTCAATTGGAGTTGCATGTTCTTGAAGGATTTTTTGTTTAAGAAGAGAATTCTTACATAGGTACAATCTATTTTTGTACCATAATGCATTACCTTTCCATGTGAATTTTTCAAATCCATCTAAACCTTGATGAATATTCTGAATCAAATCATGAGTAGTACTATCATGTTCCCATTCTGATCATGCTTATTCTAGCCAATCTACCTGTAAAATGGTTATGGCACATAGCAATTCCTCAATTGATTCATCTTTTTTGGATAGTGCATCTACCACCACTTGTCCTTGATTTTTTTGTAGACTATTTCAAAATCATATCCTAACATCTTAGTTACCCATTTTTTTTGTTCTTCAAATGACAACCTTTATTCTAAAAAATATTTAAGACTATCATGATTAGGTTTTACTTGAAAGTGATGACCCATCAAATAAGGTCTTCATTATTTGATTGCATGCAAAATGGCCATCATTTCCATCTCATAGATGGATTTGTGCTAATTTTTACCCTTAAGTTGACAAATTTCAAATGCTAGTGGTCTACCTTCTTGCATGAGTATATCACCCATATCATACCCAAATGCATCACATTCAACCACAAAAGTCTTATAAAAATCAAGAGTGGCCAATACTGGAGAAGCACATATAGCCCATTTCAATTGTTCAAATGCCTAGGTAGCTACATTAGTCCACTAAAAGGAGTCTTTATTTAACAAAGAGGTAAGTGGGGCTGTAATACTACCATAATTTTTGACAAATTTGTGATAGTAACCAATAAGCCCCCAAAATCCCTGAAGTTGCTTGAGTGTCTTAGGAATTGGCCAGTCTACCATTGCTTGGATTTTTTTAGGATCCACTTTCACTCCTTCATAAGACACCAAATGACCTAAATATTCAACCTCACCAGCCATAAAAGTACATTTGGAAGGTTTGGCATACAATTGATTTTGCTCCAAAATGGAGAGTACCTATTTCATATGTTGCAAATGGTCTGCCCAATTTTTACTATAAATGAAGATATCATCAAAGAATACCAAAACAAATTTCCTCAAAAATGGCTTAAAATTAGTATTCATTAAACTCTAAAAATTAGATGGTGTATTTGTTAGGCCAAAATACATAACCAAAAACTCATAATGGCCCTAATGAGTCTTAAAAGTGGTTTTGGGTATGTCTTCATCATGGATCCTGATTTGATGATACCCAAAATGTAGATCTAACTTGGTAAAATAAAGAGCACCATTCAATTCATCTATCAAATCATTAATGATAGGAATTGGAAAATTATCTTTGATAGTGTACTTGTTGATTTCTCTCTAGTCAGGGCACATCCTCCTAGTGTCATCTTTCTTTCTCACCATGACAACTGGTGAAGAGTATTCACTTTGGCTATGGTGAATGATTCCTGCATCCAACATCTCTTATACCATCTTTTCAATTTCACTTTTTTTGGGCATATGGATACCTATATGGCCTAAGATTGGTTTGTGTACTACCAAGAATAAGTGTGATAACATGATCATACATGTGACTAGGTGGAAGTCCTTTTGACATGTATCTAAAAATAATGAAATGAGCATTAATTATTTGTTGTAGATCAAGAGGTGGAGATGGCTGAGTTGGCTTTACTTCCATAGAAAACAAGCAAGATACAAATCCCTCAATACCCTTATGGAGAATATTTGTAATTTAATGGGAGCTAACAAGTTGTGGATATTTAGCCTTTAATCCTCTTAGCTCAAATGTCCTTTCTTCAAAATGAAAATTCATGAATAATTCTTGAAAATTCATCTCAATAGTGCCCAAAGTGGTGAGCCACTAGACTCCTAGAACAATATCAACTCCACCCATCAAAATAGAAAACATAAGAGAATCCAATAAGCAGTCTCTCATGGCCAACTTAATACTATGACATTTTCCTAAATAAATGACAATATCACCATCTACAATCATAACCTAAAATTCTAGAGCTAGATAAATGAAACAGTTCAAACTAATAGCCAACTTACTATGGATGAAGTTATGTGTGCTCCCAAAATTAATCAAGATAGCGACCTTATATTTTTTAAATAAACCCATCACCTTAAGATTTTTGGGAGTACTAATACCTAATAGGGCATGGATTGAAATAGTAGGATGAGAGTCTTTAGATTCATCCTCAGGAACTTCTACATCTGTATCATGTACTTCTACATAATCTTCATCATCATTGGCACCTTCAATATAAAATAGCTTCTTTTCAGCACAATGATAGTCTTTACTCCATTTACTTTCACAACCATAACACAAACCTTTGGCTTGCTTCTTCTCAATTTGTCATTGTGTTAATCTAGTGGGTTGTGGAAATGATGGTCCTAGAAAGTTGTGATCATGACCAATAGTGAAAGTTTTTCTTTTGACCATCTCTTTTTCTTCTATCATGCATGCCTTAGGGATAGCTTCTAATATAGATGTTGGGTTAAACATTCAAACCTCATATTGGATGCTATATTTGAGGCCACCCAAAAATAGATCCATCAAATTTCTCTCAATGATATTTTCCACCTGTAAAGAGAGATTCTAAAATTGATGAATATAATCCTTCACAGGTCCTGTTTACCACAGCTTGGCTAATTAGCTAAAATGGTTCTTAGAGAAATTATTCTGATAATGAGCTATCAAATCCTCATTAAAAATAGTCCATGTAATAGGATCACCATTCTTTTTCTTTTGAGCACATAACCAGTGATACCAAAAAAATTGCTTAGGTTCCATATACAAGGATGCCACCATCGCCCTCTAAGAAATAGGGGTCTGATGCAGCTCAAATAAATTCTCAATTTGGTTAATCCAAGTGAGAGGATCCTTACCATTGAACTTATTCATATCCATTTTTGGTAACATCAATTTCATACCAACATGGGAGTTTTTGAGAGGAGGATTTGAATGCTGAAGTGGAGGGTTGTTAGGCTGAAATTGAGATGTGAGGGCATGAAATTACATAGTGATATGCTATAATTTACTGTGAAATCCACTAATCTCTCTACACATCCCTAAAACATTATCTTGGATTTCAAAAAAGTCATCATGCCTCACCAAGTTTTTTATGTCCTTGTAAAGCTAAGAAATTGCCAGATCTAAAGTTCTAGATTCCATGTCATCTATAGGAGTCTTAGGAGTGTTTGGAGCCCCTTTTCTTCCCCAAGTTGAAGGACCTACCATAAACAAACCTTAAGAGGTTTTTAAACCCCAAAAAAAGTGTACTAAGAAATGGGACTATTATGATCACCTTGTTAAGATGAATCCAATGATTACCTTTATGCACTAGAGTAACATTTTTTGTACCAAAAAAGTGTACCAATAGAATATACCATTATGATCATCTCATCGAGATGAATCCAATGAATACAAATGTGCAAGGGGAATTTTTTCCTAGACTTAA
The DNA here is from genome assembly GCA_037957365.1 of Torreya grandis. NCBI lineage: Eukaryota > Viridiplantae > Streptophyta > Pinopsida > Cupressales > Taxaceae > Torreya > Torreya grandis. Next base: position 851,631 of record JARHVA010003530.1, on the reverse strand, counting down.
AAAAAAAAGTGTTTAGAGCAATACTACACTGATGGAAAAAATTAATTCTTCCCAGATTGCAAGTTATGTTTTTCACTTTCACTACTCCCAGAAGCCATGCCTCGCCAGATCCAAAAAAAAATGTTGCAGGAAACTTGCCCAAATAGAAGCTCTGATACCAATTGTAATGAAATTACTTAGATATTCACATATAAATATTTTATATTATGTATAATAAGAAAATATGAGAGATTACATAGTGATAATTGACAACAGAACATAATACTAGCTAATATAGCAAATCCAATTTGAGGGGGAAACCTACACAATAATGCACTAATAGTAGAATAATTCACATGATGATTAAAGACTAACCACTACCTCTTATATAGAGTCTACATAGCCAAGGTTATTCCATAGGTTGACCTATCTAAGAACATAGATAAATGTAACAAGTAAATAAAAGAGTCATGTAAGGCAAAACTCAACCACACATATCCCTAGACACACCATGGTTAAGGGCATAACATAGGTTAAGGGCATAACATATGTGTTGTCACCTCTCCTAGTCCCAATACATCTTATAATATTTGATCCACATTTTTCTCCATCTTGACCATCCATGCCTCTATATTCATCTACTATAAATGTGTTCGTAGTGGAGCTACTTGCATCTAGATTGTCCACATCTACTCCACCTACTCTTGTAAAGCCCCAATCTGCACATCTCATTAGTTTACCTAATCAAATAATGATGTCACCTAGGCTAATATATCATCCATTTATTTATCTCTATGTATGATTTGAACCTATAATAATAACACCTAGAATTATAGTCCTATCATTTCCCTGTGGCTAGTTTCCAATTGGCTTGAACAATCACCAATGACCTTGTTACCCCTAATTCTCCTCCTCAACCTTTACAACTGGTATACATTCCTTAATCACTATCCATATTTACATCTTCGTATCTATATTAATGTACCTCCTACTGACACCATCACCACTAATGCTTAATATTCCTACAACATGACAATATAATTGATTTATCACATAGTGATTACTTCACACCATCACTTTTTATAACTTTCATTCCCCTACCCATAGTTTCTTCCCAAAACCCTCCTAAGCTATAATTTATTACCATAACCCTAACATCCCTCCCCACAGCCTCCATTTTCCCTACCCATGACATACCTATCCCATAGATCCCATCCTTTAACCTTAAAGTCTCCTCCATGTATGGATCTTAACCCTTACCCTATGGCCTTTCATCACCCATATGATACCCAACAACTGTCCCATAGTTCCCATCTACTAACCCTACCACCTACCCCACTATGTGGCTCACATCCCCCATCACTTACTCCTCAACCTATGACGTAACCCATGATTCCCATTCCCATCAACTACAAAATATCAAAAAAATAGATACATACCTAGTTTTTATGATCACCTAAGTGTTAATCTTCCTGGTTCCCTTCCTCACCATATCCCTCATATGTATTTTCAATCATTTGAATCCTACTCCAACATTATATGTTAATTTTATCTTTCATTCTTTCTCTTCACACATTGTGCCTATTTTATAGCTTTTTTTTTCTTCCCATTTTGTACCTCTTTCTCCACTAATTAACTCTAATTAGATTCATAATCCCTTCACTTCTCCTATTGAATATGTGAATCTTAGTGAACTCTTCTTTCCCATACCAATTCTTTATTTGGTACACCTCACAGATCATTGGTATCAAGGTACAAGAATTGTGAATGTATACACCACCCCTTACCACCCTACACCCAACACCCTCTCGCTATAGGCATCACCTATAAAGCTTATCTTGTAACGATGATGGCCTTCTAAAAAAAAGACTCCACAGATCTTGATAGATGTGATGATTCTAAAACTTGGCTCTTAATAATGACTACTACCACTCCACTCCTACTACTCACTTATGCAACTTCCCTTTAAAAGCTTGATAGAATTATTACCATCTTTAAAGGAAAACACCTCCTTTGCATAAGCTCCATTTTTTTGGTACCTTCCTCTTCTTTTTACATTCCTCTTTATCAACCTTTATTGATACAAAGTTATTAATCCCAATAACATATGGGATTATTCCACTACCAAACTACATTGACCTCTGAACTTCTCACACTATGGAGACACCTACCTAAGGGCTTGTTTGACCATCATCATGCCATCATCAAGTCTTACATCCTTCATCAGTCCCTCATCATTTATTGGTTTTCACCTGTATTATATTTTATCTAGTCAAATCCTCCTCACCATCAATTCTTTTAGCAGTCAAATCCTTGAGATATAATATCAATCACCAATTTGAGACCTGTAGCTCTCCCTGGCATGAGTCCTTGCTTGGGATACATTGACATCTTATGTCTCTTTTTATCACTCTTTTGTTAAAGTCGGTTCCTATTTGGGGTATGCTGATAACCATGACATCACCATCTCTTGCTTCCTTACATATGTCTTTGCTAGGGACATCCTCACTATCCATCATGTTATAGCTCATTGATTAACAATATTAAAAATCATCCACCACTATCATTCACATCTAACTCATGTATTTCATCCATTCATCATCAAGCCTTTTGTTCATCACATCATTCTTCCCATTTTGGGGGAGCAACATTAGCTTGAGGTATCTTTAGACCATGTAGGTATCACTTAGTCACCCATGGTGTAAGGATAACTCGATCACACTACCCAATTCTTCCCCTTTATCTTTTCATCACTCAATCTTCATGTGAAAAATGCTTTGAGATACACCCTTCATCTTATTTTGGGATCACATATCTCCCTAGAATGCATCCATACTTGGGATATGTTAAATGATTGTGGCCTAATTTATCATATCCTCTTATATTAGAACCACATATCTCCCTATAATGCCTCCTTTCTTGTAATACATCAAATGGTTATGGTCTCATTTATCACATCATCATATTCTTGTGGGCCCACATATCTCCCTGGCTTATTTCCTTGCTTGGGATACATCGAATGCTTGTGGCCTCATTCATCCTATCATCATCTTGTCTTGGGATAAAGATCTCCCTTATATGTATCCTTGCTTGGAAATAATAGACGCTTATAACTAATTCATCTTAATTTAGTATGTAACTCCCCCTAGCATGTGTCCTTACCTAGGGATATGCCTAAATATTATATAATTTTGAATTATCATCATTCTAGTATGGTTGGTTCCCATTTGGGACATGTCAACTATCATGACACCATCATATTCACTCTTTATGAATATGTATTTACTTTTGGAATCATTAAGTTGTATCCTATTATTCTTATCAGTTTCATATTCGATCTCACATTCTCTGGATATTGACACATTTTGACCCTACTTTCTCCTTTTGAGTGGACATTTATGTCATCCCTTCTCGCATGTCCTCTCAAGGGGTATCAAGTGTACTAATTTTACTAATATCCATGACTAAATTTATTCTTTGAAAGACCATTACTTCTAGTCACAATGCCTTTTCAAAGAGGGGAGAAATGTATACACTTAAAATTTCTCACCTCCCTGACATCATTAATTTCAATTATTATTTAATTATTCATTTATTAACATACCCCCTTCCACCTTTCAAATTAATTAATTAATTAATTTCCCTTAACCACATAATTATCCCTCGTCTAACATTCTAACATTTAATTCTCTAATACCTACCCTACTTTATAATTTTGAAGATTCTCCTATGTGAAATATCTCATAATGGCTAAGAAAACTAAAAGACTCCAAAAGAAAGTCTAGAGATTTCTAAAATATCTAGAACTTACCCTTTTTCTAGAAATCTCCACCACCTATTTCAAATTTGGGAGGGAATTTGATTGGACCATGGATATTACCTCTCCTCTCAATATATAAATCTATGCCACCCCCCAGGCAGATCATCATAATTCTTATGCTAAATATCCCATACCTAATTAGTCTCTTGTCAAGCTATCATAGTCTCGATTGCTATTGTATTTTTTTTGAGTTTGTATCAAGTGTTCCATTAGTCAATTGGGCACATAATTAATATTAGAGATAAATTAAACTATAAAAATTGAGGTACCATCTAATTTATTTCAATTGTTATTTTTTTTCTTTATATCTACCTTGCCCAATCATGTGGATCTAGGTGAATTTGGAACCAATTTACATGTTTACCCTAGTTATTGCATTTCAAGGTTTGATTTATAAATTTATCTTGATTATAACTCTTAATAAACCCTCTATTTCACTTCTCACTCATTCAAATGGGGTGAGTAAATTATGGCATGAATAATTCAACCATTTCAACTATTACTACCTAGAGTAAATCAATCATCAAGACATGGTTTTAGGGTTGCTGTGAGTCAATTTTTCTAACAGAGTTTGCCAGACATACTTGGTAAGCATCCCGAGGAGAAGTATGACAAGGGTAAATCACATAGAGATGAACATATATTAGAGATTATCCATAATGACATTACTAGCCCATTTGCAAAACCTTCATTCAATAGGTCAAAGTATATGCTTACTTTCATTGATAACTTTTTGAGGCATACTTAGGTGTATTTTATTAAGAAAAAATTAGATATGTTTGATCATTATCAGGACTTCAAGGCACTTGTATAAAAATAGGCAAGTAAATCCATCAAGATTTTACACATCGATAATGGTGGTGAGTATGTTAATAACCATTTTGGATAATTTTATACATCATAAGGGATTGAACTGCAATGTATAGTTTCATATAGTCCTTAGCAGAATGGTTTTATAAAACAAAATAAAAAGTAATTAAAGGAAATAGCCAATTATATGCTACTCTCCAAGTCTCTTGCACCTCAGTATTAGGCCAAGATCACCAACTATGCATGTTATATATATAACTATGTTACTTATAAAGCATTAAAGGGAGTCATTCATTTTGAAGCTTGGAGTGGTAAAAAATCCACATTAAAGCACTTCTAGGCATTTATATCTCCTACTATGCCCCACATTTCAAAGAAGAAATGTAAGGCTATGGAACCTTAGAGTCAACCTTGCATCTTCTTTGGATATCCTAAGGGTTTTAATGGATATAGGATTATCCATCCAATCACTCATGAGTTGTTCATTGAGATGAGTGTTCAATTTCAATAGGGTGCTCAAGACTCCACACATGACATTCCTCCCTCTTCCTTGGATGCACTAGGATTTGATGATAGTTTTGATGATTTAGATTCACTTAAATAACTCCCTAATGATCTAAATTCTTCTTCTAGTTTTGATGATGAGATTAGTAATTAATATTCCCCTCTTCCTCCTAGAATATATTTAGAGGATGAGGAATCTCCTCATGTCTCTTTGAGCATTGGTCCTCTTTGGGCTAGATAGACATTATAAAGTGATAGCCAATGGGTTGGAGATCCATTAGACACCAGGCAAACCTGTTCACAATTCTAGAATGCCTTAAATGATTTCAATTCATTTACTTTTGATCTATAGTCATTTCATGAGGTAACATTAACTCTTAAATGGGATACAACTATAGAAGATAAGTATGCTTCCTTGCTAAGGAACAATGCTTAGGATTTAGTCCCTCTTTCTAAGGGAAGAAAACTTATTTGATGTAGGTGGATATACCAAACAAAATTTATAGCAGATGGTTTTGTAGACAAGTTCAAAGCATGCTTGGTAGTAAAGGGTTTTTATCAGGTAATTGACATTGATTATACCAAGACATTTTCCCTACTTTCTAAAATGAACTCAATTTGACTCATTCTCACTATTATCATAACACATCATTTGGATGTTCATCAGATGGATGTGAAGAGTACCTTTCTTCATGGTGACCTCAAAGAGGAAATATACATGGATCAAACATAAGAATTTGTGAAAGATTACCCATTAGTTTTCAAACTTTGAAAATCTATCTATGGACTCAAATAAGCTCCTAGAGCTTGGTATGCCAAGATGGGCTCCTTTATTCCTTGGATTGGGTTCACTATATGCCATTCTAATTTGAATGTCTACATTTTATGGTAGGATGATTCACTATTGATTCTGGTTCTCTATGTAGATGACCTGTTGATCACATGTAGTTCTTCATCCACCATCACAATAGTGAAAACTACTTTATCTGATAGGTTTTCAATGACTGACTTGGGATTGTTACATTACTTCTTCAAGATTAAAATTTCTCAATCTAAATATGAGATCATTATTTCATAATCTAAGTATGATCTTTATTTGGATTCATGGTTTAACATGGCTGACTATAAGCTAACTTTGACTCATTTTCTATCCAGTGTGAAGATTGAGGCTGATTGTCCATCTCCTTTGATTAATGTTAACTGGTATCGACAACTTGTTGGTAATCTCATCTACCCTACACACACTAGACCTAACATTTCATATGATATGGGCATGGTCTCTAGATTCATATAGAAACAACATGAGATTAAATGGAAAGAAACTAAGTAGATTCTCCACTATATTTAGGGTACTCATAATTTTAGGATTCACTATGGAATAGGCATTGGCATCAACTTGATTGGTTATATAGATTTATATTGGGATCACAAATTTTAGAATCATAAGTATACTTTAGTATATAGTTTTCCCTTAGTTTAGGTATAATTAGTTGGTCAAACAAGAAGTAAAATGTTATTGCTTTATTTTCTACTAAGGTAACATACAAAGGAGCTATTAATGCTACCATCGAGGCTATTTGGCTTTAGGGGATTCTCATTTAGTCTGGAATCTAGTTTCAATTACCAACAATCATCTTTTGTGACAACTAAAGCACAATATAAATTTTTAGGAATTTGGTCCTCCATCAATAGACCAAACATATCAATATTCACATGTATTTCATTTTAGAGCTCATCTATGAGTGGGTCATTAATCTCCACTACATCTAGACAATGGAGTAAAGTGTTGATATATTCACAAAACCCTTTACTGAGAGTAAATATCTTCATTTGTGGGCTCTTATTAGGGTTCATGTAGCTCCATCTTCTTCCTTTGGGAGATCATCTCTATATACTTCGGTACCTCATCAAGGCTTTATGCTAGGACCCAATTATTCTACCCACCTAAGCTATGCTCAAGGCGGGGTGTTAGTGTAAGATTTTTCCCACTATGTGGTTTTACCTACACAGTCTATTAGATTGCTTAGGTTAATAATAGGTCATTAGGTGAAATGTACTTTAAGTTAATTTTTAATTATGATTTGAGTTAATTAATTTTTTTGGTGACCTAATTATTCACTATATAATGTACCTTCCTATGTAATTTTTGGCAAATGTTCATTAATGTGAATTTTTGTTGTGAAGACAAATTTATTCCTCTTGTGAGTTATTCAGATTTCACTACTCCATATAGATCAACCTCATGTATTCAACCCTATCCAATTAATCCTTGATTATGGCCCACTCTGACAAGCTTGATACCATAAGCCTAAAAACCCATTTTTAGTATGGTACAAAGACCTAAGGTGAAGATATAGGGTTAGATCCACATATGATCATCAATAGCCTATGCGTGTGAATAAAATACATCAATAAAAAGATGGTAGAAAACCATCGTTTCATAATATAGTGAATATTATATATAAGATAGTTACGTTGATACTCAACAAAAACATCAATGCAAGTGTTCATAGGTTGATGTAAGTGTTCATATGTCAATGTAAGTGTCTAGGCCTCCAACAACAATATTTCTAAAATTTGATGACTAGATCTTTATTTGTCCTTACATGTTTCCACCTCTATACTTCTTATATTTTCATGTGCATTTTTAGATAACCTAAGTATTTTCTCTTCTTCATGTTTATGTAATCAAACTACTATTTTGAGTGTACTTTCCATATTTATCATAACTCAAAAATTTAATTTGAAATATTCATTTATATGAGTTTTTAATTAATTGGCTCATTCTAGAATGGTTTTATTCATCCTTGTACATAGTCTATTTACCTGCTTAACCCTTAACAACACATTAATATAAAAAGGATTAAATAGTTTCAAATCTAATCGTATTGGTATATATCACTCCATACATATAGGCTGCCCCCTTGCCCCAATTTTATCTATTTTTTCTAATGAAGAATTGGATTATTTGTTGGCTCATAGAGTAGAGTGGGGTTTTGTACGAGGTATTTTTATTCATGGTTAATTCTCTCAACTCATAAATTTCCATTTTACAGATGATAGCCTTCTCACTCTAGAAGAGTAAGAAAATTCATTCATGGAAGATATGTAATGTCTTGATACTTTTTGCCTAGCTTCTATCTCTAACCTATGTTGGATTAAAACCCAATGCTCTAGATAAAATATGATGCCCATGCAAAATTGGTTGATCCATACAAGTGGAAATAGATTCATAGAAGGGAACAATTCAAGTTCTTGTGCATCCCCTTTGCCTTTAATAAATCCCATGCAAAGCTAGGGAAATATGTCATAAAAAAAGAAAAAGTGGAGTAATAGGTCACAACATCCCTCTCTTTGGTGGGGAAGTTATATATGTGCACTAAAATTATGGTTGCTACTCATTTCTATTATTTTTCCTATTGGGCCCTTTGTAAAGCCTACTACGCCCCTAACCTATCACATGTATTAGGATAGGAATAACTGAATTGTGGCTTACTTATCCCTCTTTGATGCTTTATCACATTTATCTATGCATTTATTTGGTTAGTAGGTCGGTCTATGGAGTAACCATGGCCTAGATAGACTATATATAGGAGGTAGTGGGTAGTTGTTTATCATCATATTGTGAATTCTGCTCTTATTGAAGCTTGTGGAGGTTTCCCCCTCAAAGTCTCTTATCTAATATCATATATTATAATATATTTTAGTCATATTTGGATATATTTATGATATTATACTTTATTGTTGAAGTAATTTCATTACAAGTGGTATCAGAGCTGCTATTTGGGCAATCTTGTGGATAAAACCCTAATTTTTTAAAATTTGGATATATCTAAAAAATGGTTGAAAATTTATCTATAATTGTTTTACTAGAGGTGAAAAATAATTAAATTAAGCTTCCATTAAAATTTTAACTCAATTGGATCTATTTTACAAAAGTTATTGCCATTTTAGTGTTTTTCATAAAATTGCTCTATAATGCATAATTTAAAGATTTTTTTTGATTTATTTACATTTTTGGAAAGCTTAGAAAAATTTGGCTAGGGTATGTTATTTTTATGTTATGATTTTAGGCTAACATAAGTCCAAAATCACTTGGTCAAAGTTGGGTCAAAAGTGCCAATTAGGGTCGACATCATAAAGCCATTTTATGACAGGTCCACAAACTTGGAGCGAAGGAAAGGGTGCTAAAACTCTAGGTAAAGCTCCTAAAAAGGAAGAGATGGAGTCAGAAGGGGGATGTACTATATTATTTATACCAGGGTTCTCTGACATAGATCACAAAGTGAGCCAACTTGACTATAGTGTGTAAGGCATTCAAAGCGAGGTGCAAGGCATACAATCTAATATGAAATACATACAAAATAGTTTGGTAGATATCATGATGGATTTGAAAAATAATCAGTCAAATCATCTATATATCACTATTACATAACCCCACTAGGGTGGTTCTCCCAACCAGTCTACTTCAAATCCAACTACATTACCACAGAGGAACCTGTTACCAAAGGTAGATATGCACAAATTTGATGGAAAAGATCCACTCAATTGGATCAACCAAATGGATAATTTTTTAATTTGCATCAGATATTAGGTGGATAGAAGGTTACCATGGCATCCTTGTATCTTGAACCTGATCAATTCATTTTGTATCAATGGTTGTGTGCTCAAAAGAAAAAGATGACTCTCAGTGTCACCTGGTCAGTTTTTATAGAGGACCTACAATTACACTATGGAAATAGTGTGATAGAGAATTAATTTAGCTAACTAGAAAAATTGCAATAGAGTAGCTCTATCAAGGATTACATTCATCATTTTTAGAACCTATCCTTACATGTGGAGACAATTTTTGAAGAGAACTTGAATGATCTATTTTTGGGTGGACTCAAGGACCACCTTCAACATGAGGTAGGCATGTTTAATCCACTTAAGATTTATGATTATATTATCATGGCATGTAGAGCTGAGGAAAAAGTCATAGCCAACAAGAAGTAGCCATTCACTCACTTCAAAGATTGTAGCATATCAACACCAACATTTCCTCCACCTACCAAATTGACCCCTTAGCAAATTAAAGAGAAGAATGCAAAAGGATTATGTTTCAATTGTGATAGAAAGTGGAGAAAAGGACATAGATGTGCTGAGAAGAAGTTATTATACATTGAGGGATCCAATGAAGATGAATAAGAAGATGACAACTTTAAGGATGATGAGGAAGAGATAGAGGAGGTACCTGAAGATTCCCAACTGACAATCTCTTGTCATGCACTTGCAGGTATTAGCACTCCAAAAACTCTTAAGGTGGTGGGTACCATTGAGATGAACTTCTAGGAACTATTCATGTGCTTTCATTCTAAAGATAGGAAAATTGAACTACGTAGATTACAGGAAAAATCTCCACAATTGATTAGTTCACATTAGATGACCAAGATGCTAAAAAATGGGGTAGAGGGAATTATTGCATGATTATGTTCCATATAAGTTTAACCCATGCAAGCATCTACACATCCTGATCTATAGATGATTCTTGATGACCAACCATATATTTTTGGGGCCATGCCAAAAGGACTACCACCAAAAAGAGAACATGATCATGCCATTCAACTACTTCCAAGGAGTCAACCACCAAATATCAGACTGTATATATATCCATATGCATAAAAGAGTGAAATCAAAAAGATGGTCCATGAGATGCTGGAGGCAAGGATCATCAAGCATAACCAAAGTGCATATTCATCACCAGTGGTCATGGTGTAGAAGAAGGATGACACATGGAGGATGTTCCCAAATTATAGGGAACTCAACAAGTACACCATCAAAGATAAGTTTCCTATTCTAGTAATTAATGATTTGCTTGATGAGTTAAATGGTGCTAATTATTTCACAAAATTGGATCTTCGCTCAAGGTACCATCAAATTATAATCAAGGATGAAGATGTTTATAAAACTACTTTTAGAACACATGAGGGCCATTATGAGTTTTTGGTAATGCCCTTTGGTCTTACAAATGCACCATCTACTTTTCAAAGCTTGATGACCACTATTTTTTAGCCTTTTTAAGGAATTTTGTGCTGGTTTTCTTTGACGACATATTGATTTATATTCAGACATGGGAAGCACATCTACAACATGTGAAATAGGTGTTGATAGTTTTGGAGAAGCATCAGCTTTATGCAAAGCCATCCAAATGTGCTTTTGGAGTATAAGAAGTAGAGTACCCAGGTCACATTATTTCCCATGAAGGTGTCAAAGTTGATCCCCAGAAGATCAAAGCTATGATGGAATGGCCCATGCCAAAAACTCTCAAAAACCTATGAGGGTTCCTAGGACCAATAAGTTACTATCAAAGATTTTTGAAAGGTTATGGAAATATATAAATTCCACTCACTACATTGCTAAAGAAGGATGCCTTCCATTGGAATGATGCTGCCACCAAAGCATTTGAGAAACTAAAAGTAGCTGTGTACCACTCCATTTTTGGCTACTCCAGACTTCTCAAAGACATTCATTGTTGAATGTGATGCTTCTAGATCTAGGTTGGGAGTGGTACTAATGCAGGAAGGAAGACCCATTGCATTTGAGAGTCATTAATTAAAAGGTAAGAATCTAAAAAAACCTATCTATAAGAAATAAATGATGGCTATTCTTCATGCAGTTAAACAATGGAGGCCCTATCTGATGGGTAGACACTTTAAGGTGAAAATGGTTCCTGATAGTCTCAAATACTTTTTGGAGCAAAGATTATCATATAAGGAACAACAAAAGTGGGTAACCAAAATGTTGGGTTATGCTTTTGAAATCATCTACAAGAAGGGTAAAGATAATGTAGTAACAGATGCACATCTAGATGGGATACATCCACAGAAGCATTACTTTGTGCAATGTCCATGTTGCAAGTAGAATGAGTATATGAAGCTAGGTTAGAATGGGAGTAAGACAAGGATACACAGGTTCTGATTTAGAACCTCTAACAAGGTAATTTAGCCTCTGACAAATTTGAATGGAAAGGTAATGTCCTATGGTATAAGGGTAGGTTATACTTGTGAAAAAATTTAGAGCTTAAGCATAAGATTCTTGTAGAGTTACATGCATATCTAATTGGGGGACACTCAGGGTTCTTAAAAACTTATCACAAATTTAAGAAAGAATTATTTTGGGAAGGACTCAAGGGAGATGTAAAAAAGTTTGTGGTAGAATGCTTGATATGCCAATAGAATAAAGGTGAGACAGTTACAACCATTAGCAATTCCTAGTCAAAGGTGGGAGGATCTTTCCATATATTTCATCATAGGGTTGCCTTGTTCTCAAGGTAAGAATGTTATCTTGGTCATTGTGGACATGCTTACAAAATATTCCCATTTTTGTGCTCTCTCACACCCATTTTCAGCAAGTACAGTAGCAACTATTTTTTTAGAAGCAGTTCTAAAATTACATGGAACCCCAAAAATAATTGCAAGTAATCATGATCCTATTTTCACTAGTAATTTCTAGACTAAACTATTTTCTTGTTTGGGTACTTAGCTAACTCATAGCTAATATTACACCCCCAATCCAACAGACAAACAAAAGTGGTTAATAAACATTTAGAGGGGTATCTCTATTGTTTTGTATCAGATAAACATGAACATTGGGTTAAATGGCTACCACTTGTAGAATGGTGGTATAACACATCTTTCCATACCTCTTCTAAAATGTCTCCATTTATAGCACTATATGGTTACCATCTATCTTCCATCACTTTTTCATTAAAGGTGCAAACCAAGGTTCGAGATGTAGAGGAGCACATTCAACATCAATAAGAGGTTTTGGCTAGTTTGAGAGAGAATTTGGCCTTAGCACAAAACAAGATAAAGCAACAAGCAGATCAACACCATAATGAGTGAAATTTTGAGGTGGATGACTAGGTATTTGTATGTTTACAACCTTACAAGTAGATATACTTGAAGCAATAAAAAAAGGACAACAAACTTGCTCCTAAGTATTTTGGCCCTTATCAGTTCTACAAAAAATTAGAAGTGTGGCTTACAAGCTTGAGTTACCTCATTCATCTCGCATACACCCAGTATTTCATGTTTCCTATTTAAAGAAGGTCATTGGATATAAAGTTTCAGCCCAGATAGAGCTCCTAGAACTAGATGAAGAAGGACAAGTCATTTTGGAACCAAAGAAGATCCTCCAAACATGTACTAAGAGGTTGAGAACTAGAGAGATTAGGGAATATCTGATCAAGTGAAAGAACTTGAGTAGTGAAGATGCAACTTTAGAAGGTGAATATTTTCTGCAACAACATCCAGAGTTGTTCAACATTGAGGACAACATTGGTTTGAAGGGGAAGGGCATGCTACTCCCCTAACCTATAGCATGTATTAGGATAAGAATAGATAACTTGTGGCTTACTTATCCCTCCTTGATGCTATATCACATTTCTTTATGCATTCATTTGGTTAGTAGGTCAGCCTATGGAGTAACCATGGCCTAGATAGACTATATATAGGAGGTAGTGGGTAGTTGTTTATCATCATATTATGAATTTTGCTCTTATTGAAGCTTGTGGAGGTTACCCCCTTGAAGTGGCTTGTCTAATATCATATATTTTGATACATTTTAGTCATATTTGGATCTATTTATGTTATTCTACTTTATTGTTGAAGTAATTTCATTACAAAGCCTCCTATGATAATCTAGGTAAAATTATCATAGACTTTCTTTGGTCTAATTCCAAGCAAACATAAGGATTCCACAAGGTTACCTAAGATATTTTTTGCCTTCTTAGTGATAAAGGAGGTATGGGAATTATTGACATCCATAGATAAAGCATTATTTAATGTTCCAAGTGGGTGGTTAGAGCCATTGAAGGTAATACATCCTAGAAAATCCTTCTAAGTCAATGCATATCATCTGGATCTCTTTATAGTAATTGTAGTTGGAAGAACATTGGTCTCTTATCATGACTAATACATTTTATTTATTGGCATAATTACCTAGTATAAAATCCTTTAGGATTTTATTTCCACTTGTGATTGGGCTCCCTAGACTATGCTAAAAGTGAAATTCAATTTAAGTAACTTTGACTTACCTATTATTTTATACATTCAAGAGCTAATGTCAAACGTCATGCTACATAAGCTAGGTCTTCAACCTCCATGCTTTTGGTGGAAATATTAGATGTGGAACTATGATACTCAATTCAAAAATTATTCTCAAGGCCTCCTTTATTAGGTGATGATACCATTTCATTAACACTTGGAAAGCTCAACAAGTGTTAGAACTTTAACACATCTCCCAGAATGTGTCTTGCTTGAATTGATAGAATTTGGAAGGTCAAGCTCGAACCCAAGCTAGATCATTTCCTCTATAGTCTAGTTTATTAAGGCCTTCTACTTGGGGATCACCTTTCTCACCTTAGAATTACTCATCCCAAGTTTTTGTCCTATTGCAGACATGAGTCTTTCAAAAACACCTTTTGGACATGTCCCAAAGCTCAATCTATTTTATATTAGATACATAGTCTCTTTTAGTGTTACCATCCTAATACTTTCTCATGGTTTTTGGTCCTCCTTGAGCCCTCCTTGAGGATTATAATAATTGGTCAACTTATATAGATTTTTAATGGAATTTCTTCAGAGCTATTATTCTATTTCAATTATGAAAAGCTATAAATTACACTCTGCTTAATAATGAGGAATATTCTTGTTATTTTTGATTAAAGGTCTATGCACTATCTTTGGCATGCATGAAAATTTATGTCCAAATATAAAAAGTGACCATGGAGTTCATACATTTATAAGATCTACTTGATTACTATAGGAGCGTGCTCTATATTATGAGCCTCATCCCCCTAGGGGCCTGGTACCTCTAGCACATAAACACCATCAGATTTAGTCTCACAATCATAATCAGTTCTCCATTCCCTCTCAATAGGGGGATGGATATTATCATCATGGTATGTAAAATTTGATGCTAATCCTTTTAAGTGGGGGTCACTAGCTGGCCAATATGACACTGTGGTGTATCCTCTTGATGGATGGGACATTATTTCTTTAGCTCTTTTAGACCCTGTGGATGGTTGGGTGGGTCTATATCCTCTCTCAATAGATCCCTCCTCTTAGACCAATCTACTACCTAAGGTTTATCCTCCACCTCCTCCTTCTGGTGTGGTGGATTGTGCCTAAGTTTTTTTTATGTGTATAATATATTTGTAATGTTATCATGATTTTTTGGTGTTTATTTGTGATCTTGGTTATTTTGTTATCATGTTTTGAGTTGATGTTTTTTTCTAAGAGGGAGTCTAAGTTACTCATACCAATTGACTAATTTACTATATAACCTTTTATATGTTATTATTTGATTAGTAATATTCATACTAGAGCATTCCAATAGTAAGCCTAAACATAATTTTAGGAAACAATTTTATCCCTTTTTAAAAGTTGATTTCATTTTAAAATTATATTATAAGCAGTGGAAAATAACATACACTTCTAAGAGTTTTACAAAACTAAAATGAGATAAATATCACAAATAATTACAACTAAATACCTATAAAAGGATAACATAAATCCTTACTTACCTGATAAATGATGAAGAAGAAAATCCTTGGCCTCATAATTAATCTATAGAGTGAAGTAAAGAATAATTTGGGGAAGTCAGGGAAGAAAAGGGGAAAAATATTGATAGAAGAATGTTTCCCTTAAAAATAATCAGTCAAAACATTTTAAACACATTAACTTAAAGAAAAAATATATCTTTTGGATTTGGAAGCTCTCAATTACACATATTTGAAGCAAAACCTATTTAATTTATTTATGAATATTTCAATTTTTTGAATTTGAATAAAAATCTGATCTTCTAGTTTTACAAACTCAAATAAACATATTTTTGAAGAATAAAATATTTATTTCATTTCTATATCTTCCAAATGTATAAAATTAAAGGAAAAACTGCTCCAAAACACATATATTTGAAGCAAAACCTAATTATTTTGCTTCTAAATTTTCACATTCATAATTTTGAATAAAAAATTAGAATCTATATCTCTTATGAAATTGATAAACACCCAAACTAAACCAAAACTCATTCTAATTCATTTCAAGCACATATATTTAAATAAAAATACACTATATTCTAGCTTCGAAGCTTTCAAAATATTTGTTAAAATAAAAATAATAAATATTTAAACACAATTGTCAAAAGATCATTATCCATGATAAATCTTAAAATGTGGCCTTAAAAAATACCAAAGATTTAAATATCTTGCTCATAATTGACTGTAATAATGGAATGTGTTTTGTGCTACTGAATATGTATTGTGTTATTTTATAAATTTTAGATTTTTTTGTGCATGTATGTTATTTAATGTCATATAGAATTGTGTTATTATAATGCATAATTGATAGGAAAAATTCATCATTTTGTCTTATTTTCACTCCTTGACCTAACCCTTTAAAAATGGCAACAAGATAAGTGTGTGTAAATTTAGGTTGTTCAAGAAATTACAACTACATATCCTGTATACATGGAACTAGAATCAATGTAACTATATTTTGCATGTAAGGGACATACCTCCTCTCCATTATTAAGTACAATGTAAACTTAATGAAAATTAACTGAATACCTTTCTTGGTATAAGTGAATGGTGTCATATGGCTTAAATAAGGTTAACGTATCATGGTTATAGCTCCATCATAATTCTAACAATAGATATCAGAAATGAAAGGTTTAAATTAAATAATGAATAAGGTTTTCTCAACCCTTGAATGATACTTAATACTTAGTAAAATGAGTAGGACTGATTTGTATATATAATGACATTTAGGACATGAAACATAAAGGCTAACCATTAAATATTGTGATAAGATAAAGTGATAGAACAGGGAATTGAGACAAGGTGGGAAGGACCCACCAAAATAAAGAGGATGGATTCCATTTATCACTAAATTTACACAAGATATAATCAACGCTTTACCTATACCTATTGCATTTATTTTTGGAGAAATAGATGTCTAAAATGAAGGCAAACAACTTAGAAACTAGATAATGAAGCTCAAAGTTGAAAACAAATGAACATAAAAGACATTTATAGGGATAAAAGGCTATAAAGAGTATATCATGGGGAAGGAAGTGTTCAAAAATAGCCAAATATACATAAGTGGACCAAATACAACAAAACAAGGGGAAAATATGATAGAAAAGGGTATCATACCATATTAAGGTGTCTACATGATACCCATTATTTGATGTGAATGTGTGAGTGAATCAAATTAAAAAATATGATAAATTGAATCATGTAACATGGCTTACCTAGGGAAAGATGGATGAATTGAATGATGCTTGAAAAATGATTCCACTCACATGCATTTTCATTTCTCAAAAAATATAGAATCCTTGAAAACAATGGCCAATTGCAAAAAAATAGTTAATGTCATATCATTTTGTATCAAATATAACATGGAAACTAAATTGAAAAAAAACACTTGCATAAAAATGAACACACATCATGGTATGTGACCCATGTTGTCATAATTAGTTCAAACACAACCTTTTAAAACTTGTTCTAATTAGAACTTTTAGAGTAAATTCTGACAACTCATTTCACTTCTTGATAAGATAAAAAAATACATGATGTTTGTACATATTTGGGTCATTCATTTTGATCATTTCTTTTCAATTTATCAATGTTGAAACATCCTTTGCTCAATCTTAAAAAAAAATTAAAATATTTTGCTCAATGTTCAAAAAAATTGAAAAGGTTTTGCTTAATTTCACTAAATTTTAAAGATATTTGAATGTCAAACCCTTTAAATGTGAGAAATTATAGAACTTTTTTTTTTCAATCACTCATCTCAAAATAAAAATTTAAATGCATCACGTGTCATCAAAAAATATAGTTGATGCTTGGTAAAATCTCTAAAAAAATCACTTAAAAAATGTATGTAATTATCAAAAATATTTTCATGTATAGCACAATAATATGATGTGTGTCCTCCTATGAGATGACAAAGATAGCTTTAAACACCATGCCCCCAATGAATGCTCTATTTATATATACATATGGTAATAATATTGAAGAGATAGGTAAGGGTGCAACATTCCCAAATGGAAAAGTAAGAAAGGGACAAATAACATACCCCCCAATGTCACAATTGTGCCCCAAGGAGGGATAGATAAAGCAATGAAGCACACATAATAGTAATATGACCAAATACATGTATTTTAAGGACCATGGCAACATATGCACCAAGAGTAGAAAAACCAAAAATAATAATGTGTATGATATCGACTAGGTACTAATTATATAATATTACATATTATATCTTGATAATCACACACATGTGGGTAGATACATATAGGGAATCATCACACAAAGACACATGACTCATAATACATGAAGACACGACATGAAAACTTGAGGATCCTCTATGGATAAGGAATAAATAAGATATCAACAAAAACATGCTCAAATCTACACAAGCATACACATGCAATGAATCAAATAATCATATACACATTAAAGTAACAGTGTAACAATAATAAATCAAATATGCATGTGATAGATAAGATATACACATAAATAATAATGATATAATAAATGTAAATGGATATATATGATAAATTTAAAATAAGAAAGATACCATCGTAAAAGCTACTCTATAGAGATGTCTCTAATGTATGACATACCACTATTTTGATAGTTCCCATAGGGTGGGCATAAATTATTTGTGTAACATATAATAGCCCATAATCATATGAAACATTTATATCTCACATCTCATCCAATCAAAGAATATGTTGAGAATCACATGCCTAAGAAGTATATGAAAAACTTCTATCATGGGAAAATAAGCACAATTTTGTATCAATCAAAAACAATTTTTTATTTTCTATTATTTTTATCATTTTTGTAATATTTTAAAAGAATATATCAAAAAAATGGGAAGCCAAGGGGCACATGCTAAGAAAAAATCACAAATAGGTAGGGAAAAGGGTGTAATCAAGAAAAAAGTCAAATAGATAGCTAAATGGCACAATCAAGAAATGACTGCAAATAGGTAGGCCAAGGGGCACAATACAATAAGAAGAAGAAATAACCTATGACTTCCCTCAAAACTCAATACATGATATATTCAAAATTTCTGATCTACATGTTTTCATCATCTAAAAATCTATGCAAGTATTTGGAATGGGGTTAACAATCAAGGGGTAAGGGCCAATGCAACATAGAAAAATATGAAAACCAAGTGGTTAGAATAATGTTGAGGCAAATAGAAGGTAAAAAACATAAATTTCAAATCTAAAATAATGGTAAGGCATGCAATGAACTCAAGGGAGGAAGACATATAAAAATCATGTTGTATAAAAGAAAGAATATATTTACTGTAATAAGTTATAATAGAATAATGATATTATTTTAACCTATTTTTATTTAATAATTTATATGTTTGTATAATATGTTTAAAACGAAAAAATATTAGAATGCTAAAGATATACAACTATTAACGTTGTTGATTTATAACTTGCTAAATATGGAAAATTTATATTGTTGGAAAAGACTATGAAGAAATGCACTTAGCTCAAATTTGAATTTTTGTTGATTGTTTTTGATATCTTATAGTGTAAAGTAATAAAAGAGTGGACCATGACATCATGTGATCAGAGGTAGAATATGAAACTAGTTTTGGACATGCTCATACTCCTTGGAAAATAATATAGGTCGGTTGTGTTTATTAATTGGAAACTTATCCCAATTAGCTATGATTGATGTTTGATTGTAAAAACTAGAGAAAGATAAAAATCTAAGAGTGCAAAAGTAGAAGTAGAACATGAGAATATTTTAGGACAACATTAATTTCCTTAGAAAATAATATAGGCTGAACACATCCTTTACTAGTGGACTTGTATATGTTGTCTATGATGGAACTGTACTTATTACACCTTCTATGCCTATGTGCATTGATTGGATTGATATGGTTAGACTCAAAAACTATCATGCAAAGGTTGATGTTTTCCTTATTTTTCCTTGGAAACCCTAGTGACTTTATTGAGAGCTTGAAACTTGAAAAAAGAAAGAGGAAGTGTATGGGATGAGTTAATCCCAATCAATCCCTTGATGATTGACCACTACTTACATATCTAGATACTCTAAAGAGGGAATCAAGCCACATGTAGTTCTCCCACCTAGAGCAATTATGAAATTATGCTCCTTGAATATATTTATTCAAATAGAGATGTGGATTTAATACTTGAGAATGATAGGTCTTGAATTTATTTGAGATTATTTAGACTTGGCTTATGGTTTGTCCTTGTGAATGATATTGAATTTTGGAGGAACAAGGAATTTTTTTTCAATGTGAAATAATGTATAAGTACATAATAGATATTTCCAAGCTATAAATAATGAATGAGATTTGATTTTTATTTATATCAAAGTCTTTTAATAATTTATTTTAGCCAACCTTATGAAATGTGCAAATAAACCCAAATAGATAATTCAAAATTTGGACACTATTCATTAATTGGCATGAGATGCATCTATTGTAGGTGGATAGGTCTACATCAAGAGACTTTTTTTCCTAAGGTGGACCTATCTCAAATAATAAAATATAACTACCATAAGCTAGAGGTATTTTAAGAGTGATTTAATATAGGTTTGAGTATCAAATTGTAAAGTTATGTGTAGTAGTGATACTAAACAAAGGGTCAAGCCACATATTGATAAATAACTTAAAGGAATGACAAATAAGACTCATCTATTTAAGTACAAGCCATGTGGTTTAATATGTGTCAATAATTAACATTTTCAAGTACATGTGACCAAATTTAGGTATCTATAGGTACATCAATGAAGTGAAATAGATAGGCTAACATAGTTAATTGATGATCTAATATATAAAATGAAATCCCAAACTAGGGGAGTTAGATGCATTACTTGAATAATTAGATAAATATTCACAAGAAATGCAATAACTGAAATTTTAATCTCAATAAAATATATGGTGATTGATTTAACTATTTTAGGAATTACTATAAAACCCTAAGTAAATAAAAGAGCTGAGTATGTAAATCAGAGAATAAGATACTACAGTATCAATAGCCACTAATTTATCCTATAATTGATTTGTTTATTTATCCTATAAATATAATTGAATTAAAAAAGGTGTACTTAGTTGGAAAATGTGACCAAAATGGACAAGTGGTAGGCTAGAAAGTGATGCATAAGTAGGGAAGAGTGTTGTCAATGGAGAAGAGGTGTCAAAACCCTTTTTGGAAAATAACACATCCCTCTTTTCCAATAATTCACTACACTATTGACCTTATATGCTATGTTATTGACCCTATGTAGATGAAACAATAAAATTTGGGGCAGAATTTTGCTTTAATATAGGAAGTCTGTACCTATATGACTGATACCTGAATCATAATTTATGCTTCATTTTGACTGATTTCACTATAGAACTCTGAAACTCCATGCTTTATAGGGTTTTGATGAACATATGTGTAAGAAAAGTGATGTTAGTAGGGTAGGATAGATATGACATCAACACTCCATATGTTGAGATATTGCCTACATACTAATACCTCGAAAGGGGATCAATCCCAATGTAGTTCTCCTAATCTAAGTGATGGTATAAGTGAGAATGATGCTAGTATGCCTGATTATGAATGCCAATTTGAATGCCTTAAGTGTGATTTGAAACTAAAAATATGAGTAAATTAAAGATTTGGGATAATATAAATGAATGTATGTAGAAATAGGGGTAAATAAGGATCAATAAACTTAATTTTCACAACTATTTTTGAGCTTGTTCATGAGAAATGCCATCTAAGGGATAAATGAATAAGATCAGTCTTTATATAGTGTTATGATGGTTATTGAGACATGAAATGAGTCTAGGCTAACCTTAATATAATTTATGGAGTGGGAATATATCCATTGGGGGAGAAATAAGTTGAGGATCAATAATGCTACCCCCTTTGCCATAAATGCATTACACTATAGACCAAAGGGGTTGTGTCATTATCCAGGTGGTTGACACATATGAGAAATGATCTGAGGTGCCTAGGTAATGGCTTAATGTGACTCTTACCATATCTTGGTAAGGGATAAACACACATTAAAGTTAGAAAAGGATCAAAAGAGGACCTAAGATAGGTCTAGGGATAAGCTAAGGATAAGGTGTTCTCAAGTGACACTCATTACATTAAATGACATTTTAGATGACTACATTTATCCCCCTTTATTCTAGAAATGTAACAAAGAAAAATGACTAGGATAAAGGAAAGAGAAATGTACCTGGGCTTACCTATGAGGTAAAGCTTATGAATGTGGGTCTGATTCTATGAATTGTGCTCCATTATGTGTCATGTAAATGAAACATGTATGAATCAATCCTTATTTAAGAAATATCAAAAACAAAGACAAAACTAAGTAAAGAGATGTGAGAGAGAGAGGAAAGGAATGAATACACCTCATTGGGTATGTGAACTAATGCAAATACTTGTTGACATCCTTTATGTGTGTAGATGGTGATCAAACAATGAATAACTTAACTGGGCTGATGGCTTGCCCAATCCCCTTGTGTGGGTGGCCCAAGAACTCAAGAGGGCCTTAAATCCATCATTACCCACCCCTATTTAGTGGATCATAATATATGAATAACTTGGATTAGAATGATGATTTTTCCAACCCTCTTATATAGGTGGCTCAAAAACTCAATTAGGTTATGACTCCATCATTACCTACCCATGTGTAGTAGATGAGTATGAAACTGAAACTATGTGATTTCATAAAATTGTATAAGATGGATCTAGGTGACTAGAAAAATATGAAATGTAAAATGGTTTAGGGGCTACTTGAAAATGTAAAATGACTCTAAGCCACTCAGGAATGTAAAATAGATCTAGGCTACTTGAGAATCCCAACTATTATTGATGGAATGAGGCATCAATCTGGTGTAATTCTAGTGCATATGGTGTCTAAAGTATACAACATGGAGAATGATATGAATTTTTCATTCCATCTAAGAGAATTGGTGCAAAACTAAGAACATGGAAATAATGTTCCATGCACATGCCCCCAATTTTGATATTTGTGAATATGGATTATGGACTGAGTCATAATAATATGTGTCTGTGCATATCTGAAATTGAAATGAGAGTGATCATGCTACACATGATGCCCCGAATTTGACCAAACATATGTAATTATATATAAAATCTAACTATATATTAAACATATCTGATAATCTTTGATTGAGATTATGTAAATCTAAACTATACCTACTATACATTCTAATAATTTTGAAATATTCTTTTTTGAGGTTATTGGTTAATAACATAGTGGGTGGATTAAAGCACACTATGCTATTATCCAAAAGTTCTATTTCTATAAAAAATTGAGATTGATCTATGTGTGACCATATTTTATTATATTTTCCTAAGTCTAAGATCTATAATATGTGTCTACATGTTGAAAATTGTGTTTTGAGTATACTAAGATGACCTAATCTCTATGACAAACTCCTATGAATGCCCCCTCTTTTGAGGGGAGTTGTTTAACCTCTGTAATAACTACCCTCAAAATAAAATATATACATCATGTTTGTTAGGTTGAAAATATATGATATCTACATGATAAACCAATATAATGTGTATACATGACATCATAATGTAAAAGAGATTGAGCATAAGTTGGAAATATATGATGCATGTTACATATAACATTCACAAAATTATCAAGATAGAAATAACAATATAAGCATGTATATGAATAGTAAATATTAATATAATATAAGTAAACTACTTAGGGGAATGGGGCATGATGTCCATCAAGGCACCCAAGGAGGAATGGGACATGCAAAAGGTCCCTCATGGAATCATAAACTTGATGTGAAAATAAAAATAAAGAGACAAGTGTCATGGCCATGACACATACATGAAAGTATACATACAAACACATGATGAACATAAAGTAGGCCAAGGGGTCATAATACAAGTGACATGGGCACATGTCACTAAGTCTAAGAAATAAATACATACAAGGGCATGTTCAAAAGCTCACATACACAAAGATCAAGTAAGGTTGGATTAGAGACACATGGAAGGACATGTTAAAATTTCTACATACATAATTAAGAAGCACACATAAGGACATGAACACATGTATAAAACATACACATAATGAAAGGAATTGGATTAGATCCATAAAATAATGTCATATTCAAATGCCCTCAAGTAGATGTAGAAGTAAAGAGACATGTTCAAATCTAGACTAGTAAAGATAGAAATGAAAATATGCATAAACATGTGGTACAAATCCATATAAGAGCAAAGATGTACATAAGCTGAGTCTATAATATTAGTAGTCAACAAAAAATTAGTGTGATATAAGATGATCAATCTCTAGATATAATCAATGATAAATATTTGATATGAATTATAGAAATATGTTAGGATAAAAATGGCATGGCTCTTGGTACTAACATGTTATCTTCTAAACCAAAGCTCTGATACTAGTTCTTCGGATAAAAGGCCTAATTCTAAAAAATGTGTAGGAATTAAATGCAAAATTAAAACAAGCTATAAAAACATAAACACGGGAGAGAAAATACATTACATAAGATATATGTGGAAACCCTAGTAAACTAGTTAGGGAAAAACCATGGTGCAAAGGCAACATCCATACTTTATATTCATCAACAAAACTCTCTCTACAACATCAACTCCTCTCAACAACTCATTTCTAGTGCTTACTAGCACTCGGGTTAACCAAGTTTGTAACCAAGCCTTTGTTGTCACTTGGATTTGCACCATTTTAGGAGATGCCTAAGCTCTCCTCATCCAAGTGGCGCAATGGAAACTCCTTTAATCTTGTGGGTAGCCTAAGGATGAGGTGAATCTTTAGATAGGGATAGCTCCTTTGATGTACTACTTTATATTACAAATACACCTAAACTCTAGGCATGAAAATGGAGAGAGATAAATAAAACAAAAAAATCTTAATGGGGGTGATACACCAAATAAGATGATGACTTCCAACTAGCTGTATGTTATACATGAAATGAAGGGACAAACTAAACATACACTTCTCTAATCTATGTCTTCTTAATTCAATATTAAATTTAGAACTTATGGATGAATGTCTTAGGCTAGGAGGACTAGACAAGAGACCTAAGATTTTAATAATGAATATAATAACTCACTCAAACCTGGAAATCTCTTAGAACACTTCACATGCCCTACAAGAAGAGGATATAAATAGGTGAAAGAATGAAACAACATGCTAAAGAATGCATAGTTTTCACTAAGCAAGATTCATCATCTAATTGAACACACTATGAATAGTCATGGAAGAGGTAAAAATTAGTAGTATTATTGATAAAATGTTATGCAAATGAGTATGTCTTCACCATACTTAGGAGGAGCATAAGTTACAATGGCCAAAATGGCTAGTACTTATCAAACTTGAGAGAGAGAGGAGAAATAAAAAGTTAAAGGGTTATAAGGATACTTTTAAATATAAGAGAATCAATTAATTATGCATAATAATATCATATGGGATGAACCATTCAAGGTCAAGAAGAACAAGTGTCCATCCAAGTCATCAAACTCTTGCAAAGTAGCATAAAACTCCTCATTCTAGCTCAAAAAAATACCTTCATGATTGGCCTTGTTTGAACACCTAATAACTAACTAGGTACATGTACAATTATTATAAATAAGGGTAAGGGTTTCAGGCATGCCTTTCCATGCATTTTTTATAGGCTTGGTCTTCTAAAATCAACTATAAATGAGCCATCATCATCTATAGTCCAAATAACTCCTCCTTCATACACCCTAAACACTTGGCCTCAAATTTGGATTTATTTTTCCTTGAAAATATATGGGAGGGAGTGGATGACAAGTTTCAAGATCCTTCATGTCCTTATAATCATTATACACACCTAAAAATCACCCCACTTGAAGTTTTCCACCCTTCTCACTAGATTTCCCAGTATGCTAGTTTTGACTGGCTAAGTTGAGATCTCCTTTTGAGGCACTTAATAATTGTTTTGGGTCATGAAATGAACATGGGGAGTTATAAAAAGTTTTAATATTTATCCAAAATTTGGTTTCATCTTTAGACTCCTCCTAGAACCTATACAACACAAAAAATGGTAAAAAATATTCTATTTTACACCCTATTCATACAAGTCCATATAGAAAAAAATCATGAGAGGTATCTTGATTTAATCTTATACAACTTAAAATAGGTTTCATGGTAAAAATATTCCATTATATTAGCTATCCAACTCCATTTCTCCAAACTAGTCCTTACAAGGTTTTAGGCCTGTTTCCACTCTTAAGGTTCATTCATAAAAACTTGGAATTCAAGTTGAAAAAAAATTATACAAATTAATATTTCAAAACCTTATTAAACATCACTAAACTCATCTATCATCCATGAAAAACCTCCAAAAAGATGTGAGCATTTAAACTTGACCTATCAAGCTCCTTCCTCTATTCCAAGAAGCCTGAGTTGGTTCTTGAGAAAAAAAGGGATTAATTGTGTTTTTTTTTCCCTCCAAAATATTTAAAACATCTGATTTACCCCCATATGCATGTTCCAATTCATGGTAATTCTCATATCATGTTATAATTGTGAATGACCTCTCATTTGGCCTTAGGCTTGAACCTTGCCTAACAGACTTGACTGCATCTTAGGGCTCAAAATGACTTTTGATGGTTTTAATTGCCTAAAAATATCTCAAAAAACTATAATATGATCCCATATACATATAAAAATCAATTATAATTCTCACTTAGGGCTAAAAGTGAAAATGATCTCACACTTGGTCTTTATGCTTGAAACTACCATATAGGCCTACGTACAACTTTGAAGGTTTTGAGCATTATATTTGGTTCATCCCATCCTTGAAAGGATATACATGTTTTTATGGATTATTTTTGACATATCCCACATTATTTAAGGTTTATTTTTCTTTTGGTCCACCATCTTACTCCTTATCTTCTAAAAACTACCAATTTTGACCCTAGGGAAGTGCCCCCTATTTGAGACAAAATAGGGGGCACTTCCCCTATGTGTCCAAACAAAAAAAAAAAATGGAAAATATTTTTAAAGTGGTAAGGAGGATATTCAATTTTTTTTAACTCTCTACCAGGTCATTTGGATTTTCAAATCCTTAAAAACCCTAGACATACCCCAACTGTGATAGACTGTATGCAGGGTTGGCATTTTAGACCGAGTAATGCATCTTAAAAACACTTATTATACTTGTTTCCATATCATGGAGGATACATTAGGTTATCATGATTATAATTAAGGTGTAATAGTCCCCCCTTATCCCTCCCCCCTTATCCCTCCAACCTCTCATGAACTCCTCATACCCTTGCCTCACTTAGACTGGGCATACATAACCTTGATTGTGTTTGACTTATTTAGGGTTCCTATAGGTGGTATTTATAGTAATTAGGAATTAAATAAAATT
This sequence comes from Torreya grandis, assembly GCA_037957365.1. Taxonomy (NCBI): domain Eukaryota; kingdom Viridiplantae; phylum Streptophyta; class Pinopsida; order Cupressales; family Taxaceae; genus Torreya; species Torreya grandis. The sequence continues at coordinate 824,037 of JARHVA010003530.1, read as the reverse complement.
TATGAATATTATTTAATATTTTAGAGACAAAATTCATCAAGGTCTTTGATTCACTTCACATTTTAGGGCTTAAAAAACCTTCAATACTATTCAAGACTTGTTGACTATGTATTCTATCCTTTTGACAACTGTAAGTGAAAATTACCTCCTTAAGGTGATACTTGATGGGTTTGTGCTTGATTTAGAGTCCAAAATATTCTTTATAGTTAATTTAAGTCATACATAAATCACCTAGACTTAAATCTATTATGCTGGTACTGACCAATCATGGAAATACCATGTTGTAGCTCACTGTCTTTTATAGTCAACATAGGCAACTATGTTGGGAAAGGTGAAGTAATATATGAGGGAGATTATAATATTGAAAATTTAAAAATTATTATCCAATCCCATGAACCATTTGAAAACCTCTCCCATCTACCATTCTTGGTGGTCCTATCACAAACTTACGTATTAGACAATGTGCTCTTATAACTGGCTGGAGGTATGCATTTGGGAACATGAAACCACTTCTCAACTTCTATGGATGGTCATTTATAACATGAATTTCATCTCCATAATTTATAAACACTCACATATGGAGCATATTCTAGACTAAAACTTTGGGTTTGAAATTCTCATTTTAAGTTCTAACTATAGGTTTCACTACCTACTCTCAGTGTTTTTTAGGGCATCTTTAAGATCCTCAACAACCATCCTCCACTCATTATTTTCCCCTAAAAATTTAAAAGGATATTTTTATATGTGTGAGATACAATAATATACCATGGGATGTATAATTAACATTAGGAAATTTATCACAAGATGTCAACAAAACCTCCCAGACCTCTATTTTACATTTTTAGGGAAAAGGGGCTTGAACTCAATCAGATCATGTTTCGAAGGTTTATTTACTTCAAGTTTCCAGTTTGAAACCTCAAAAAAGGTCTAATATGCTTCACTCACATGCTAATATTTAAATAAATTGTTCCAAAACATGTTTCAACACCTCATAATGGCTCTTCAACTCTTTGTGGGCTGCCTGTAGGTTACCATTCAATGCATACAGGTAATGGGTAGAATGGGGAAGTATGCATTGATTTAAACCGCAAATGAGTTGTAAACTTATCTCCATACTTTAAATTACATAATTAACATTCTAAACACTTGAAACAAATGTCAACACCTTCCTTTCAACATGGACTCTTTCTTTATGGCACATGTAGATGTGTGTTCATGGTTGCCTGACTATTTTTCCTTGAATATGACTATAAATATGAAGATTACTTGGAGAATGAATGTTGAAAGGAAAAAAATAAAATTTAAAACATGAAAAGATAACTATCATAACCCTCTTAAGACATTTTCAAAGCATGAAAATCTAGAAATGGTGAAAATAGGCTTGTCATCCCACATAGGACCAGTCTGCAAACCCAAGATGATTTGCCCATCAAGACACCTGAGAAAATGAACCAAGGCATGGAAAAAATTATAGGGGAGAGTGAAAATTCTTTGTAACTAATATCTATAGTTTAGTTTTACATAAATTCTCAAACCAAGGCAAAACCCATATGGTTCACAAATTTATAAGCATAAAAACATAGTCAACTTCATAAGGATGGTTCATGAAGCACATACAATAATTATTCAAAATAATTATATGTAAATTAAGATATTTTATTTTAATTTAACCTACCCAAGGAATTTTAGCTAAAACCTTTTGAGCTATTTTTACTAAACACAAACCTGAAGGTCACTTCTGCTTGTTAAGAAGATTGAAAAAGGAACAAAATAGTGGGCCAAAAATGGCACTTCCAAAGAAAACCAAACATGAAACTGAGCTTGGGGAAGCTTAAGAGACATACCATGATCATTTCCCATGTGTCACACTTCCCAAGGAGTTTTACAAGTACCAAACTTCTTTTCCTCAAGAAAATTACCCTTTTTTGAGGAACCTACCACTTTTTAGTTGGTTTTAGTTACTTAAGACCTCTTAGGACACATGGGATGTGATATAATATTTTTTAACCTTCACACTTCCAAATAAATCCATACAAGTCATTAAATGCACCTTTTTAGACCTGAAAATGACCCAAAATGACTAAAAGGACTAAAATGACTAAGGACCAAGGATAGTATAACATTAAATGACATTAATTAACTTATAAAGCACCTTGTGACATATGTATTAGACCCATAAAACACCTAATAGTCAATTTTTTACCTAGGGGTGCCCCAATTTGACCTTAAAGTCAAATTTAGTTAATAGCCTTACAAGCTCCAACCTCCAAGCTATAACATACAACTCCATCATGATGCTAACATCATAAAATCCAAGGTGAGATACAAAGCTTCAACCTTCATCTCCTCTAACTTCAACGATCTCCATGATTCAAAAAATTAGGTGAGCCATACTCTCATCTAATATTTGTAGTCCCTAACCACCTAAGCATGAATGATGCTTACAACCCAAGCATCTAGGTGAGCTAAGCTTCCATGCCTTCCAAACTCCAGCCTACAACAATGATCTGATAGTGGATATCCCCCAATGGACTTCCTATAGATACAAAGGAGAATGTAATGATTTATAACATTTTACATGAGAGAAAGAGAGGGAAAAACTTCATGGTGGACCCTTAGAAATTTGACCCACACATGAGTGGGTGTAGTATTAAACAATATGAATAATTATCTCCCCTTGTGCCAAGGTTTCCCACATGTACCTTGGTCTCCCACATGTGCCAATGTATTCCACATGTATCAAAGATATCCCATATGTGCAAAGGTCTCCCACATGTGCAAATGATCTACCACATGTGACAAAGGTCTCCCACATGTGCCAAATGTCTCCCACATGTGCCTTTGTCTCCCATATGTGTCAAAGGTATCCCACATGTGCCAATGGTCCCCCACATGTGCTAAATGTCTCCCACATGTGCCAAAGATTTCATTATCTTTAAAACTTGGAAGATCCTCCATGGGTAATGTCACATCATCTTCTTACCACATTACTTACATGCCATATCACCAACATGCCACTCATTTACACACCTGCATGCCAAATCACCAAGATGCCATCTCAACATGCCACATCATCTACATCACCTATATACCACTAGCCACATCACCTTCATGCCATGTCACATCACCTATATTCCATGTCATCATGAATAATGATAGTGAATAGTGTCCTTAATAGTGACCTATGAATAATGGCTTCACACCCTCATAATCTCCCACTTAAAGTCATATATATAGGACTTTAAAACACCTATTTCTTCTACCAACCATCTACCATCTAGCTATTATCCATGATGTCATCAATGCCCATTGCTACTTACACACAAGCCCAATAGAAGTTTTTTGCATTACTAAATCTTCTCTACCTTGACTGACTTTGTCAACATTTGTTCCTCCATAGTAGATTTACAACAACTTGAAGTGACTCCCACTTCACCATAGACCTATCCTTCATTAGGTTTCCACTATCAACCACTCATAACTCCCACTACTTAGAAGTATTTAGTTTAATGCACACTATGGATTTATTGAGCCTTTAATACTCGTAATGAATACAATACATAGGACATCCATGTCTCTTCCTCCTCTATTTTAGGACACTCCAGAAGACTACTTATAATACCATAAGAAGTGTGATACTTGACTTCCTTGTTTTATGTCCACTATACATCTCTATCCTTGGTTTGTTTCTTAATATCATCCTAATCACCCAAGCCATCTCACCATTGATTATGTTGGGTCCTATAACCAACATGCCATGTACACATAAAAACAACCTCTCCTAAACTTCAGCCCTGCATGAAGGTATTCTTGTAACACATCAACATTCCTACTAAAACCCATATAGTCTTCAATTCTATAAACCAACAACTCCTTACCTCATCCTCATATCCATATGATTACTCTATATCATCATAAGACCACCATGTAGGAAACCAACTGCTCCAACCATGAATAACAAAAAGTGCACATAACACTCTTGATAATAGTTATCAATAGGAGAGAAAAACCATAGAAGACAACACATGACTCCTCCATATGTAGTATACCACTACCCACCATGATCAACATGGTACCCTCTATAGTTCTTTAGAATTCATCATAATACTTAGTACATCACTTCTCCTATCATGTTTTTGAGCCCCAAAGATATAGTCAAGTTGCATACTTCTCTACTGCATGTCAAACATATGATCTTCTCCTTTCACAAAACCTCAAGTCTCTTGTTTTTATCCATTCATCTTAAAAAAATTCAATGATAGGAGAAAATAACCCATAAAAAGTCAACAGCTAACTTCTACATGTAGAAAACTGTTACCCACCATGCTCAATATGGTACCTATCCATAGTTCTTGGGAAGTATTCATGCTACTCAATGCAGTACTACACATATCAAGTTTTTTATCCCCAAAGATATAGTCAAGCTACATCCTATTCTACCACATGTCATACATATAGATTTATCCTTACACAACACCTCAAGTCTCTTTTTCTTCTCCATCTACTAGGTACAATATCAAGTTTCTTGCACCTCTTCTTTTACATGAAATTTTAGCATCATCTCAGCTCACACATTGTGGAAGCAGGATCCCACAACTTATATCCAATATAGGTACAACCACATACCTGTAAATGTTCCCATGTTACCCAAATATGGAATAATCTTTAACAAATTCTCATAGGGTGCAATATTTGGTGATAATAGCTTTGGCATTCTCAGTGGGACCCATTGTCTTTAAGATAACTTGTCAAGGTGAATTCTGGTCTTGACAACATCAACTACAAATTTGTGTGCTACTCAGAATTTGGAGACTCCTTTAAAGTAAATCTGGTTCAAGGCCATTATTTTTTTATAAACTTTCCTTCATAATTCATGGTTCTCACTAGGTCATTCTATGGTAGAACATTCAATCCCATTAACCCACCCATTTAGCATTAAATTCCTCTTGAAGTTCAGTATCCATAACCTAATCTACCCTTTGAAGAACAAGTAGTTTTTGATAGAGAGGAAGAGAGTGAAGAGGTTGAAGAAATTAAAGATATTGAATAAGAAGACATGTCTAGACTTCATGCTTTCCCTACCTTCAATACTAAAAATCTAATTCAAATTCATGTATATGATGCTATTCCTCCTAATGTCATGAAAGGTGTGCCCACATTCAAAGGTGAGAGTCATGTCACACCTAGTGAACACATTAGAAATGTTTCTAACTTTTTCAATTTCTACAATATTTTTCAAGAGAACATTTCCACTAGACTCCTTACCATGTCCCTTAAAGGGAAGGCTCTTGATTGGTATAGGACTCTAGAATGTGGATTACATCATAACGTGGGATGAGTTTGGAGTGTTGTTAACTTCCAGATTTGAAAATAAAAGTGACCATGTCTCTCTCATACATCAGCTCAACATGATAAAAATGGGATATAAAGAAACAATGCATGAATTCAATGAAAGGTTTCATAAGACTTGGCATAGATTGCCTCCTCCTATGAGACCACCTACTAGCTTTATGTTCCCTACTTACTTGAAAGTCATTGGGACTAAAATTGCTATCATGCTTAATCTATGGGAGGTTCCACTCTTCCTGAAGCATATGATATTTCTATAAAAGCTAAGAATAATCTCATCCAAGATAAAAGATTGCCTCTTAAGGTATCTATGCCTCATTTGTCTCAAAATTATGCTAACACTCTGGAAGTGGCTCGAATTCCTAATGTTAATACCAAATCCAAGGCTGCTCCTAATAAGGCAAAAATGTCATGGATCCATATGCAAAAAATAAAATTCTAAAATTTCAGATAAGCAAGTCAATATGTAACTAGTTGCTCATCAAAATCCATACCCTTACCAATAATAATTTGGCCGAAAATATGGAAGAGGAAGAGACCAATGGCAACCTAACCCCAACAAGCCTACCAATGAATACAATCCTAACTCTACCACTAATGCAAGGGAGATAGTACTAATTCATAGAAATTTAATATAGGGATAATATTGGAAACATGACCAATTCATGGATGTAAATGAGAATGGAGAGCAAGCTCTGGTGGCTCAAAGAGGAGTTACTCCCCTCCTATCAAATGAGGATGAGGTGATGATGCAAGTTAATGAGGATTGGCAACCTCAAGGAGAGATCTTCACCAATTTTTTGGTTAAAGATACTTTTGTGCTAAGTCAAGGAGCCACTATCATAGAAAATAAAAGGGATACGAGGAAGGCTCTAGGAGGTGGAATTATCATTCCCACAAACTCATCCAATCCTCTTGCAAGGCAACAAGACATAGTTGCAAGTGTGATAGTTCTAAAAAATTCTACATCTCTATGAAGTCAAAATATGATAAGGTCTGCTCCTATTACTCAAGTTCCAAGTAATTATATACCTACAAGAGCCCAAGATAAAGTAGGTATGGATTATTTGAACATCTAGATTCTTTTAAGAACACTAAAATATCCATTTCTCTTTGAGATGTTCTTCATATGCCTAGTCAAAAAGAACTTCTACAAAAGTAGTTATCTGCTATCCCTACTAGTATCTCACCCTAAAATCAAAGTCATGGCCATGTTGATATTGAAATGATCCTATTACCATTATTGAACCATCCACTAGGGTTAAGAAACCTCCACCATTTTACCTCACCGTCATTATAGGTGACAAGTTGGTGCATAATTACATAGTCGATAGTGGAGCTTCTACTTATATCATGCCCAAAGTTGTAGTTGACAAGCTAGGCTTAAAATATGAGCCAAATAGAAAAGGGGTACTTTAATTAGATGGTATACCTACAAAGATAGAAGGACTAGTAAAAGCCTTGAAGGTTTTCTTACATAATTATCCTAGTTTTCCTGTCTTATAAGACATAGTTATGGTTGATCTCCCAACCCACTTTTTAATCTACCTATCAAGGGATTTCATAGCCAAAATAGGTGGCTATCTCTCACTTGAATAGTATTTTTTCACCTTTATAACAAGGTATGGGTATAAGGTGATAATTAGGACACAAACCCTTACAAGGTTTCATATTGAGCCTTATATTGAGTTAAGTTCTGATATGAATTATGTGGCCCATGAAGAAAAAGACTCTATTATAGATGATGGCACTTATTCTAAGCTTGATGGTAGTTTAGTTTTTTTTATTGATGAATATGGAACTAATACTTATGATCATGATCCCTATTCTTTTGTGGAGGAAACTGATTTAGGAGTGTATTGTATACATGAAGGAGTACCGACACCTCTACTTGCCAAGGAAGAGGGTGAAGATGATGAGCTGTGGAATATGTTTTTTGATAGTTCAAGAAGTAAAGTTTGTGTAGGGGCTAGTGTTATGTTGGTCTCCCTATCTAAACAACATTATTATACTTCATACATATTTCATTTCAGTTGTACTTTTAATGTGGCTGAGTATGAAGGTTTAACTCATGGCCTTCAATGGGTAAGGAGAAAATAAATCAAGAACTTGCAAGTATATGGAGAAAATGAATTGGTTGTGCATTAGGTGAGGAATGTGGTTGTTACCAATAAAAATTTAATTAAGTCATACAAGCATAGGGTATGGGATTTTCTTCAAGACTTCAATGCATTCAATATTTAATCAGTCTCAAGGGAGCATAATAGTCAAATTGATAGACTAGCTACCATAGGAGCTCAATTTGATACTCCAACTACCACAAAAGAGGAGGGAAAATAGTAGCATATTAAGGTTAGATATTTTGTACATGATAATGAACTATCTTGGCAAGTGTTTGATAGTGACAAACACATTGCATGCTTCTTACAAATTTAGGTTGAGTTTTCTTTAAGGAATCAAAGGAGGCTCTAAGAACAATTGGGTGATTAGATTATGGAACTAAGAACCAATAAGATACCTAAGGGTTTGGTGACATTAAAAAGTATATTCAATGAGAATGATCAAAAGAAGAAAGAGAAAGTGAGTATGTCTACAAAAGAGGATAACTATGAAAGAGTATTGATCTTCAAAGACAAACTCTTCAAGCTAGGCAATGTATGTTTTATATTAGAGAAGCAAGCATTCATTGAGTTATGTAGAGAGTTTCTTGATATATTTTATTGGGAATATAAGGAACTTAAATGATTTAATATTAAACTAGTACACCATACCATTGAGTTGGAACCTAGAGTTAAATATGTTAGACATAAGTAAAGACCCATCAACCCCAAGGTTAAGCAACTCATGAAGTTAGAGCTTACCAAACTCCTTGAATCTAAGATAATATTTCCCATCAAGAATTCAACATGGGTAGCTAACCTTGTGTCTATTAGAAATAAGAGTGAGGAGATAAGAATTTGTGTAGACTTTAGAGATCTTAATAGAGTGTCACTCAAAGATCACTATCCTCTACCCTCAATGGAGAAGATTTTTCAAATGGTTTCAAGTTCTCAATGTTTTTCTCTTCTATATGGATATTCAGGTCATAATAAAATTTTAGTTAGTGAAGATTATAAATTAAAGACAACCTTCACTACTAAATGGGGGATTTTCGCTTATATGAAGATGCCCTTTGGTCTATCTAATACTAGTGCCACATTTCAAAGAGCAATGGACATGTCCTTCAAAGGTTTGATCAATGAGATACTATTGGTTTATCTAGATGATATAATAATGTTTTTTAAAGATGCTAATGAAAACATGCAACACTTGAGACAAGTGTTTGAAATATGTAGGTAATATGGAGTATCTCTTAATCTAAAAAAGTGCATCTTTACTATTCATGAAGGTAAGCTCTTAGGAAATATTATTTCTAAGGATGGTTTGGCTATTGATCCTGAAAGAATAAATGCTATTCTAGGCTTATCATTTACCTTGCATAATAAAGGTCTTCAAAGTTTCATAGGCAAGATAAATTTTATAAGAAGGTTCATACCTAGTTTTGCATCTTTGGTGAAACCCATCATATCTATGATTAAGAAGAACCAAGTATTTTCTTGGACCAAAGAGGGTAAGATCAGTTTTGAAGCCATAAAGAAAGAAATTACAGAAGATTCCACTCTTGTGAATACCAATTTTACTAAAGACTTATTTTATGCCTATTTTCTACACCCCTCCTAAATTTTCAAATCTATACTTACTACCATAGTGATGACTTTGTCATAAAGCCTGAAACTATGTCGAGGACCCTATTGATTGATGATATTGTAGATGCATATTTGATTATGAAATTGTAATGATTAGTTGATGATTTTTATATATGTTTCAGTGGTTTTGAAAATCATGGTGGATAAATGAATAATATATGCATATATGATTCAACCTATTTGATAGTTGCAGTAGACTTATTTTTCTTGGTTCTTAGTCATTTTGATGATTTATTTGAAGTGACATTGAAATTTTAAAATGGATGATTCATTTTGATTTTGATGGTTTAGTGGTGCTCAATTGATTGATTCATTCTTGTATTAGTAGGTTTAATTGGTATTCAAGGCTCGAATTGATCAGTTTAGTTGGTTTATAATGCTATTTTAAATTGATATATTTTGAAATAGAATAGATGATGGTGTTATAGTATGATATGTTCCTCTAGGTTGGATGATTCTTTCACACTCATCATAAATCCTACAAGTCAATTTTTTTACTTGATTACCCAAATGCATAATCATTTCATTGGCATTATAGGTTAATTGTTCAAAATTTAAAAAGTAATCTAAGTTGATGATCACTATTTTCAACAAAAATATTGGGTTGGTGAGCGGTTTAGTGACATGAAGTCTTTTGGAAAACATGATAATCATTTTCAAGATCATTCTTATTACTTTCTTTTGGTTAAGTTTTCTTGAAACATGCTAAGGGGATTTATGCCTAGCATATTATTTATTTCCTAAGGTCATGCTGATTATCACATAGTATTAAGGTTTATATTGGTTTTGAAATGACTTGTGCTAAATATAAGCAACATGTATAGTTTCAAAGGGTTTGTTTGAGTGACTTAGGTTAATCGATGGTATTGGTAAATGAATAAATCCTAAGGACTAACATAGTATGGTTGGTGGTTGAGTTGGCATATGATAGGCTTGGACCCATTGAATCTTGGTTGATTTGGCATAAGCATTAATATTTGGAAGCATGTCTTGATGCTTTGGGATTATGGTGGATTTGATAGCATGTTGGAATTGATTACCATCTGGTCACCTCAAATCATGGTACTTGGTGAAGGTTTTGGTAGGAAGACTAACATGTTGCTAAGTCTGGTAGGCCATCAAAATATTTGGAGGAATCACTAAGTATGCAATTGATAAATGTGAACCAACGAGAAAAAACACGTCACTCAATTAGTTACAACTCAGAGGGTAGAAAATAAAAGCTATGTTTTCTTTGTTCATTGTGTCATTTTGTAAGCTTTGAGCGGAAGTGAAGTTCTGGTGTGACATCATTTGAGTTGTAGATAAAATTTGAGTGCAAATTATGAAGAAGAGTTTGGATTCAAATCCAGGTATGTGTGTTTCATTTTATAGTGGAAATATAAAGTTTTATGAAAGCAAAAAAAATATTTATTTAGTTTGGAATCTAGATTTATCTGTGGGAGTTTTGGAGGTTTGAAGAAATTTGAAAAGCTCTGGTATGCCAATATGTGGTTGAATTTTGTCTACAAGGTGAAAAGTTTGCATAAATAAATGATTTTTGGGTAGTCTGAGAATTTGCATGAAATATTTATCTTCAGACATAGATAAGTTTTTTTTTGAAGGTTTTGCTTTTTGGTCTCAGATTCCTATCATGGGTATTTTGCATTCTTTTTTATGGAAGCGATATCTTTTAGTTTGATGTTTTTAAGTCGAGATAGTCTCGCATGTGCATGAATCAATTTTTTTTTAACATGCACTTATTTTTGGTTGAAATTTTCAAGGGAATTTTTAGCTATGTTATGAGGGTTTTCTATACCTGACTTATTTTTAAAGATGAATTTATTATGCACAGGGTTTGGATTAGGTTTCATATCTGGGTTTTATGTGAAAATCTTTCTCAATTTATATCCACCTTTGGTCGTAGGTTTTTCAGTTGAAGGATGGTCTTTTATTATGGATACATTTGCAGTAGATTAGAATGGATCATTATTTTGATAGTTATTTTCATATTTGGAAGTTTTGTTTCTCAGTCTAGATAAAATGATTAAGTTACAAGGGTTTATCCAAAGTGGTTACAAATTTGGTTTTGAAATCAAGTAGGCTATAGTGATATAATGATATATAGTTATTTTTAATTATATATGTTAAGTTTTATCAATTGCATAAATGTTTTCTGGAAATTTGGTCCATACAAATGACAATCATGAAATAATTTATGGTTTTTGGCAAGTTGTGGTATTTTGAGATTCAAGACATTTTTTGATGTGAGAATATTTTGAATGATTTTGAAAATTACGGTATATTGAATGGGCTGTGATGAGATAGAAATGGTAAAATATAGTTTTATTTTTCTGTTGTTATGCAAATATGTTTTATAAATTGATTCAAGTTTCAAAATAGTGTCTGGTTAAGGTATAAAACATATTTTTGCATAAGTTGGGTAGTTTAAATTAGTATATAATGTGATCAGTTTACAAGTTTCAAAACAATTGGTTGTGGATAAGTATGCATAGGTGCTCGAATGGTTGAAATTTTTGAAATTGGAATAAGATTTTCATATGTTTGAATCATGAAAATTAATATTTAAATGATTCAGATGCATTGATGAAATTTTATTTTTAGATTTATGTTGCAAATGAAATCATGGTCTCAAAGCTTTGAAATTTGGCATTTCTTTCAGATTTTTCTTATCTCAATATGTCTGGGTGGGATCACCCAGTTGAAAATAGTAATGATGGAGGATGGGGACAAAATTCTAATAGAGGTGGTAATCAATCAAGCCATATTAGAGGTTCTAATATGGCTATGTTTTGTGTTGGTTGCTTTGGGCCTAGATTTCCTAGGGGTGCAAGAATGTCTATTCACTTTGACGCATCTGACCCTAATTTTTGGAATTTTCTGAATACTTTTCCTATCCAAAGAGGCTTTGGTGGTTATAGAGGGTATAAAGGTCATAGGGGTTTTTGAGGTCAAATTTTTAGAGCCCATTCTCAATCCCAAAGTAGTTTTTCTCATTTCCTTAAGCATCATCCTAAGCATGATCCTTACTTTCAACTACAACCCCCTATGTTTAGAGGAGAACCAATTGATGAACTACTTCTAGCTAATTAATTACCTAATAATCAGCTTGAAATAGAAATAACTCATGCCAAGGACCTTAGGAAAGTGGTCACTCTTTCAGACACACCTTCCCCATCTGATACAAACCTTGGGGGAAAATGTAGAAAGTTAAGTCTATTGGGAGCACATAGTGAGCCTATTTTTAGGCCTGAGAGGTTGAATTTGGGGGACTACGGATATATTAATAGAAGGAAAACCATTTATGTTCTAGACCAAGCTATTGAAATGAGTTTTGCTATGAAAAGAGCTGAACTTGAAACATCTAATGAGCTCAGGAAGATTAAGAGGGTTAAGCTAGAAGTTGATGATGACACATCTAATATAAGGACCAAGTTTCTGCCTTTCCCTGCTATGGAAATGGAATATAATGTTTGTATTAATCAACAAGAAAAACTAGTAATTGAAGTTTTATCTGACTCAGATGATTACTGGTCATCCAAAGGATAATTTTTGTTTAAGTATTTAAACTTTTTCAGACTATTTGATATTTCAGTATGATACTTCCATTTGATAATTTTGAGAGATCTGGTATAATCAATAATTCAAAGTTTGGTATAGTTATATATGCTTAAGTTTAATTTAAATGTGATATAGTTTAAACATAAGTGGCATTTATTAATTTTTGATTTATTGTTTTATGATTATTATGTATCCTACTATATTATTAATTAATTTGGGTCTCCATCTGTTAAAATTAGTGCCTGGTCTATTTTATTAAATATCTTGATCAAATTAAGACTTTAAAGTCTTAACTAATTTATCCTCACACTATACAGTTAATTAATTGAGTTTGTTAAAATTCAATTAGTTAACATTAACTAATAACTAACTAAAGTTAGTTATAATTTATTTCATAACTAAAGTTGAAGATATTAAAGGAGATCAAGCATTCATTTGAAGATAGAAGCTCAACCCATAGTCCCAATGGTACTTTATGTGATGATTGAGTAATAATTTATACAAAATAGTTCTATGTGTAGAGTTCAAGTATTCAACTTGAAAATGATGATCATTTTGCCTTTCCATGACACTTCATTGATTTATTCAATTGTTAAGTTGCCCTTTCAAGTTTTGTAATAAAATATTATTGGATTTCTCATTAAAAATTTATCCTTTATGCTAAGACGACTCTCATTTTGAGACTCAAAACTCTTTTGTAAATAATTAACTCTATTTATAATATAATAGACTTTCAATATTCTTCTGAATGTTTTCTCTTATTAGGTATGTTCTAATTTATTGTCTTGTTTTAAATAATTTAAGTAGTTTTCCTAAGAACTTTTGTTACTTTATAGACTAGTAGTAGTTGTTTATTTTAGTTATTAGTTTAAGTTTTTTCTAGTTTTACTTAATTATTAGTTTTATATCTATGTTTTTTTTATTTTTTATATTTTACTTTTCCTTTTAGTTAAATTAGTTTTTAATTATCTTTAGTTTGTTTTAATTGTCATTATTCAGGTTGACTGTTACTATTTTAGTTTCTATTTTATCTTTATTTCAGGTATGTCCTTTATTTTTCTATTTTATTTTTATGAGTTTAGAGTTATTTGCCATTAGAATAGTTTAATTTTTAAAGGATTTGTCTTAGTTTATTTTTTTTGTTTTAGTTTCTTTCTGTTATTGGTTTTTCTTTTTTTAGATTTTATTAGTTTAGTTTCTTTCTGTTTAGCTTCTTTTTTGTTTGTTGTTTGTTCGTTTGTTATTTCTTGTCTCTTTATCTCTTTTTAGTTAATCTATAAACCATTGAAAAATAATGAAGTTCATTTGAATACATATATACATTTAGAATCAGATTTCTATTCTTCAAGAGATTATCTAATTAATAGGTTTTCTTTATAAGATAGAATAGATTATAGATTTCTCTTCTTAACTGATTCTTATTTCTGTAACAGATTTTTGATGTGATAATGGAATAAGTTAGATAAATTATTGATTATTTTCCTATAATTTATAATAAAAAACCCCTCGCATCTTTAGGATATTAAATAAGCCTTTAGAACCCCTATGATTAGAATGGTATGATTCCAACTTGACCTTCATGATAGGTGAAAGGGTTGATTCATTGATAAAACATTTCTTATCATAAAAAATGTCATGTTGTATTCATTTTCTAACCTTGATACTATCTTAGCCATGCTAATGCAAAAGAATGATGAGGGTGTGGAACAACCAATCATATTCTTTAGTCAAAGTTTATAATATTATGAATTCAAGTACACCTTTGTGGAAAAATAGGTCCTTGATATTATAAAGGGACTAAAGAAGTTCAGACATATGGTTTCAAATAATAGGATTCATGTTATGGTTTCTCATCCTAGTATCAAAGAGTTTATCTTGAGCAAATATCTTAGTGAAAAGAGGGAAGGGTGGATCACTAAAGTAATGGAATATAATTTTTATATCAAGGTGATAAAATTGATAAAGGGTAAAGGCCTTTATGAACATCTAACTTTGGATCTTCATGAGTCAAAGGAAGAGGTTCTAGTCAATCATGATTGTTTCCAATTAGCTGGTTCATTACCTCCATAAAGTTGGACATGTGATGTGATAATATTTATTCAAAATTATGAGTATCCTAATGGTATGAGCATATCACCAAGGAGATATTTTAAGTTACAATTTATTCCCTTTTATCTTGTGAATGGTGTGCTATTGAGATGCATTGATAATGATCAGTTTGGAGTGTTATTTGAGAAGTTCCATGATGGGATAATATGAGGTCATTCTCTCCAAGAACCACAACTACCAAGATCATGAGGGTAGGTTATTATTAGCCTAGCCTCTTCAAGGATTCCCATGCTTGGGTGAGAAGGTGTGGACAACGTGCTTTCTTTTTAAGAAAATAAAAGCTTGTATCTCTTCCTTTGAAGTCTATCCAAGTAGACCAACCTTTCATGAAATAGGGTCTTCATTTTATTGGTATGATAAGCCCCTATCAAGTTCTGGTCATAAATGGATACTCATAGTAACTAATTAATTTAAAAGGTGGGTTGAGGCAACAACATTAAAGGAAGCCAATGAGAATGCTACCTTGGAGTTCTATGAGAGCATCATCACAAGGTTTGGCACTCCTTATACTATTATTTTGGACAATGCTCTTAATTTTATGGGTGCTAAGATAACTGATTGGGAAAATAATAATGGCATATTCTTGAGTACTTCATCTAACTATTACCCTCAAGGTAATGGGTTGGCTAAATCTACTAACAAGAATCTGGTCAGAATAATCAAGAAAACCTTGGAACATAATCAAAGAGCTTGGCACACTAAATTGAATACAACCTTATGGGTAGATAAGATAACTCCCAAGAGGTCAATAGGGAATTCTCCTTTTGTGTGTGTCTATGGAAGGGAAGCTAGGTTGTCTATCTCTCAAGAGCTTCCTACTTTAGAGTTAAAACATCAATTAGAGTTGCTTGAGAATACCTCAATAGAGGTGAGATTAATAGAATTAATGGAGTTATAAGGGATTATATATAAATCTCATCAAATTGTGGAGCATCACCAAAAACTAATGAAGAGGTATTTTGACAAGAAGGCAATTCCAAGATCATTTCAATAATGTGACATAGTATTGAAATGGGATGAAGATGGAAAAAAACTAGGGAGACATACCAAATTTGATACTCTATGGAGTGGACTATATGTCATAATCAAGTGCAAATAAAGCAACTATTTTTAGTTAGCAAGGATGAATGGAGACGAGATACTTATCCCTATGAATGAGATACATTTGAAACCCTGCTATTGAGAAATGAAGGTTAGTTTTGTAAATATTAGATTAGGTGCATGTTTCCTTTCTTATTATGTATCTTTGGTGTTCATGAAGCACATGTGTGTTTCTTGTTTGGTGTCTTGTTCTCATTATTTTCTATTGTTTGGTGTGTTTTCAAGGCATTTATATGTCAAAACTATATACTTGTGTCTCTGTATCCCAATGGATAGGATTAGGTAATTGGTCATGGTATAACAAGCATACCACCCTTAGGAAATTACTAAAAATGTTGACCATTTTTATCATAGGCCAAAATGGGTCAACCCCCTATAGTCAAAATATTTTATAGGGGATTTTTATAATGTCATAAGGTATGTTTTAGTTCATTTTATGTCATTTCATGTGTCATTCTAACTTTGGTCATAGTCTAGCTTAGTCCTTGTGTCATTTGGTGTCTTAGGGGTCATTTTAGAGTCATATATGCAAGTGGTAGGTTTTCATGGTATCTAAATAGTTAGAATCATGTAAATATTTTGGATAGGCCCCAAGAAGATCATTCAAGATTTTAAAGATCAAGTAGTAGCTCAAACATAAGCCTAAGTGAATCAGGCCATCACTAAGATGTCTTCTAGAAGTGAATGGACTAGCTTACTTGTGAATTTTATAAATACACCTCATAAAGCCTCATGAGCCAAGATATTATAGTGACATATTATTCTTCATACCAAGGACATGTTCTATAAAATTCATGTCTACACAAGATTCTTAGCTCAAGTTATGAGCCTTCAAAGTTAGACCTACAACATAAGACGTTTGCACTAACATCAAGTTTGAGCTCCATAAAGTAACCGTTTGGGTTCCAAATTTATTAAAAGGTTTAAATTTGATCAAGATATAATGGTCCACATGATCTTGCATACTTAAACATGAGATCTAATGGTTCATGTTAGGGTCAAACATGTCAAAAGGTCCCTAGGTTAAATCCCTTTAAAGAGATACAAGTTAGATGAGATCTAACTGTGTGGATTCACTGAGTAGAGATCCAAAAACACAAGATCAATTGACAAAGAGGTGGGTCCAAGAAAAATCAATGATCAAAATTCAATCATACAAATGATACAATGATGCAAGCTTGAATAGCAGGAAAGTGGGCCTAATGAGATCAAAGGCTCGCATTACTTCATATATCTTGATCCAATGGTGTGAGTGAAATTCAACATTCCAAAGGATCTTCATGGTAAGAATTCAATAGATTTAATTTATTGGTGCGTAGGAAGTTAAAAACTTAAGATATAATAGTGGGGATCTAAGAGGCCAATGGGAATAAAGATAGGTTGGAGCATTTTGATTGGACTGAGCAATGTTTGATGGGTAAAGTCAAACCAAAGGAGTAGTTTTTGACCAAGGCAAGCAAGGTCTTGGAGGGGTCATCCCATCACCATTATATCTTGGTTGAATGCCATTAAAAGGACGTATTGATGCAATCATGTTCAAAGACATAAAGGGACCACCATTAAAGCTTTATATGGATCCCTAGGTCAAGGGTTTGTCTCATGCACAGTTTATTCTATGACTATGTTCACCATTTTCAAAAGAAAGATCCATGCATATGATGAACTCTTAGTTCCCAAAAATATATAATGGGTCTATTTTAGACCTAATATAATCAATAAAGGGGGATATATAGTCTATATATCTGTATCGACATAATGACTATAGGAAAACCAATAGTCTGAGATTAGTTTTTAATATATATTGGACCTATGAACATGAGGATGAGTTCGAGCATGATCTGATGTGAATAAGAGATTGCATTTAAAAGGATGCCATGAAGGCATATCTGTAGACCCTAATGGTTTCATTTCTAGGACCAACTACATGAAAAGGACCCTTTTCTCCATTTTTACATGCCATGGTGAACCAGTGAAGAGTAGTTAGCACCAAGACAAAGGTCTGATAGATTGATCTGATGGTTTTAACTATATTGATTCTAGGACCTAGCTTATAATAACTTGATCCCACCATTACAACCATCAGGGAACATTAATGAGGGAATAATGTAACTATGCAACCACTTGAAGTAACCTAGATCGATTAAGAAGCTTGAATGAGCATAAATGTAGAGGCAGTTGTAACTATTATTCAAATGGACTTGAGCTCATTAATTCCTATTTTAGCACTAATATCTCTCTCTAAAAGCCCTTTATTCTTAAAAATAGCCTTTGAGCTATTGTTAAGGATCCCTCAGGTTAGTATGGCTAGACTTTATAAAAAATTATATTCTACACCTCTTGGATTAATGACTAGAGAATTTTGTAATTATTTACTAATCTGTGCTTAGTGTTTTGTATTTGTTTGATATGAAAAAGTGGTTATCATCTTCCATTTTTAGGTCCAAGTTTAACCTAAGTGATAATAAACTTTTCTTACAGGTCATCTAACATGTCTCAAGGTTGATGTTTCAGGTATTGAGTGGATAGTTGGTTGTAATTTCTTCCAATCAAGCCTTACCATCATTGCCCTCCAGCTTAAGTCCATCAAATTGACCTCTAGGTGATGAATTATTTCTTGGAAACCATTATAGACATAACATTAGTTATATTCATAGTCTATTAATGTGTTAATGAGTTCAATCTTGAGAATAGATCTTTGAACATTTGATGGATAACCTCTTTTAGAGTAGGTTCAATTCATGAATTCTTTAATTTTTCCCCCATAAGTATTAAATTAACATAGATAATATCATTTCAAGATACATTTAGGGAGCTAGCCCTCAAATCTATATGCTCATTTCTAATATAAGTACTCCCACATACCTAGAAATGTTCCCATGTTGCCCAAATATGGAAAAATATCGAACAACTTATTCTATGGTATAAGATTTGGTGACAACACAAGCTAACATATCCTTTTAGGCTCTAAAATATAACCTCAAAGATCTCCATGATTCAACAAACTAGGTGAGCCATGCTCTCATCTAAGCCTTATAGGCTCTAACCACCTAAGCATGAATGATGCTTATAACCCAAACATGTAGGTGTGCTAAGATTCCATGCCTTCCAAGCTCTAACCTGAAATAATGATACAAGAGTGGATAACCCCCAATGGTCTTATCATAAATACAAAAGAGAATGCAATGATTTATAACATTTTACATGAGAGAGAGAGAGGGAGAAACTTCATGGTGGCCCTTTAGAAATTTGACCCACACATGAGTAGGTGTACTATTGAAGAATAGGAATAATTATCTCCCCATTTGCCTTGGTCTCCCACATGTGCCTTGGTCTCCCACATGTGCCAATGTCTCCTACATGTGCCAAAGAAGATCTCCCATATGTGCTAATGTTCTCCCACATGTGCCAAAGGTCTCCCACATGTGCGAATGTTATCACACATGTGACAAAGGTCTCCCACATGTGACAAATGTATCCCACATGTGTCTTGGTCTCCCACATGTGCCTTGGTCTCCCACATATGCCAATGATCTCCCACATGTGCCAAATGTCTCCCACATGTGCCAAATATCTCATCATATTTACAACTTGGAAGATCCTCCATGGGCCATGCCATATCATCTTCTTACCACATCACTTGCATGTCATATCACCAACATGCCACATCATCTACACACCTACATGTCACATCATCTACACATTTGCATGCCACATCACCAAGATACCATCTCAGCATGTCATAACATTTACATCACCTAAAAACCACTAGCTGCATCACCTTACATCATCTTCATGCCACATCATCCACACACCACATCCCCTGCATGTTATGTCACCATGAATAGTGTTTGTGACTAATGACTATGAATAGTACATGTGAATAGTGACCTATGAATAGTGGCTTCACATCCTAAAAAAGATATAACTTGGCAAACCAAAAGCTGTGTATGATGCCCCTAATGGGATAATATAGCAATGCTAAATTGGTGTATGTGTATGTGCCCCTAATGAGTAGATAATAAAAAATATGGATATATGTAGAGGACTAGAGTCCTATAGTAATTTAGAAATACTTGAAGGGAACAAGCGAAGCATGTATGTATGATAAAATCAACTACACTAACATAGATATCATATGTAGTACCTATAAAATAGAAGGACTATAAACATGAAAATGCATACAATCTAAAATTTGTATTTTCTAAGCAAATAATTGAATGTTTTTATATTTTTGAACATATTATATTATTTTTATGTTTTTTGAGTAAATGCAATGTACAAGAAACATGAAAATGAAACTATGTATAAGGATCAAGATAAATGAAACTATGTGTAAGTAACAAGAGAACATACTAACCGATGAGTCTTGAAAGAGACTCACTATGAAGGTAAACTATATCAAGTAAAGGAAAAGTGACCACACATGGTGTGTGAGGAAGTATCTAAGATTTGGGAGCTGAATTTATTGAATAATCTATATCTCTAACTAACTATTAAGTATGGCTATGAATTGTGGGGCTCTTAGGGACCTATCTGGTAAATTTTTTTATAAATAGTATGGATTCTCTATGTGGATTGCCTTAGGCTATAAATAACATTGATCTGGGTGGGGATGGGCTAAAGAAAGGATATCTAGAATCCATAACATGTCTATGATGAAGGGATATCTCTAATAAAGGTATCTATGGGAGAGTTTGTATATGTGGTAATGTTATATAAGCAAACCTCACCTACACTAGTGGCTCAGCTAATATCTGAAGTGTGGTAATGGATGGAACTATTATTGGTGACCTATGCATGTCTAGTTGTGGAGTGGGTAAATTATACTTAAGACACATATGTATGGTTAAGGGAATGGCTTGAAGCTATTGTATCCAAGGCCTACCTAATAACATATTAAATTTTCTGGCACTAGGTATGTGTATGAATCTAGTGGCCGCATGTGTAGGATCAACCTATAATGGAAGTATGATCTCCATAATGGAGCTCTAGACATGGACACTAAAGACACAAATAACTATATATATTAGTGAAATATCATCATATAAATAGCCCAAGTGATGTATAAGTGTAATAGTATACACATTAATTCTTGCCCCATTATCAACCATGGCACTATGAATAGGATGATGATCAATGTAAGCTCATACAAAGAGTGCATATAACTATGAGTCATCATCAAAAATATCTTATATTGATAAAGTGAAAAGAGGCCTAGATGGCACTGTAGTATGATACACATCAATGATATTATGTATAGGGTGTGTGTCCATTATATGAATATGATAGGATGTTGGTGGTGGATGTGCTTGATAAGTATAATGAACACCTAAAGTGTCTGCTATCTCATTAGCTGCATGTTTTGGAAATGGATAATAAAATATTTTCATTAATTTTTCTTCACTTGGTTTTTTTAGGTGTTTCTATAGAAGTGCTCATATCAATGATACTAGCCTCTATCAAATCTTAGATCTTATGTCGAAAGCTGATGTATCTATTCATAGTATGGATAAAGGCCCTATGATAATAAAAAAATGCATTAGAATCATAATTATTTGGGAGAGGCATAGTTATATCAACCTATTTGAAGTGAGGGAGAGATATGACATTGATTCTAAAAGCCATTAGAGAATGCGAGCTGGCTATTCAAGAAGCTTCATAAAAAGGCCTCCTTGGAGGAGCTAATAAAACTAGATGAAGAGCTAGTTCTGAGGCTACATTGACTATCATATTTTTCTCATTCATGTTGTCATTAGGATTATCCTTATATGGGAGCTTATTTTAAATTTTATTAGTGAAAACTAATCTGGCTATGTACTTTAACCTACCCATGGAGAGAAGTTTAACTTCTAGTTCCTTCACTATACTACATAAATTTGTAAATGATAGAAACCTTTTGAATAATATATATTTATGTAATGATGGTAATATTATTTGATTGAGTACATACTATATTTCTCTATCTACCATAGGGATAGTCATTTTTTATAATATGGTTTTATTGCGCAAGGCTTATTCAACTATTGGCTCCTTAGTTTTTGATTTAGTTGGGAAACTTGAGCATACAAAATTTTCACTAGTGTTGATTAAAAAGTGTGCCAAAACATGTCTATGAGTGGATGAATTATTCCAATGGATTAATTAGGGATATCATAGAACCATTTTAATGGATATTCCTTTAAAATATAAGGGAATGACTTAGTCAAGAGCCAATCATTGGACATGTAATCTAAACATGCTGCATGAAAAACACATAGATGATGCTCTAGGTCACCCTTATCATCATATAAAGTAAGCTTGGGTGCCAAAAATCTAGATGGAAAATTAATTTCCATTATATATTGTGCCAAAGGTTTATGTAGGAGCACATGAGCATTCAAGACATGAGATGGTCTAGTGGCACCCTATTCAAGATGTAACACATAGGCCTACAAAGAAAAGGTATCTCTTGTCTAAGGATTGTACATCTAGAGAGGAGGGATGTGTATTAGCCATAGGATGTGTTTCCACTAGTGAGAGTTAGCTAGTTGTATTAGGTTGTTGTATAACTTGAGTTTCCCTAATAATAGGTGTAACAATATTAGCATCTATGGGGTTAGAGGATTGACCCATAATGGACTTCAAAATCTCTTCTTGAATAATATTAATAAGGTCATATTACATATTTGAATGCTTATAAATGAAATTTTATAATTGTCTCTTATGGGTCTCATCAAATTGGTTATCAAATTTTGCCATTATAGTTTAGAAAGTAGGAAAAAAAGTTATGTATTTTGAACCTTTAAAGAAATTAAATCTATGAAATATTAGAGAAATAAAATAGTGAATCAAATATGATAGTTTGATTAATTACTAGGCATAGAAAATAAAAGGATACAAACCCTAAGAGCATCTAAGGTTAGAGTTTGGATGCTATTCAAAGTAAGTCGGGTTCACTAAATGATTTAACTATTTTGGGAATTAATATAAAAATATAAGTAGATAAAAGAGTTGAGTATGTAAATTAGGGAATAAAATACTACAATATCAACAACCACTAATTTTTACAATAATTGATTTGCTTATTTATCTTATAAATAGCAATGAATTATAAAAGGTGTACTTCGCTAGAAAATATGATTGAGATAGATAGGTGGCAGGCTAGAAATGATGTAGAAGTAAGGTAGAGTGTCATCAATTGAGAATAGGTGTCAAAAACCTCTTTGAATAGTAGCACAACCCTCTTTTCCAATAATTCACTCTATTATTGACCTTATGTGCTGCGTTATTGACCCTATGTAGATAAAGTAATGAAATTTAGGGTAGGTATTAGCTCTATTCTAAGAATCATGTACATACATGACTAAGACCTAGATCATTATTTGTGCTTAATTTTGATTGATTTCACTATGGAACCCTATGCCTCCATGATTTATATGGTTTTGATGAACACAAGTGTAATAAGAGTGGTGTTAATAGGGTAGGCTAGATGTGACCTCAACAACCCATGTACTGAGTGTTTCCTACATACCAATACCTTGAAAGGGAATCAAACCCAATTTAGTTCTCCAAATCTAAGTGTTGGTGTAGGTGAGAGTGATGCTAGTATGCTTGAATATGAATGCCAATTTGAATTATTTGAGTGTGACTTGAAATTGAAAATTAGAGTAAAGCTGAGCTTTGAGATGATATAGATGGATTTATGTAAAAATAAGGGTAAATAAGGGTCAATAACCTTAATTTTCAAAAATATTTTTGAGCTTATTCATGAAAATTACCATCTAGGGGATAAAGGAATGAGAGTGGTCTTTATATAGTGATTTTATGCTTATTGAGACATGAAATGACTCTAGGATGACCCTAAGATGCTTCAGGGAGTGGAAATATATTTGTCAGGGGTGAAAGAAGCTAAAGTTCAATATCACTACCCCCTTTGACAATAGTACATTATGTTATACACCAAAGGGGATGCACTATTGTCTAGGTGGTTGACACATGTGAGAAATGATCTAGGATGCCTAGGTGATGGCTTAATGTAGCTATTGGTATATCTAGCCAAGGGATAGATATGCATTGAAGCTATAAAATGATCAAAAGAGGCCCTAAGATATGTCTAAGGCTAAGCTAAGGATAGGGTGGTCTCAAGTGACATTCATTACAATAAATGACATTTTAGATGTCTACAGTGATGATGGGCTTGAGTTGAAGCCTCTAAAAAATCACTTGAAAGAATATGTTATGGTGAAACTATAGTCAACTTAGGTGATTTGATATGATCTTCTGTAAAAGGCTATAGACTATTATTTTGACCTGGATGAATAGGTAATGTAAACCTCAAAGGTCTAATTGTAAGAGTATAAACTCTAGGGGGTTATGTCATAGACATAGATGTTGTTGCAACCATTATGTTAATTGGTGAAACTATTACAGATACCACATGTTGTTTAAAATTTTTCTCTATAAGAAGCACTCTAGATGATCACACATGTTGTATTTGAGGTTGGATAGGTAGCTATTTATTCCATAAATGGTTCGTACTTCATTATCATACAAAAAATTGAGATAATGATTAAATGTGGATCACAATTCTCTTATCTGATTAAGGCACGGACATCCAAGAAATAGGTTATATGAACCAATGTCCATCACTATGTAAAATTGGTTATATTAACCAATGTCCATCACTATGTAAAATTGAAGTAACATGATTAGATGACCAATTTTAACTAGTAAAGTAACACCATCAAGGGGTGTACATGTAATGCTATCATAAATATTAAATTTTATAGTCATAAGAAATAGATCTCACTTAGTGTAGTTTCAACTAGCTAGGATTGGCATTGTAATTAGAATTTTGCTAGAACCACTATCATTCATAGTGTCATGTGTAATTAAATTATTTTAATCAATAAAACCATGTATTTAATGAGTACCATTGTTAAAATCATTGTGTGGTATCTTGTCATCATAGATTGTAACTATATATATGTTAAAGATTAGAGTTATTAATTACAAACCATGAATTTAATACTCAAATCTCCTACTCTAATCCCAATAAAAATATTGGAGGCCAAGCTAAAGCAACAATAATCTAGAATCAAACTAAATGAAACATAAACAAATATTATACCTCAAATTTTCATGTGAATACCTCCTCCTTGACTTGTAGATTTCACCAAAGTGATTGATGAATTGATAGATTATTGTTTGGATGTGTGATTGCTATAGATTGAATCAAGAATTGGACAATATGTAATTATTAATGGCTAATTTGTTTGACAAGGTGATTTCACTATTGCATTGCAATATTTACTCTATGGTTTGCATGGGGGTGTGACTCATTTTTTATATCCACATGGAAAAGATCAATGGCTATTATTGAGCCATGGAGGACGTAGATCAATGGCTAAAATTTGATGAGAAGATTTGGTTAGATTAAATTTATAAATTTAAAATTCATATAAGAATCTAGAAAAGGGTGGCATGTGGCTCTAAGAAGATTAGGAGGTTATAGATGATTATTAAAATAATTAATGTGGATTAGACAGGGATCAAGGATGTGATTTTCTAGGATTATTAGTGGGGATATGTGTTGAGGAATATAACATTCATTACTAATGTGAGGATTTGATTATGGATTGAATATGATGATAATTAAGGCAATTAATTGATGCAAAGGATGTTGTAAGGTTAGTGTGATGTGAAAGGATGTAAAGGGTGATGTTAAGATAATGATATTAGTATAGTTAGAGATAATGATAAACTTAGTAATGATGGAGGAATTTAAATTTTTTGATGTTTATAATAATATAAGGTGTTTTCCATTGAGAACTCAAAATAATGCTAAAAATGTTATCAATCTCATGCTTATGTTGAATGTATAATGATGTACCAATGATGCCATATGAACATTTTTTAACTTCTTAGTGTCATGATTTGGAAATGGACTATTAAAAATTTGAAATCATTTATGAGGCATTATGACATATTTGTTTAATGTATAATTATGGATTTCAATTTAAATAGTGTTACTATCAATGATAAATTGAATATTATGTCATAGTTTGTATAATTGATCATAAATTTGATCATGTATATCATCCAACTCAGTTGGTAAAGTAATCAATTTAAAAAATGAGTAATTTGCATAATGTTGAGACCTAAAAAGTGCTAGTTTCTATTGTATGCACTAAAATTAATATGTTTTATCTCAGATTTTTTTTTAAAAAATATTTATTATAGTCATATAAAATGTAAAAACTAGTAATTTGAGCATAAATAATGACACCCAACCCATAGGTCCTTCTTGCTTGATCTCATGACCCTCATAGACTTGTTTTCACTAATTCCCAATCATTCGTAGCCTTTCAGACCTAATCCTAGTTGAGCCAGGACCCTCTTTTCATTACTAATCCATCTCCCTAGGTCTCATTTGCCTAGGACAATAGCACCTAACTAGGATAGGAGCATCGATGCCACTGTTGTCTACTTTTAGTGCTATTGTCCAAGCTCATATCTAGACCCAATGATCAATTTATTTTGGTTCCCCATCATTCTTGTCAACCTAACACAAGAAAATTCAATCCATGACCAATAGATCCCTAAAAAATCCCATTCAAAGATCATTTGGAAAGGGTTAGAAAATATCACTCAAGTAAGCAAGAATAAAAACAAGACCACTCAAGCAATCTTCCCTATTCTCCACATACATCCAACTTATACACTTTCAAACTAGTTCAAGTCCTTACACTAGCCCTAGTCATCTCAAGGATACCTAATTTTTGCATTTATTACATTTTCATTCACTATTGCATTAAGCACTCTTAAAGAGAGAACTACATCTGGCTTGATCCCTCCTCAAAGTATTGGTATGTTAGAAGCATGCCCACACATGGGGTGTGAAGCACACCCAGTGCATATTACACACATTAACCCCTTTTCCATATTTGCCAAAGTTTCTATTCAAGTGAATATTAGACACATACATAGAAAATTAACTCTAAAAGGAGTTTTTTCGATAACAAGGGTTTGAAATTTGTTACATAGGCTCACACTGATTAGGTGAAAAAGACTTAGAAAGCTTAGATCATAAGGACAATATCACTGGGGAAGGACTACAACACCAATTCCACTCCTATCCACTTTTGGTCCTCTTATCCAATCAAAAATGAAAGCTAAAATCCTATTTATGATAGTGTCTCAGGTTTGCACACAAATTTTTAGGTCTTGTCTCAATTAGAACAACACAAAATAAGATAAGTTTAATTTTCTCTCTCTCATTAATATTTTTATAAAAGCTATAATTATAAATAAATTTCACAAATTGGTAGCTTTAATTTGGAATATTATTTATTTATTTCCTCTTAATCGGACCCTTTTATTATTTAGGAATTAAACACTAATTTACCTAAAAATAATAAGACATTTGGTGAACCCAACTTTAAATTACACATAAAAACCCTAAAAACCCTAGGGTAAATTCCTAGCTAATTTTTCCTATAAATTTCTAAATTTTTTCTTGAATATTTTAAGCAAAAATTCATCCCAAATTTTAAAATTTAATAGTAAATTTTAAAATTATTTTATTTCAAACCCTACTTGCATCAACTAACTCCTAGTAATTTTTCAATAATTCTTAGTAATTTCAAAAAAATTATTTTCCTCAAAACCCTAGTTGCATCTACTAGGTCTTATTAAATCACTAATTTTCCAATAAATTTTTAATTTTTTAGTTGCATATTTTTCTTAAAAATTTACTTTCAATTTCAAAAATTTCATAGTACATTTTCAAAATATTTATATGTCAAACCCTAGTTGTATATACTAGCTCCTATTTGATTCTTGAGTATCACCTTTCTTTCATAATCAAATTTACAAAAATGGATTTCACTTATTTGCAAATTCTACTTACATTTTTTGTAAATAACAAGGAGACCATAATCAGTCCTATCATGTACATGAATGATGAAGTCTATCATATGTTAGTACAAAATTTCATTCTTTGCATTTCATGTTTATTTTTCATCATATGGGATGATACTAAGGAAGTTATTATAAAACAACATGTTAAGATATCTTTTGCATCACTTCCCTTGGAGCCTCTATCCCATGCTGAGTCATGTTGTATGGTCTATTTTACCCTTCCATAGCCCACTACTTGTCTCTAGAGAGCCCAATTGACACCCTTTGTCCCTCCATCACCTTGACCTATCTATTATCTTCTCTCTCCTCTTGTAGATACTACTATTCCTATATAGATAGTAGATAATGTGATTGGAGTTGTTACTCAACGTGCTACCATGCCTCCCTCACCTAGTAAGGAACCTCACCATCCTATTATTCCTTCCCATGTTAGGCATAACCCACCCACATAGGTAGATCTACATAAGGCATACAATATTATTGATTAGTTGAGAAACACTCCAGCTAAGATATCCATGTTAGAACACTTCAAAAATCCAATTTGTTCAAGGACAATCTTTATTAGGCACTCATGCAGACTTATATGCCTATTGATTTAGAGCCTTCTTATTTTTAATTAGTGGTCAACACTAAAAAATCTATAGAAGATTCTATTACTTTTGATAATGATGACATGCCATCTTAGACAGTTATTGATCAAAATTTACCACTATTTATATAAGCTCAAGTCAAAACTAATGTAGTTAAGAGAGTTCTAGTTGAACTAATTCCAAACTTAATATATGTAATATTACATTCTTACAGACCATGGGTGAAGATATGGTATCCATACAAAAAACATAAAATAACATTAGAGGGTTTAATGATATATCATGATAGACATTGGGCATTGTTACCTTGGATATCATGGTAGGACCCAAAAATCTCTATACATAATTTTAGGTCATGCTAGGTCCTCTTCATTATAATATTTTACTCAAACAACCTTAGAAACATGCTATGGAGGTAGTTACTTCTAATCTTCATTTATGTGTTAAGTTTCTCCATGAAAGATACCTATACACATGTCTAGCTGATAACTAACCATTCAAATATTATCAAACTATAGAGTCATCTTTGATTATTTCACCAGATGGGACACCTCATCTCATAGTTTAACCACCATATTATTACATTTATCTTGATTAGATATATACATATGAGGTTATAGAGACTATCAATTCTCACACTCCACTTATAGTTGTAGCTTCAATTCCAGATATGCATCCAGTCACAATAGCTTCAACTATTTTAACTACTCCATCAGTCATGATTCCTACACCTGTTATAGTTATACATTCATTGATAACAATTCAAGTAGTACTAGTTGATTCTATAGACATAATTATTTCATTAGTTATCGACACTCTCACAACACCATTGTCTTCTACTACTATAGTTGATGAGACTCCCATATCATAGTTACCCCTTTTGGTAAATTTTGAGTTACCATATGTACATGATGTTGATATAGATTCACAAGTTTCTTTAGATGATGATAAAAAACCCACACTCATAGATGATTACTTGTAAAGATTGAGCTTTACACTAGTAGGCATAAGAGAGTATTGATACGACTCTAAATCTCTCATTACACATCCTACATCACTCTTAGCATCTCACACTACACTCTTAGGATATACTCCACATTCACAACCACAAATAGATCACTTGGCATAAAAAATTCACATGGTTACCTATATGGATATAGGTCAAAGCATTCATATTTAGCTAGGTAACATAGAGCATCAACCATATATTATTTTATAGTTGTTACTTGATCATGGATTAATCACTTTACCTATAGTTCAACACAAATCTATTAACAGATTATCACAATAGGATGGTCACCCATTTTGTATTTTTCATAGGATCACAGGACATGATACAAACTCATGTACATATTTATAGAAGACATTGGATAAAATATAGGATTAGGATATTATTTAGATTATAACACCACTAACACTAGCTTCTTCACTTCTACCGAAGCAATATACTACTAGAACTAAATGTCCCAAAGAATAATCAACATCTCCACCACCAGAGCAACCTTCAGTTTACCTTTAGCAAGATGACACCATGTACACAAAATCTATACCATATGATGATACTTATGATGATGATATATGGGTATTTGATGATGGTCATAATGCTTTCCTCCATCTCCCTCCCCAATGAGCTCCATATTTGGACCCTTTACCCCATCTAGCCTAGCCTTTTATTCATATGCTTATATATAATTTCATTATGATTAATTGTACATAATTTTCTCAGTATTACTTGTACATAGTTTCTTGTGCTTGCTTGTACATAGCTTAAAAAACTTTCAAAAAAATCCAAAAACATCTAAATATGTCAAAAACACCAAAAACATTTTGATTGTATGCATCATCTATGCTTTACATTGCTACTACTATGATAGGACTTACATTAATTGTTTCATGCTATTGTATGTCAATTTATCTACATTACCATGCTTCACTTGATATTCTTTGAGTGTGTGTAGTGACATCCATCTACTTGATTGCTTCACTCTACCCATTGAGGGGCATCTTAATTTTACATTCGAGACACACATTGATATACATACCCACTAGAGGCACCTTATACGTAACTACACCATCTAGGTTATGTCATTCCTACACCACACACTCTAGTTCTCATGTTGATGTACATTATTTACTAGCTTACATATATTACTCTATTGACACTCACTAGTATTTATCACTTATCTATTTCTGTGCGTATACCTAGTCTTGTACTAACACGTCTTGCATACATTCACTTCTTGCTTTGATTAGTTATATGCATTTATAATTCTATTTTCTTACATGATTTATTTTCTTACTTAACATTAGCTTGATATGATTACATACCTCAGTTCTTACTTGTCTCGTGTAAGTGCCTTAGGAAATTTTCCAATGTTCTTTGCTTCTATTCATGTGTGTGCCTTAAGACATTTGCCAATATCTTTTGCCTGTACTCCTCTATGTGATTTTAGATTTCATGCCAATTTTATTGATTCAACTATATGTATATGTGTCATTTGAACATGACTTGTATGATTTATTTCTAGTTTGAGTGACATGTGCCCATGTCCCTTGTTTTCTTGGCCCCTTGGCCACCCTTGTATGCTTCTTTCTTTATGTGCTTGTCACTTAATTGATTTTGATTATTTACAATGGTATGATCCAAATCATGAATTATCTTGCTTCTTGGATTCCATGATGACCATCATGTTCCCTCCCTCCCTAATAACTAAAAACTAACATTTCTAGTTTTAATTTAATTATAGTATATTGCACATGCTATTACATTGTTATATCTATCCAGGCATACCCTTATTGATCTAATATTCTCTCACTTCAAACCATGTTATATCTTGAGATATCTTCTTAATTATTATTGATATAACATGTATATTTATGGCCTAACACACTTATAGGGCTTCTTCTTTTGAGGGCAGTCATTGTAAGGTACCTATTCCTACCCTCAAAAGAAGAGGCAAAAAATAAGGGTTTTATTACATATATTAGAGCTCTTATCGATCAAAAAATCAAACATCAAACCAGTTAGAACAAACTAAGTAAACATTCAAGAATCTAGATTAGTCATCAAATTTAGCCTAGGACAATAGCATCGAGACTAGACTATAGTGTCAATGGTGCTCCTGTCCATTTCTAGTGCTCTTATCCAAACAACAAAAAAACTAGATTTTCTAGAAATAGATAGAAAGAGAAGTTCATTTATAGTTTTATCAGCTACAATTTAGACCGGAATCAATAGTTTTAGTATAATTTTTCTCAAAGAATGTAGATATAGGGGGAATTATGCATAGCATGAAGGTTCTCACTTATAGTTTTAGATAAGGTAGTTGGTACAACTTCCAGATCAAAATCCATGTTTCAAACACTAGTGATTGGGGGTAATGTTCATGACACATTTATTTTATTTCTTTTAAGTTCAACATCACCTAGGCATTCTAAATAGTTGCATGCCTTACTCCACCTGTAAGTGGTTGGCATCATTTTTGGTTTAGCTTTCATACAAGCCTAACTTATAAGTTCCTGAGTGGCTTCCACATAAGCTAGATTCTTAGTTTTGGAGTGGCTTTCATACAAGCCTAATCTCCATCTTTTGAAATGGCCAAGAGTGGCCTAGTTTTTAGAATACATTCAATTATCCACACCAATATTATCAAATCATAGTACATTCATGGGATTCAAGATCCATCTCATATGACACACATTCCATACTAGTATCAATTTATAACTTCAATTTACAAGGCAATGATGGAGCCAAAGGAATAACTAGCCTTTGTATTCTTGAGCCAGTTATTTAGAGGGATTAGACACATAGTTCAAACATTGATCAACACATGCAAGATCATTTATATTCACTTAGTAGGCGATGATGGAGCCAAAGGGCCAACCTTTACATTCTTAAGCCACTTTCAGGGAATTGAGCACTCAACTTTGTTCATGATATTAATCTTGGTACAACACCTTCCAACATTACTCAGCATAATCCAACATCACTCAGTAGCATAATAGATTTTTTAATGGTTTACATACCTAGTGAGGTGTATTCATTCTTTTTTCTTCCTCTCTCTCTTACCCAATGTTATAAATTCTTATTTTGAATATAACGTATCTAGTAAGAACTGAGCTACTTTTGTTTTCATTTATAGATTTACACATCATAACATGTTCTCTCTATGTACACCCAACATCACACAACTTCATGGGCTTCACCCTTATAGGTAAGTTTAGGTAGTCTTTCTATTTTTCCTTAATCTTAGTATTACACTTTGCTACATCACTAGAATAAAGGAGGGGAAAACGTAGTCATATAAAATGCAAAAAATGGTAACTTGAGCATATATAATGACACCCAACCCATAGGTCCCTCTTGTTTACTCTCATAACACTCATAGACTTATTTTCATTGATTCCCAATCATTCGTAGCCTTCTAGACTTGATCCTAGTTGAGCCAGGACCCTCTTTTAATGACTAATCCATCCCCTTAGGTCCCATCTACTTAGGACAATAGTGCCCAACTAGTATAGGAGTATTGATACCACTATTATCTACTTTTGACACTATTTTCCAAGCTCATTTTCAGACCTAACTATCAGTTTATTTTGGTTCCTCATCCTTCTCTTTATTATCCTAATGTGAGAAAGTTCAATCCATGACCAATAGATCCTTATAAAAGCCCATTCAAAGATAATTTGGAAAGGGTTGGAAAATATCACTCAAGAAAATAAGAATATAAGCAAGAACACTCAAGAAATCTTCCCTATTCTCTACATATAAGCATTCTATACACTTTCAAGCAAATTAAAGTCCTTACACCAACCCATAGTCATCTCAAGCACACCCAATTTATGCATTTCTTGCATTTTCATTCACTATTTCACCAAGCACTCTTAAAGGGAGAAATACATATGGATTGATCCCTCCTTAGAGTATTGGTATATAGGTAGCATGCCCACACATGGGGTGTGAAGCATGTACAATACATACACACATTAACCCCTTTTCCCTATTTACTAAAGTTTTTATTCAAGTGCATAGAAGACACATACATAGAATATCAAATCTACAAGGAGTTTTATTGATAGCAAGGTTCTAAAATTTGGTACATAGGCTCATACTGATTAGGTAAACAAAACCTATAAAGTTTAGATCCTTAGGACAATATAACTAGGGAAGGACTATAACATTGGTTCCACTCTTGTCCACTTTTGATGCTCCTTTCTAATCAAAAAATGAAATCCAAAATCTTGTTTATCATAGTGTCTCAGTTCTACACACAAATTTCTAGGCCCTATCTCAATCAGATCAACACATAATAAGATAAGTTTAATTTTCTCTCTTTCACTACTATTTTTAGAAAATCCATAATTATAAATAAATTTCACAAATTAGTAGCTTTAATTTGGAATATTATTTACTAATTATCTCTTACTTAAACCCTTTTATTATTTAGGAATTAAACACTAATTTCCCCAAAAATAATAAAATAATTACATATTTGGTTTCCCCTAAAATGTCATTTTGATGTCGTATGTAAAATTTATAGCCATTTGAAGTTGGTAGACTTGTTTTCTAGTTGATCTCAGGAGTTGACTATTCATCCCTAGAGTTAGTGACTACTGGCCTCCAAATCCAGATTGGTGACCTCTAGAGCCAAGGAATATGAAACATTTTTTAAAGTTCTAACTTTATTTAGAGGATTTCAAAGGCTCAGTAAATGTTAAATACATGTATGAGCAAGGAAATAATTATTAATAATGATCAAGAAAGATCAAAAGGCAACAAAACATTAAATCCTAACATTCAAGTTAATGTAATTGATGAATGCATCAATTTGTTCCTTCACCGACTCATTATTTCCTTGTGAGTGATTGAGTTGAAGACTACATAGTTGAAATAGATAAGCACAATATTTTTATTACTTGAGAGGCAAGTCTTCCACTTAACATTCCAGATATCATTACGAGTTTTGGAGCCATAAGTTGGTTTTTCCTTATAAGCCCAAAAAGGCAAAAGCTTGTAAACTGCATAGCATATTGGAAATGAGGAAGCATTATTTCCATCTTGTTGGAGTTTTATCACATTGAGTTTCTCTAGGGTATGTCTTGTGTTATCTCTCTTTATTGATGTGTTTTTTTCCTTTGTATGCATGTTTTCATTCATTAAAACTAGGTTAATACACCAAATACATAAGATAACTCAAGATTCATTCCTTAAAAAATATAGTAATTGTTTCATAAAGGTTAAATAACTTCACATCAAATTGCTCTTTATACAAGAATTTTAATTGCAGTCATGTATGAATTAGTAACATGTTTAGAGTGTGGAATAATGTATGCATGTAGCATGTGGAGATTGCATGTGAAGGGATGCATATTATTTTATATGTTTTTTATGACAGTCTTTAGATCTAGAATACATATTAAAAAAAAAATTTAGGTGTTTTTTTATGGCATAGAACTTTAGAGCAACACCTTATTTATAATAGTTAATATTGGTGAAGCTTAGAGTGGAATATCCACCTAGTTTATGGTTTAGATTAGTATCAAAACATGTTTTCCTTTGAATTTAAAGGGTTTACCAACACACTTATACATTTTGTTATATATTATTTTGTGTTTTTTTGTTGACAAGGAAGTGTAGGTTTCTTGATTATAAAGAATCAACCATGGGTAAAGCTTTGAAGAGATAAAGGATTCAAGAGCTTGAATAAATAAACTGACAAATTTAAGAGGAAAAATTTGAATTAAGAAAGATGTGATGGCACTTGGAAGATGAGAATAAAGATCTGCAAGATAGACTAATAAACTATAGAAAACTTCTCATAGTTATCATTGGAGAGTTGCAACATGTGTTGCAAAGTAGTGAAGAGATGTTGGAAAATTTCCAAAATGATGGTGGATTGAAGGAGAGAGAAGATTCTACCATGCCAAGGAAAATTTTCTCTACCAAAGATGCATAAACCATTATAGAGGTATGATGAGTAGGCACTCCACCATATTCTCTTTCTTTCCATCAAGATCAATATGCTCCCTTTGGTAAATTTGAGATGCATACTAAGGGTTTTGGCTCCAAATTCCTAACCAAATTGGGTTATGATGGAAAAGGCCTTGGCATCAATGGCCAAGAAATTAATAATCCCATAATGGTTGAGGAAAGGCATCAATACATGCATTTAGGATATGTTATAGGTAAATAAGTAGCTAGATAATGCTTCAAGACCTATGAAGTAAGGAAAGATTCAAACAACAAAGAGCCCAAGCCACTAACTCTACAAAAACAACCCATGTAAGGTAATGAAATAATTTATTTTGTCAAACCTAATGAGGAGTTTGATTCTCAAAATAATTGGTAGGTCTATCATGAAGATGAAGATAGCATTGGATCACCTCAAAGAGCCAACAAAAAGTCTCCAAGAAAAGGACAACTCCATGAAGAAGGAGATAACACATTGTCACTCCATGGGAGTGAATGGAATTTGTAATTAGGAAAGGCATAAAATTTAAATGATGGGAAGAGCATCAATGATGAATGTTAAATATATCCAAAAAGAGGTGAACATCGCAAAGGAGGGGGTAACACATTACCACTTCATCATGTTGTGCAAAGGACAACCCAAGAAAGTATGGAAAGAAAGAATGGTCATATAACACAAAAATATTGGAATATATATGAATGTTCTTTTTATGGAATGAATAATCATTGTGTGGCCATGTTTTAGAAGAATAAATTTATCCAAAATAATCCCATGTCCTTCAAGAGGAAGGATGAATGTTGTAAACACCACTCTCCAAATCAATAGAATGTAAATAAGGGAACATTGTCCAAGAAAATTTTGGCAAGAATAATTTCACTCATTGAAACATGAGTGGGAATTGGCATGAAAAATGGTCGGAGCTTCATCCACAACTTCACCCAAAAATTTGTGAGGAGCGTTCCAAGAAGGAAGAGGCATCTACAAGTAAGAGGGAAGTTGTTCATGCATCTACAAAGAAAGAAGTAGCAAATGAAGAAGCTTTTCATTCATCTCCAATAGAAGAGATAGAAAATAAATAATCCCACATATCCAAGTAATAATCTAATAGGGAGCAACCCACTAAAGAGCACCCATTGCCATTTCTAAAAGCTAAATGTGGTATGAGATCAATCTTTAGAAGAATAGTTACAAAACTTAGTTTTTGATTTGCATCTAAAAGTTATCCAAGATAGAATCCATCAAGAGGGACAAACCCATAGAGGAGTCATCATCACCATTGAAAGTGGGTAATGGTAAGATATTTTTCCATAGATGGAGTATTTTCATAGTTGAGATGTTGTTTGGCATGCATATATAAGCACCTCCAAATTACTTGTTATGTTCTGTTATTAAAAGAAGCAAGCTAACCTATTTTGTATGAAAAAATGGAAGAATATCACTCCTTAAGAGTGAGTATGGAGAAACCATATAATTAGTTCTGAGAACCATGTGTATGATCAACCTATTTCATAAAAGAGGTTGTATCATTTATAGAATTCTCATATTCATTTTAGTTGGAAAGTTAACATGTTTTCCTTCTCAAGTTTTTGAAGCATGTGAAAATATGGGTAGAAGAGGTAGTCTAAATTAAGAGAAATATATAAACATATGTTGAAGGCCAAGGTATCACGAAGGTGATAAAATGTTGGTTTTCATTTCCTCTTCATGTAAATTCATAATTACACCTTGTATTGCATGTATAGTTGTTTATAAATGTTTTAACATGCATTTGAGAACTCACATGACTGTAGCATGGAGGTATAAGCTAATTTTAATAAACCATAACTATTGTAGCATTCCTATGTTTGTTTTGGTATGTACATGATAATTTTATCAAGTTTTTATCATGCATTTTTGAAATGTTGTATGTACATGGAAAAAGGTTGCATCAGGTTGTGCATCTCTAGAGCTAGTTATATGGATATCTAGAGTTGGTTGTACATCTTTAGAGCTAGTTTTGTATGAAAAATTTGGAGTTGATTCAAAATTTTGCTGAAAAAGGTACTTGTATGAAGGGAAAAGTAGTGGCATGATAACAAATCATTACTACATGGTGATAAGTGCATCCATGGTGAGCATCACTCCATAAGATGTTTGTTGGTTTTGATGGATGTATGTTGTGACATCCATTTTTCATTCATTGAATACGTCTTTTTCAATGTATATTTAATTATTTTGATGTATAATTTTAGTTTTAAGATATGGACAACTTGTAAAATGGATTTGTGTGTTTCTAATCCATGTATATTGCATTTTTTTATAGTACCCAAGATATGGGTAACTTTTAAGAGTGGTGAAATGTTGTAACACCACTTATATAATGCAATATGTTTCTTCACTTTTTGAAATCACTATGAATAATAAGAAGGATGTTTTATTAGCATTTCCTCATGGAGAGCTTCAACCTAGCCTACAAGCATGTGTATTGCAATAAAGGGGATAAAGGGAATAACCAAAAAGAAGATTGAGACACCAAAGTGTACAATAAGGTTAGATAGCAAGAGTTGGAACTTGAATAAGGAAATGTCCATAAGTTTATTATATTGGAATCCAAACAAGGCACTGCCCAAAATATGATCATATTAGAACTTAAAAATTTATTGTCTAAATGGATGGCAAGTTTGGTTTCTCACTTGGGAAGATAAGAGGTGAATATTCATCTTATTTTTTCACATTTTGTGGGACCTAAAATCCTTAAATTTTGGTCTTGTGATAATAATTTTTATCATGTATATCATCCAAATCAGTTTGTAAAACTATAAATAGTAAAAAATGAGTAATCTACATAATTTTGAGACTTAGAAAATGTTAGTTTCTATTGTATGAGATTAAAAACATGTGTTTGATTTAAAAAGTTATTTTTAATTACATATTTGGTTTTCCCCTCTAAAAATTAAACAAGTTAAAAAAACACTACATGTCATTTCGAGGTCATATGTAATAGCTATAGCCATTTTAAGTTGGAATACTTTTTTCTAGTTGATCTTGAGAGTCAACTATTGACCTTTAAAGCTAACAGCTATTGACCTCTAGAGCCACGGAATATGAATCATTTTTTGATGTTTCAAATTCATTTGGTAGATTTAGAGGATCATGAAAGATTAAATACATGTATGGGCAAGGCAATAATCATCAATAATGATCAATAAAGATCAAAAGGCAACAAAACATTAAATCTTAGCATTCAAGTGGATACAATTGAGGAATGCATCAATTTGTTTCTTCATCAACTCATTGTTTCCATGTGAGTGAATGAGTTGAAGACTACATAATTGAAATATGAGAGTTAAATATTTTTATTGCTTGAAAGGCAAGTATTCCTCTAAAAATTGTAGTGATCATTACGAGTTTGGGAGCCATAAGGTTGGTTTTTCCTTGTAAGCCCAATAAGGAAAAAACTTGTAAGTTGCAAAACATAGTGGAGATGAGGAAGCATGGTTTCCCTCTTACTATATTTTTCTCACATTGAGTTTTTCTAAGGTATGTATCATGTTATCTCTCTTTGTTGATGTGTTTGTTTAATTTTTATGCTTGTTTTCATTCCTTTTAACTAGGATAATAGACCAAACACTTTAAGAGTACTCAAGGCTCATTATTTAATAAGAATAATGCTTATTTCATAAAGGTTAAAAATAGTTTAATTTTAGTCATGTATGGATTAGTATCATGTTTAGAGTGTGGAGGAATGTATACAACAAATGTAACATGTGGAGATTACATGTGAAGGGATGCATATTTTTTTGTATGTTGTAGATGACAATCATTAGAGCTATAATACATCTTAAAATAAAATTTTAGGTGTTTTTATATGGTATATAACTTAAGATCATTAAATTATTTATAAGAATTCATATTAGTGAAGTTTAGAGTGGAATATCCACCTAGTTTATGGATCAAACATTGATTAGTAGAATGACTTGAAACTCTATAGTAGTCACAATATTGATTGGCATAATACACTTTAGGTAAGGCTTAAGAAGTATCCAATTAAATTATATTTAGAAATGTGATTAAATTAATTTCAATCAACTATTTAAGTATTTTGTGAGGTGGGTTGGGAAATATTATGAATTATCTCATATTTCTAGAATTTTAGAAGGACTAGCTTGTTAGTTGTTTGTGAAACTAATTTTGCCATTTTGGTATCATTCTTAGCTTAAATGGTAGGCACATCTTTACACTTAGCTTTGAATGTTGATATTTATGGTAATGTATGTGGAGGTGATAGTTGTGTACTTAATCATATTGACATCTAAACATTTAAGCTGAATGTTGCAAAGCATGTGGCAAAGTTTGTCAAAAAATTGGTAAGTTTTAAACATAAATTTGTCTTTTAGTGGTGTAAGAAAACTATTTAAGAAAATAGTTTAAATATTGATATTATGGATTTCATGTGAAATTTTCATATACATAGTTTTTAATTTGAGCACATAATTAGTAAAATGCTTGTTGTGTCCTTGTTTGATATAAGCATTTCAAAAAAAATTGACATTTTAAAAATTTAATGTTTATTGATAAATGAGCTAAGAACATGTTAAATCAATGCACAATAATGTTTATTGAAAAATTCACATTTTAAATTGATGCAAATAGCCTTTAGGTATATCATAAACTTAATCTAAGTCATATTCCTTTATAATTCTAGTAAAATGCTTGGTCATAAGTAAATCATCATGAAAAAACAAAACCATGATGTGAAATACACCCAAATATGATGCAAAGGATCACCATTGCCACTATATAAATCAAATTTAGGCACTAAAAATGTAGGATGTAAAGGCTAAATGAAAACTTCAGTAGCCATGGGTTATGTAATATTTCGCATGATGAAACCCCATGACTAGGATTTTGAGATGCTTAAAATAGTTACATAAGTTGTAAATTGCATAGTTTGAAGTTTTTGTTGAATCAATGGATCTTGGGATATGCCACTAGATAAAAGTGTTGAAACATGTGTTAGACCCATTCATCCTAACTCTCTCTTTATAATTAGTCTTTAATATAAGCTATAAATGCATATGATTTGTAATTTGTCCCTTAAGCTAATTTTATTAGTCCAACATGCATGGGAAGTAGTAGTTAACTATGATATAATTAATATATATAGAGCCTAGACTAGTGGAAAGGCATCTATTAAATATATTATATTGAGTTTTCTCAAATAAGGTTGCCCCTTTGAAGAGGCCAATGATATTATAATGTAATTTTGCTCCTTTTTTTATGCAATATAGTCTTTTTCCATTCATCTATAATGTTATTTTTAGTATTTTCACTATTGTTCTAATCAGTTATAGGAAGGATCATAACATTTGGTATCAAATTTCTTTTCAAGTCTATTTTTGCTATAGTTTTAGTGGTTTAGAGTTCTCTACTTTTGTCCACCATATGTTCTCACCTTACCCAATTGAGATCTTGGTGATTATAAAGTGGTAATAGGGTGGAAAAATTAACATTCTTGACAAATTTTTATCTCTCTTTTCTCTTCTTTCCATAGGTTATAAACTATGTTATGATAGTTTTAAAAATAAAATAAAGCTATTATTTTAGGCTAAGCAATTATTAATTTTACTTGATTGTATGGAGTGAGGGATTATGCCCCAATACATAAGCCATTAGATAATGCTATATACATAATTGTGCTTCAATGTACCTTTAGGTATATAGGAAGATCCCTAGTTTTTTTCATAGCCTAGCCATAGGAATCCTTTGGTTGTTTATTTATGTGATGCATCGATAAATGGTTAGCCCTAATAAGTTACTTGTACCACACCTCAAAGGTGGGATAGTGGGATATGAAATGGTTATTCACCATAGAGAGAAATTTGAAATATTGAGTCGACATTATTTTATGAAGGAGATTAGTATATTTTCAAGTTCATAGATGAAACACACCTTGTAGTATCCTCCCCTATAACTTTATAATTCCTATAGTCACATATCTATTTTTGATTTCTTAAAAATCATAGTAACAATTAATAGCCTAAAGAATAATATCATAATCTACCAATTGACAAAAAAATAGTAACTACAACTACCAAAAGGGTCATTATAGTTACCTAAATTAATTGATGTATCTAAAAGGGTTAGAATGTTTTAGAATGATCACTTCAACTCATTGCAGTAACTAAGGGTAATTTTAGTGGCTAATATTTTCAATTTGGCTAAAAATCATTTTTCTCATTTTAGAAATGGCTAATTGGGTCAACATATACATTAAACCATTAGCCCAAATTTTATTCCATCTCTTTAATTCCCCCTTTTGATTACCCTATAGGTTATGTTACCACATATGTTTGGGCATGATTTAACCACACTTATTATGCGTTTATGGGTCCTTATTTCCCTAAAATTATAGGGAACATATATTATTTATTTTGAATAACCATTTATAGTGGCATGCAAGTATATATATTATATAAATATATTTTATAATCTAATTCAAATTTGTTAGTGTAGGACTTTTTCCAATATGTGGCTTTACCTATATGGTCTAATTGGCTTACTTAGGTTAATAATAGGTCATTATAAGAAATATACTTTAAGTCATTTTCTACTTGTGAGTTGAGTTACTTACCTTTTTAGGTGACCTAATTCCTCACGATATAATGTACCTTCCTATGTAATTTTTGGCTAATGCTGATAATACAATATTTTAGTTGTGAAGACAAGTTTCTTTCATTTTAGTTGTTTTAATTTCACTACTCCATACATGTTCAATTTTATGCATTAAATCTATCCAGACTGATCCTTGATTATGGCTCACTTCAACATGGTATAAGAGATTTTATGGTAGATGAATGACATAGCATATGTTGTGATATTTAGCATTCTAGCTTGTTTAGTGTTTTTCATTAATTTTAGTTTTCAAGGGTTCGGTGTGGTTTCTAGAAAATCCTTGAAAATCTACATATCCAAAGTCTTAAAATAAAAAAGGATAGTGTCATTGAATTTATTAGTGGAAAATCTCTAGAAATGACTGTAAACATGACCTAGTTTTGTGATAGTCAAATTTTGACTATTTTTGAGGGTTTCAATACCATTTTTGAATTCTACAAAAATCCTACATCTGTTGACTTTGAGGAAAAACCATTTCTATATTTTTCAAGGTTTGTTAAGAAAATAGGTGGTATTTGATATTTTTATGGAATCTATACCAAATTTATAGGTCTGAGGATTTTTTTATCTTCAACAAAGTTTCTAACCCCTACAAGAACTTTGGTGGGTTTCTATCCCTCTGCAAGCAACTTGACTAGAATCTAACCCTCTTATTAGCAGACCTAGTAGAATATGACCCTCCTATTAGCAAATCTAATAGACTTTGATGAGATTGCACTTAAACCTAATGGAATCTAATGACCTTACCAATAGACCCATCAAACTTTGATGAACTTACCTACAGACCCCTTAGACTCTGATGACCCTTCTTACATAATTGACATATCCCAATAGTTGTGTAACCACCCCTTGTAGATAGGGATTTGACGTACTAGAGGAAGAGCCAACTTGTATGATCATAAATCAAAAAAATATTAGAGAATCAAAACATCAATTAGTCCTCTATTGGGGGTGAGAAAATATGAATTGAAAGAAGGAATATAAACAAGAAAATAATGAATATTTACCTTGTGATTTATCTTCTTATGAATCAATTGAAGTAGGATTGAGCTTGGCTTGTGAGATAGAAGTATTTGGTTGATCTTAGTTCCTTGTGGGAAGAATCTTTCCTTGATCACCTTGATTATTGTGGATTTGTTATGGCTTAGTAATTGATAGAAAAAGATTGAAGCTTCTAAGGTTATTTTGTCATAATAACCTTACAAATATTGGATCTTAATAGAGGAATTTTGGCAGAGTAAGACTAGGATGAATAAGCTTAGCTAAATTGGAGGAATAAACTCTAATTTATATAATTTTGAAATGAATTTGAACCATCCATCTTGAGATGAGAATCAAAGGATGAGAATAAAAGATAATTTTTAATTCAAAATGGGAATATTGAGTTAAAAATTGGAGTAGGGAGCATATAGGGCTCATAAATGAATATAAAATTAATTTGAAAGGAAGATAAAATATAAAATTAGTAAGTGGAATTGAGTGTAATATGAGGTGGATTATTAAATTATAAATATGAGGAAGATAATATAATAAAATTCTAATGATGGGGGATAGGTGGGGCCTAGGGCATATTTGAAATTTGGAAAGGGAAATGAAGTGGAAGATGACATGATAAGGTGAGGATAATTATATTTTTGGATTTATAGAAATTATAAATATTCAAAATCCATGGAATTTATGATTAAGGAAGGATCAGTTAATTAATTTGGATTAATTAACTTAATAAAGATGTGAATAGTAAACCATGAATAGTAATGATGATTTAGAATTAGATATAACTAAGGATGATTAGGGATGATTAAAATCAACACAAAGTGTTTGATTTTAAGTGTCTATACCAACAACATATATTGATGGTAGTATAAACACCTTAGGTGGAATCTGACATTCCTTTTTGCAATGCAGGTTAACTTGAGTTCTCTACACAGCCTTGGTAGAATCTGACACTTGCACTTCAATTTATATCACCTAATTTGTGATTAATGATGACCATGAGGACATAAAATTTAATCAAGTTAAAGGTGACACTATTCTTTTGAAAAGTGGAGGTTTTTTTTTGGAGTGACATCACTCTCACATTAATCAAATCAATTAAGGGGGGCACTTATATTAGCCATTATCCCTTG
This sequence comes from Torreya grandis, assembly GCA_037957365.1. Lineage (NCBI taxonomy): Eukaryota > Viridiplantae > Streptophyta > Pinopsida > Cupressales > Taxaceae > Torreya > Torreya grandis. The sequence goes on along the minus strand of JARHVA010003530.1, from coordinate 779,929 downwards.
GTCATATCATAATTTAATACATTGGTCACAACCAACCCAAGGGGGTTTAACTTTTCCTCAAAAAATTTGACCAACCTTTTTGCATACCAAGAATTTATGCAAAGTGGAAAATTATTTTTTAGAAGTAATAAACATTCAAACTTAAATAACTCTTAGACAATAGCTCATTTTAAGGTGGAATTATTTTTAAAGTGTAAGTTTTTTTGAGTTATATACATTGGTAATATTCTCATGCCTTGTAAAATTTAACCTTTATAGTTTTATGGGGTTTTAAATAAAAATCTTTTAGCACACTCAGTTCAACACATCTTTTCTGCCCCATAGATTGGAGTCATGTTCCACTTCTTACACCATTTAGCTATTTTTGTAACTTGTATTTTCAACCTTTGAGGAGATGAAAAATATCTCCTAATCCAAGTGGCACAATGGAATCGACTCTAGGCTTGTGGGCAACCTAAGGAATGAGGTGAGTCTCTAGATAGGGCTAGCTCCCTTAATGTACCACTTAGGATTACAACTACTAATAACTTTATGAGGTGAAAATGGAGAGAGATAACTAAAATAAAACTAACCTAATGGAGGTGATACAAAAAATATATTGATGACATTTAACCTTATTCATATTACAGTTGAAATCAAAGGACAACTAAACATACACTCTCCAATCTATGTCTTTTTACATCAATGTTACAATATGGGGTTATGGATGAATGTGAAAAGCTAGGAGGAATAGAAAAGAGAAATTGAATGGAAATAATTAAAATAATAACTTACTTGAACTTTGAAATTTCTTGGAACACATCACATGCCCTATAAGAAGAAGCTACAAATAGGTGAGAGAATGTGACAACTTGCTAAGGAATCCATAGTCTTCACTAAGCAAATTTAACATTCAAGTAAAGAATAATATGAATAGTCATGTAAGAGGTAAAATTTAATAATTTTATTGATAAAAAAGTGTAAAAATGATCAGGGATTCACCATACTTAGGTGGAACAACCAATACAATGCCAAAATGGCTAGTTCTTATAGAACTTCAAAGACAGAGAAGAAGAGGGAAGTTCAAGGGTCATAAGGACACTTTTAAAGATAATAAAAGGAGTTTATTATGAATATTAAGATGATATTGGATGAACCATGCAAGTTTAGGAGCTACAAGTGTTAATTCAAGTCATCAAACTCTTGAAAAGTGGCATAAGATTCCTCATTTTGGCTCAAAAAATTGTCTTCATGATTTGGACCTGTTTGAACATCCCAAAACTAATTAGGGGTAGGTATGATGATTTATATGAATGGGAATGATTTTATACATTCCTCTCCATGCATTTTTTTCATTCTTTTTCCTCTATAATCATTTATAAGTGAGCCATCATCATCTGTAGTCCAAATAACTCTCCTTTCATGCATCCTACACACTTGGCCTCAAAATTGGATTCATTTTTCCATGAAAATTTATGGGAGATGTTTTATGACAATTTTAAAGACCCTAAATTTCCTTATAAGCATTATCACACCTTAAAATTATTCCACTTGAAGTTTTCCACCCTTCTCACTAGCTTATCTAATAGGCTAGTTTTGACTGGATGAGATGAGAGATATTATCGAGGAACTTATGAGTTTTTATAAGGAATTAAATAAACATTAGGAGTTATAAAAGTTATTAATATTTATACCAAAGTTTTTTTCATCTTCAGACTCCTCCTAAAACCTACACAATGCATAAAACTGTCAAGAAAAGCCTATTTTGTACCCTATCCATATAATTTCATACATAAAAAAATCATGGGAAGTATCTTGAAGGAGTATTATGAAATTTAAAATTGATATTATGTATAAATTATTCCATTTGATCAGCTATCCAAATCCATTTCTCCAAACTAGTCTTAACTAAGGGTTTGCAAGGGTTTTAAGCCTATTTGAACTCTTAATCCTGGTTCATAAAGCTTGGACATAAAATTTTATAAAAAATTTAGAAAAAGTGGTGTTTAGGACCCTTACTAGTAATCCCAAACTTCTTGGACACCCATGCTAAATCTCCAAGGAGATATGAGCATCATAACTTGACCTATCATTTTCTTTTCCTCTTTTCCTGCATGTTTGAATGGGTTTAAGATCTAAAAGGTAACTTATTAACGTTTTATGTACCCTAAAAGAGTTTATTCACATATTTATTGACCCTAAAAACATACTCCAATAGTTAGACATTCTCATTTCATGTTGAAAGTGTAATGGACCCCCATTTGGATGCTAGGCCTAATCATGCCTAACAAGCCTATTTTCACCTTAGAGCTTAAAACATAAATTTATGGTTTAAAATATCTCATAATATCTCAAAAAATTATATAATTTCCCCATGGACATGTTCCAATAGGGTGGAAGACATATCTTATGCTAGAAAATGAAGTGATCCTTCTTTTGGCTTCTAGGCTTCAATCTTGCCTTTAGGTCTAACTACTCCTCTGAGGGTTTAAGATATATTATGAGTTTATTTGTATTTAAATATATATAACACATATAAAATGAACCCATATACATTTTTAAACAAGGTGGAAATCATATTTCTTACTAGGATGGGATTTGACCTTGCATCTAGAGTCTAGGCCTTGATTCTGCCTACTATGTCTGACTGTATCTTATGGTGTTTATACATTTATAATGGAACTCATACCTATGTGAGTTATATTTTAAATTTTAATAGGTATGGTATAGCTTCAAAAACCTCTTTCAAGATTATCCTTATCCCTTAGATCATCCTTTAATCATTCTTTACCAAAACTATCAGGGTTTGTATGAGGGGAAGTGCCCTCTATTTGAGACAAAATAGAGGGTACTTACCCTATTTTATAAGACTAATCAAAGATTTGATAATATTATACAAGTAAATAATACACCTTACACAAATTTTTGGATCCTTACTAGGTCATATGACCTCGTAACTCACCTAAAACATAAGACATACTTATGCAAAGGACTGTGTGCAAGGTATATTTTTAATGGACTATGTTTTACTCTATTAGAGTCCTTATTTTTATTGATATACGTTTTAAGGAACTTGTGTATGTTTTAATGTACAATATATATTGGTTTAAATCTTTATTCTTATCACTCTAACCCCTCAAGCACCCTCCATGCTCATGAATTCACCAAACTGAGTTTCTTATCTTTGATTATGTTTTTTTGCTCATGTGAGGGGTATCTATAGGTATACTAGCATAGTTTAGGTTTTGGAAACAATAATAAAACCTTAATATAAATTTTTCATGGTATTTTATCATCTATTAGACTTATATCACCTTGTATAAGCCTAAAATATCCATTAGACATATTATTTCATCTCACTACCTACCCAATCAACACAATCAACTATGTTGAGGAAAAAATGAAGTCTTGAGGGTGTTGATTTGCATTGGGATATGTGACATGTTCCTTTGGATAATCCAAGAGATAAAATTTTTCCTAGGTTAGTTTTTAGTTCACCTATATACTCTTTAGGTTCACAAACTGGACCTTCTTACTATGACTATGAACTCTTGCCTATTGGACCTTTGACTGAAGGTGTTAATGAATATACTTAGGCCTTGAAGTATGATTAGGACTCCTTTGAACTTATCAAAATATATTATATATGGTTTAGAATCATTTGAGTCACCCTTGGTGGCTTTGAAATCTCATTTAGGCACATTTGCATTTCACTATCTACTTTTAGTCATAGCTGACTATGTTTCTTGGTTAAAGGCTCTCCCTATAGGTATCATGCCTGCTTAGACTCCAAAATAATGTTAGAAAATTCATCTCCCTCTAGATTAATTTGATATTTATTTGATACATATTCATGCTTTAACTTAGATCAAACCACAAGGAACCTCTCTTCTTAGCTCACTGTCAACTGTGTTTGCTATAAGTATATGTTTCCTACCTGTGTATGGATTGAGGGTATGCTTAGGAAGTCACAACACCAAGTACCATTATTTTATGTGACTTATATACTCATTAATTTTATCCTAATCATCTAGAAACACTCCATTTTGATAACAAAGTCAAGTCACAATAATGGCAAAGGCCTCATTTGGATTCAAAATCATGTAGACACCATTAAAGGAAATCAATGTTTTATTAGCAACTTTGAGACCTCAAATAACCATATTATACTTATCAACTTACTCAAAAGCTTGGAATAGCTATTATTCATGATAGAGGGTACAAGGAAATTTCATTAGGATGAATTAAAAGTCTTGGGAGGCATGTTATAAGAGGTTTTGAAGAACCCCATGGACCTCTATTTGCCTTTTTTAGGGACTGTGTCTCAAACTCAATCAACCTCCTTTTGAAAAAATTCTCAACTTAATTTAGCCATATATTACTTAAAAAGGTATATTAGTCTTCCTTCAACATATGATAAATTTTAAATTGAATTTAATTCCTTGTTTCAACATGACACAAGGACTCCTTAACTCTCTGTATCAAGTCACCTATAGGTGGTTATTTTCCACATAGGTAGTAGGTCTAAATTTGGGAAATGAGCATGTTTTATGACCTCTCATGATATTAAACTCTCCTCAAAACTTATCAATGTAATCCTTCAATTTTTAAGGACATTTCATATCTTATTTCCAACATGAAGATCTTCATGATGATACTTGTGGAGGCCATTAATGGCTAACTGTGTGCAAGCATGGTATATGACTATAAGCTTATGTAAATATTATTTGGAGAAAGGAAATTGAGAGTAAATGAGATAAAAATACATTTTAAACATAATAAATAAATCATTATAACTTCTTGGAGCCATTTTCAAAGCACAAAACCCTGTAAATGAATAAAATCTACCTGTTGCACCCAAAAAAGACCAGTCTACAAATTTGAGGTTATTGGCCCATAAAAATAACTCATAATATGAAACCAAGCATGAAATATAATATAGGGGAGAGTTAAAATCCTATGAAACCAATATTAATAGCTAAAATGTATGGACTTTCCCAAACAAGACCAAAACTTGAAGGGTACACATATTGATAAGCAAATTTGCATAGTGAACTTCATGAGGATGGTTCATGAATCACAGTTGATAATTCTCAAAATTATTACTATTAAAATTAAGGTATTTTATTTTAATAAAACCTCCCAAAATCATTTTTATTGAAACTCTTTCTACTAGTCGTACCAAGTACAAACCTACAAGTCACTTCTGCATGTCTAGAAAGGTAAGAAAAGGGTAGAATGGTTTTGGGCCAAAAATGGCACTTAAAAAGGAAAAAAACATGTAAATAAGTTTTGGGAAGTTTAAGAGTCACATTTCAACCTTTTCCAAGTGGCATACTTCCCATGGAGGTCATACAAGTGCCAATCTCTCCTTTTCCTTAAGAAAACTAACTTTTCTTTGAGCAACCTACCATATTTTAAGTTATGTCAGTTATATAATACTTATAATGACACATGGGACATGAAATGACATTTTAAAATTTTTACATTTTTCAAGAAGCCTATACAAAACATTAAATGCACCTTTTTAACCCCTCAAATGACCTAAAAATGATATAAGGACATAAACTAATTGACCAAAGCTAATATAACATTAGTTGACATCAATTAACCTATAAAACACCTCATGAAAATATATTATACCCCCTTATAGACCTAAAAATCCATGTTTTCCACTAGGGGTGCCCTAATTTGACCTAAACGTCAAATTTGGTCAACAACTATCATGAGTTACAAACCCAAGTTCAAATCTACTTGAGAAGTAAAAGTTCACACCAAGTCAAGATGTGTACATAAAAAAAATTGACACTTAATGTAGAGAAGGTGAAGTGGTTTAGTATAAATGAAAAATCCTAGAGTCTTCTATGCCTGTCTATGTCTCCTGACTTGCTCTTTCATATTGAATTTGTAACTACTCCTAATGAAGTCTAGACCACATTGAAAAAACTCTTTAGGAAGCACGACATAATGAGAGGTCATGAGTTACAAAATGAGATCATTAGTTTGATCCCAAACAACCTTGATACTATATAGGACTTCTTCACAAAGTTTAAATCACTTAGGTTATAGTTGAAACTATGGGACTTTGAAAATAAGTATGATCAATTGATTCTTTCCATCCTTGCCAAATTAGAATATGACTATTCTATCTTTATTTCTACCTTATACACCATCAAGTGTTCCCGTAGAACTTCATGTACCATGCTATCCTTGGATAAATATGCTATTGACTTGACTCAAGAGATAGATAAAACTATTAAAATGGGTATATTGAAGTCATCTAGATTGCATGCCTTAATTATGAGTCATGACAAACATAAAGCTTCCAATAGTAAGGAGAAGAAACAAAATAAGGACCTAGAGAAAAAAAGAGTCAAAAATATAATGTTAAGTCCAAAACATAAAAATATTCCTCTATTCAGATGGGAAACCTAGGATAGAAAGACTCACATGTGCCTCCCACAAAAAATCTAGGCACGATGAATCTAAATGCATGAAGAATCAAATTGACCAACTGACTAAGATACTGGAAAAACACAATATCAACATCACTAATTCAAATAATTATAGCTCATTAGCAAATTAGTATTCTAAGGTTAAATATTGTATAAAAGTAAAGGATAAGGCAAAACACTTGTTACAATTTCATCCTAACCTTTCACATGGATAATTGATTTTGGTGCATCATACCACATAGATTCATTACATGACATGTTCTCATCCTTGGAGCCTTGTTCTATGCCTTCCATATTATTAGGTGATGATACTTATGTATAAGTTAGTGGGAGAGGATTTGTTGAAGTTAATGATAGGACATTTCAAGATGTTCTATTGTTCCCTCATTATCCACCAATGTACTATCTATTTATCAAATCACTCACATTAGTTTGGATAAGAGAGTTGAATCTACACCTAATTCAGTGGTTATTAGAGAAGTAGATAGTGAATCCATTGTTATATTTGGTAAATAAGATCACCAGTCATGATTATATACTTTCTCATATTTTTCCCCTGATCAACCCTCTATTGCACTGCTCACTCATTCATATAGGGTGAGTAAATTATGGAATTAGTAATTTTTCCATCTCAACTATCACTACCTGGAGTAAATCATCATGACATGGTTTTAGGATTGCCATGTGTTGTTTTTTATGATAGTATTTTCCAAGGTTGAATAATTGGTAAGCATCTTGAGAAAAATTATTATAAAGGTAAATCATGTACAACTACACAATATTGGAGCTAGTTCATAGTGACATTACTAGACCATTTCTAATTCCTTCATTCAACAAGACTAAATACATGCCTAATTTAATCAATGATTTTTTGAGGTATACTTGGGTGTATTTTCGTAAGCATAAATATGAGGTATTTGATCATTTTCAGGTCTTCAAAGTGCATGTAGAAAAATAATCATATAATGCTATCAAGATTTTATGCATTGGGTGGT